>CM052800.1:47978995-48084103 GCA_028533885.1 Nasua narica
AACAAACTAAGGGTTGCTGGGAGGTGGGGGGGTGGGGTAGGGATATGGACATTGGGGAGCATATGTGCTATGGCAAATGCTGTGAAATGTGTAAGCCTGATGATTCACAGACATGTACCCTGGGGTAAGTAATACATTATATGTTAATAAAAAAATTTTTAAAAATACTCTATTGAGCAAAATTAATCTTCAGATATGAAGGGTAAATAAAGTCTTTTTCAGACAAACAGAAGCTAAGGGCATTCACCACCAATAGAGCTGCCTTATAAGAAATGTTGAAAGGAGGGCACCTGGGTGGCTCAGTTGTTAAGCATCTGCCTTTGGCTCAGGTCATGATCCCAGTCCTGGGATCGGGTCCCACATCGGGCTCCCTGCTCAGCAGGAAGCCTGCTTCTCTCTCTCTCCCATTCCCCCTGCTTGTGTTCCCTCTCTCACTGTGTCTCTCTGCCAAATAAATAAATAAAATATTTAAAAAAAAAAAAGAAATGTTGAAAGGAGTTCTTCATTGTGAAACAAAAAAACAAAAGTACACAAAACTCTGATTAAGGTGATAAATAGTCAAAATTAGATTACTATAAGTGTTTTAGAAACTTTGGAAAGTGGTTGGCAGAGCAGGTGTTAAGAATGTGTGCTGTCTCTCTCTATATAAAATAAATAAATCTTTTTTACAAGAAAAAGGGGGTGCACTTGGGTGGCTCAGTTGGTTGAGCAACCAACTATTGGTTTCTGCTTAGGTCATGATCTCGGAGTCGTGAGATTAAGCCCTGCGTGGGGCTCTGCGCTCAGCGGGAGTCTGCTTGAGATTCTCTTGCTCTCCCTCTCCTTCTCTCCCCCTCATGCTTGCTCTCTCTCTCTCTTTCTAAGAAAAATAAATAATTAAAAAAAAAAAAAGAATGTGTGCAGTGCTAATGGCATGTACACACAGAAGTTACAAAGATACAGGCGGGCAAGAGAGTGAGTGTGTGAACACAGTCAGCACTACTGCCACATAGGGCTCTGCAGAGTCCATAATGACATAAACAAATTTGACTTTAAAAAAGGAATCTCTTTTCATTCAAACGAAGGTGTTAAATGGGTGAATCCGGGTCCTAACCTTGAGGATAGCCCCAGAAATAGGACACAACACAAGAAGGAAGGTGTGGGAAACATATGACAAAAGAAGCAGGCAAATCAGGCACCAGCTCACAACAAACTAGTAGGACAACGGAAGACAGGAGACAAGGAGCAGAGAAGGGACACTTGGGTGCCTCTGAAGAATGTTGTATCCTGCTGCTGCTTTCCCTGACTGCCTCTGTTCAAATCCCTGTGCAGCCACTCCCTACACTGTGACTATGGACAAGTTCTTTAAACTCCAAGTGCCTCAATTTCCTCATCTGAAAAATGGAGATAAAGATACTACATTTGTCATAAGGTTTGTGTATGGGTGGTAATACGCGTGTTAAATAAATTAATACATGTCAAGCACATAGAAATAATATTCAAGAAATGATATCATCATCAGGATCATGTTTATTATTATTTACAAAGGGTTTGTTGGCCAGTTCTCAAAGCTATTGATTGCCTTGTACCCAAGCCAGTCCTTCTGCCCGGTTCATGTCCATGCCATGGAGGAATCAGTAAGCACCACTATATCTTCCAAACTTGCGTGTCTTAAGTGATCTTCAGGCAGGACCAGAGAACACTGAAGACAGGCCCTGACAGACACTGGAGCCCAAAAGAAAGCTCTCTTCTGTTTTTCGTCTCCATTTTCCAAGTCAGCAGGCAATGGACAATATCCAAAACCATGAAACCACTCATCTGGGAACTTGGCCAGGTACCCAAAAGTGAGCTCATGACATGCAATTAATCATGCACAGTTTTACACAGGAATACAGTACTGTGAACTGCCAATTAAGTATTTAATACCATAACATATTAAAGGAATTGTCCAAAGAAGTTAACATTTTTGTTAAAATACAATGCAAAACACAGTCTCTAAATTCTGCTTCTGGGGCAAAACACTTTCCGGGGCATCATGGTAAGAAAAACTTTTAAACTAAAGGCCTTTGTTAAGACGCAAATCAGGTAACACCAATATATCCCACACTAAATCAAAAACAATGTTTCCTGTTTAGGAGATCTGGATCAACCATAAATATAACACAGGAAGCTTCTAGAACTCCTCTAAGTCATAATGAACCTAAAGTAGAAACGCAAGATTATGAGTAACAAACAAGCTTACCAGGGCAGATGTGATACACATCAAAGCAAAAGCCCCCTGGCATCAAAAATAATGATGAAGCAACACCTATGTGGGCAGGGTACTTCAGCAGCTGTCAGAGCAGCATGGTGTATATATATAAGCTACGGAATAATTGTGTTTCGGTATAGTCACCGGGCACACTATGCACCTAGGAACTGGGGCAGGCCCCTCAGATAGCATCTGTAATGACTATTCAAATGAAGACAAGATGATTAATGATATACTTTCTTGGGTTTTTTTTTTTTTCCGTACCAAATATGAAGCCAATCCAACATAAATTCCCCTACCTTGCAGACTGAGCAACAATCTCTAATTATAATACACTCCCATAAATCACACAGGATTGCATGGTAGGAACAGCATAGCTCTGCCTTTAATTCTGTTTCTTGTGTGTTGTGTGAGTGTGTGCTCACACACGCAAAGAAGGAAAAGAGAGAAAGAGAAATAGGGTTGCCGTCTACCCTGTAAAGTCCTTTTAACTAAAAGTGACTAATGTTCAGTGTTTGTGTTTTCCTTCAGAAATAAGCACAGTATTTCTAGGCCAGCACGGTGCCTACAACAGGGTACTCCTTCCACAAATATTTGCCTAAGAAAAAGAGAGAGAATAAAAGGATAAGGAAGGGGAAAGTAAGGACGAAGAAAAAGGAGGGGAAAAGGAAGGAAAAATGACCAGGAAAGTTTTCAAATCATCCTGACCGGCAGAAAGGCCAGCTCTGTATGCATTTCACATGGAGTAGAGCTCAGAGTATTGGTGGAAAACCTGTAGCTATTATCACACAGTTCCCTGATGAATTACATGAACTATGTAAAGATCTAAAAGGCCCTTAACTGGTCAGTGGCAGAGCTAGAACTAAATTCCAAGTACCCTAGCTCCTAAATGCATTAAGATACTTTGGTGAAAGTTTATGTATTACACACTATCTAACCCTTTCCAAGAGCCTCCCATCAATCTGATGTGGTATCAGAGGGCAACACATCAAATATCAATTCTAATTGTTTCCATTAGGCAGTTACATTGAGTTGGTTTCAAAGGTTAAAAAAAAAAAAAAAAAAACCTGAACTATTTCTGTCTCTTCGATTGATTTCCACTATTTTTTCTCCTGTAATTTAGGAAACTTTCTGGATTCACACACTTCAGTTCTCTTGGGTGGGAAACAGTTCTGTACTTCCATTTAGGTGTTTCACAACTCTGCCTTGCAACCCTTTCAGTTTCACTGTTTACTCCTAACCATAGTGTTCTCCGCCTTTGGCAAGTTTTTGTAATGTGTCAAACCATTAGGGTGACTGATATGGGTTACAGAGTGGTGAACTAAAGTGGATATAGAAAAAAAACTAGTGTCACAAGTCATTTGCATCCATCATTTTAATGGATTTTAAAACAATGAAATTTTTATCAAAGCATATTGAAAATGTGTGCAGTTTAGAAGCCATTTGATTTTCACATACTCTATATTTTAACATTTAACAATGTGACAGTCTAAAAATGGCACATTGTCACAGTTAAAAATCACTTTAGAAATCCTGAGGTACCAAATTAAGTGTAGGGTAGAACACATACAATTATCTATGGAATTGTAGAGCATTATTGGTTCTCAAGGACTTTGATGACAATATCATGATCATATGACCCAGGTAACTGTTCTTTTCTCATGTTACTTTTCTTAAAGTGTAAATTTCTCAATCCAAAAGCCTACAATAGAGGCTAGATTGGTTAATGAGACTGAAATCCTAGATTTTAATTCTCTACTGTTTAGCCAACCTAGAGTTTTCAAGTTTTTTATTTTCATATGTCTGTTTATTCCCTTAGAGTGAGACTAGCAAAAGTGCTACACTCTACATGAATCAAGAAATTTCTCCAGGGTCACTGAGAAAGGGAGAAAATAATTCTTCTAGAAAGCATGAGCCAAGTGATGCAAGGAAACTCAATAAAGGAAAGATTAAAATAGAGAATGATATAAATTAAAAAATAAAAAAGATGAAAGTGAAAGACTGAATTTGAAAATAGTAAGTTAAAATAAGTAAACATTAGTATGTTTTATATACATATAAAGAAATGAATTAGAAAATACAGAATAGAAATGAAAACATGGAGGGTATCATGAGAACAAACCACTCCTGAGCTACCAATTGTATCATTCCTGTGAATCACATTGAAAACTTCCCACATCACCCCTATGCATTACAACATTTTCGATGGATCTGTCCATCCCTTGAAGCCCCTGACACTAGCTTCAGTGCACAAATTTGAGGAGCCAGAACATCTGCTCTTTGACAAACTAATGACCAGCTGATCTTTCCTTGCTTATAATGACTATATTTCTAAGCCAGTACCCTAATATAAACCTTCAGCCACTTATATTCACCATACATTCGTCCTAATTCTGAGAGGCACTTACCTTCTATGACAGTCTTTCACTACTTTTCTCCAGTCCCATCTACTGTGCAACCTAGAACTTGCATTCCGTGATTAACAAACTTCCCCAAATCTTTCACTTCTTTAATGAATTTTCCTTTTATTAGATGGTCGTAACTGAAATCTTTGTTTACCAGTTGAGGCAGACATTACTAAACTTCATCAACATGTCTGATTTTCTTCTCCTCCCTGAACGTTTATATATGGGTATCCTCTGAAGTTAGGTATAACCATGTAACTTTCATGTCCCAATGAAATGTGAGAGGAAGGGACATTGTATTACTTTGGAGAATTTAAAAGTCAGTCCATAACTCTATATTTTCTTCCTTTAGTGTGGTATTTGTAGAAGTTTATTTTGCTGTGCAGATGATATAATATGAAAAAAAATGCAGGAATACTGAGCCACCCCATGGAAGACAGAGGTCCTAAAGAGTCACCCAAACTGATAGTGAATTTTCTGTGCTAAACTTCTGTTATGTAAACCCTAAGACATAGATGCTGTGTGTTTAAGCAGCATAACTTAGCCTATGCTAACTAGTACACTTCTGAATAACATCTCTTATTGAGCTCTCTCGTAAGCAGTGTGTTCATTTATGCATTCATATATGCCTCAGAATCTAGATCCCGAATCTATCATCTCCTCTCTCCTCCTTATAGACCATTATTCATTTGAGAATCGTGCCATTTCATGATACAACCCCAGGAAGTTCATGTCTTACATGGCCTATATTCAACCTGGATGCTTTCAGAGTTCATATGTCTCATCAATTCACCAACCTATCCAATTGGTTATTTCACTGTCCCACTTCACTTATCTCAACGTCATTTCAGCCCCACATTCTATAAATGGATATTTTTATCACCTAGTTTCTCCTCTGCAATAATGGATTCACTCATCTCACTTTCTAAACACAGCCTCTTATCCTCCAAGTTCATTCATTTAATTATTTCCTATGATACCAAGTCTTCAACCTCATCAGGACCCCTAGGATACTGCCCCTTCTATTTATCTTTTTTTATCATATTTTTATCATATTGACTATTGACCCTTTGGGGTTTTTTATCTTAAGTAATTCTCATCTTTATGATTTTGCACATATTCTCAAGAGTCCTTTCTTCATTTTCCTTTCCTTCTCTACACTCCCCACAAATAAAAGACCTTACTTTGAATTAACAAAAATGTCTGTTTTCTCTGTACCTTCACCTTATAAAATATCTATAAACTGTTTAAAATACTAGACAAACTGTTTCAACTATAAGTTTGTGCTCGTGAACATCAGATGGATCTCCTATACTCCCTGGAAATACTATTAGTTCTTTTGAACTCACTCTCTCACTCTTCACAAAAATCCACCATTCTCCTGAAATCTCAATTTGACTCATTCTTGCTTTTTATCACAGAAATGATAAGAAGGGAATCTCAGTATATTCCCAACCAAAAAGCCTACAAAGGTACAAGTATTAATAATTAATCATCCTTTTCTTTGTCATTCACTCTGTTGCTTTTCTCCACTCCTCTCTGGATCTCCAAATTCTCCCTTTTCTAACTCCTCATTAGCATTTAACTATGATCACAATTTTTTTTCTATTTTATAAATATCTAACCACTAAAATTATCTCTTATAATTCCACCTAAAATACTTTCATCCATGTCTTGAATGCTGCTAAATGCAACGAACTTCATCATTTAACAATACTTTTATATAGGTGGCTACTTTTCATCTTGGCTTCAATTACTCCAAACACTTTTTTGCTTTTCTCTTAGTATTTCCACCTGTGTAATCTCAGCCCAATTCACAGAATCTTCTTCTATTTCCAGTTCTTTAATTGTCAGTATACATTTACATTTCATTCTAAGTGCAAAATCTCTTAATCTATACACTCTTTCTGGGTAATCATATTATACATTCATAATCTCTACTGTCTACATAAATTATATATTAATGTTTAACAAATACTTACCTAGAGAACAGACCTCACTTCTAAGGTCCCTCTAACTTCTTACTACGCATCTCCATGTAGATGTCTCATAGGAATGTCATATACAATCTAAATAGACTAAACTTTTGCAACAAACCAAAATGATCCAAGGAACAAGAAATAGAGCACATAAGGAACAAGGAATTTCCAGATTGATGGTTAAGGAAGTCATAGGATACATCTGTGTAAGAAACATAGAGGTCAGCCTTCCCAACTGAAATGGGAAGACAGAGGCAGAAGGAGATACCTCCAAGATGAATATGAAACTGGTAAAATATTAACTGTGTTTAAAGAACTTTAGAAGAGTTTATAAATAAAGTAGAGATTATCAAAGGTACATATAAAATGAGACAAATTCCAACATTACACAGTCAATAACTCCAGCAAAAGCAAAAAATTAACAAGAAACATAACCATAGAACACTTTTTGAGTCATCTGTGAATAAGTTATATTATAAAAATGTAAATATTGAATATTTATATAATCAAATATTGTAATATAACTGTATTGAAAAATATCATAAATAGCAGGCTAATAACATGTAAAACTGAATAATCAAGAAATATTAATAAAGGGGCGTCTGGGTGGCTCAGTAAGTTAAGTGTCTGACTCTTAGTTTAGGCTCAGGTCATGACTTCAGGGTCATGATCTCATGGGTATAAGATCGAGCCCCACATTGGGCGCTGTGTTCAGCAGGGAGTCAGCTTGAAGATTTTCCCCCATATCCCTCCCTTCTCTCATGAATAAATACATCTTTTAAAGAAAAGAAATATCAATATAAATAGAGGGCATTTGTTGGAATAACCAATCAACAAAAAGATGTGAACACAGTTATGAAAGGTAGTAGAAACCAGGATTGAAGAGAATACAGCTAATGACTATTATTAAATATTAGCCTACTGGTTTTACTTGTTAAATAATGTACATGTATTATTTGATAAAAGTTTTTAAATAGTAATAAAATTTTTAAAATATATGTCTTATTTGTGCCTAGATGCAGTTGGTGTGAGGTACAAATCATTGCCTAGGTAGGTAAAAATAAAATACTAGAAAAAGAGTAAAAAAGTTGATAAATAGCTATAACACATTAGTGAATGTAAAGTGATAGACTATTTGGTTGGTTAGTTAGATAGTTTGGAAAGCTAGGAAAGAAGCTTTATTTACAGTAGGTAATCTGAAACCATTATAGAAAGACTTCAGTAAAATATATGAAAAGTAACTGAAAGGACATTTAGAGCAAACTTCAATAATGTGATGAAACCCTTATGATGGTAACTGAAACTTATTTTCTGACTATTTAGAAGTGTTGGGATGGAGGACAAATTATCCCTGCAACATAAAAAGCAGAATGCCTGGTTACATTTTAATTTCAGATAAAAAAACAGACTTTTATATCTGGCTGCCTCACATTGCATGAACTTTTTTATTAGCCAATCAGACAAGAAAAAGAAATAAGAAGCATCTATATTGGTAAAGAAATTATACTGTCACTATTTTCAGATGACATGATACTATGCATAGGAAGTCCTAAAGATTCTACCAAAAAACTACTAGAAGTGATAAACAAATTCAGGAAAGTGGCAGGATATTTTGTGGCAGGATAAAATTAACACAGAGAAATCAGTAGTATTTCTATACATTAACAAAGAAGTCACAGAAAGAGAAATTTAAAAACAACACCATTTACAATTACACCAAAAAGAATAAAATACCCAGGAATAAACTTAAACAAAGAGGCTAAAGACCTATACTCTGAAAAATAGAAAATGCTGATGAAAGAAATTGAAGATGACACAAACAAATGGAAAAATATTCCATGCTTACAGATTGGAAGAATTAATATTGTCAAAATATCCACATTACCAAATGTAATCTATAGATTCAATACAATCACTATCAAAATACCATTTTCACAAAACTAGAACAAATAATACTAAAATTTGTATGGAATCACAGAGGACCCCAAATGGCCAAAGCAATTCTGCAAAAAAAGAAAAAAGAGGTATCATAATTCCAGATTTTAAGATATACTACAAAGCTGTAGTAATCAAAACAGTATGGTACTGGCACAAAAATAGACACATAGATCAATGGATTAGGGTAAAGACCCCAGAAATAAACCCACATATTAATCTATGACAAAGGAGGCAATAATATACAATGGGGAAAAGACAGTTTTTTAATAAATAGTCCTGTGAAAACTGGACAACATGTAAAAGAATAAAATTGAAATGCTTTGTAATATACACAAAAATAAATTTAAAATGCGGGTACCTGGGTGGCTTAGTAAATTAAGCCTCTGTCTTCTGCTCAGGTCATGATCCAAGGGTCCTGGGATCGAGCCCCACATAGCAGGGAGGTGCTCAGTGGGGAGCCTGCTTCTCCCTTTCCCCCTGCTACTCCCTCTGCTTGTTCTCTCTCAAGCAATATAATTTATATTTTCATCTTTAACTGTTTAGTCAAATTGAGTTTTTATGAAAGCATAACCTTGGTACTAAAAATTATAATGCTGTGGAGCATCTGGGTGGCTCAATCTTAGGATTGAGCTTAAGGACACTTAAGGTGGACACTTACGGACACTTAAGTGTCCAACTTCAGCTCAGGTCATGATCCCAGGGTCCTGGGATCCACCCTCATGTCTGGAGCTCTGCTCCAGAGAGTCTGCTTGCCCCTCTCCCTCTGCCCCTCCCCCCCACTCATGCTCACACTCTATAACTCTCAAATAAATAAAATCTTTTTTAAAAAATTATAAAGCCGTTTATAGGATGAAATTTTCCCATTTGCTCAAAAAAAAGTTTTTAAAAAGTTTAAGTAGTCTGTCCACTGATATGTCATAGGGGAAAAAATCTGTTTTCTATTAAGTTGCACAGATGTAGATAGATGGTTCTTTAAAAATTCCTATACAATAAAAAATTATTTCTTTTCTTCCACACATTTACCATGAACTTATTCCCTCATTAAAATATGAAATACCACAAAGGAGAGAACCTGTTAGGTTTTAATGAACTTAAGTTAAATAGTATAATCACTTAGAATCATTTTATGGAGGCAAAAGATTGTTTTTGAAAAAGAATTGCCTTGCCTTTTCTCCTTATAAGATAAACATAATTATCAAAAAGTACATCAATATTAAAAGCTTGTTTTACATAAGTGTTTTTTTAAATGCCAACCTTTGTACTTGTTTGAAAAGCTTTCTTGAGATATAATTAACAAACAATTTGCCCATTGAAAGTGCACAATTTAATATTTTTTCTACCATAGTAGAAAGGCTATGTTCACAGGCTTATGCAACCATCATCACAATCTAATTTTAGATCATCTTGTCTTCTCAAAAAAACAAAAAACAAAACAAACAAAAAAAGCCCATACCCTTATTCACCTCTACCCCACTCCACCCCCAGTCTTAGGCAACCACTTATCTATTTTCAAACTCTACAGATTTGGCTATTGTGGACATTTTATATAAATAGGATCATACAACACGAGGTCTTTTGTGATTGTCTTTTTTCACTTAGCATGTTTTCAAGTTTTATTTATTTTGTGGCATGTATCAGTACCTCATTTCTTTTTATCACTGCATAATATTCCACTGTATGGTTATACACATTTTACTTCTCCACTCATCAGTGAATGCACAGTTGGCTTATTTCTACTTCTTGGCTATGAGTAATTCTGTTCTGAACTTTCATATGCAAGCTTTTTTGTGTAGATATGTGCTTTAATTTATCTTTGGTAGATACTTAAAAGTAGATCTGCTGGGTCATATGGGAACTGTTCTTAATATTGTGAAGAAATGCCAAAATGTTCTCCAAAGAGTTATACCATTATCACATTCCTACTAGCAACATAAAAGAGTTCCAGTTTCTCCACATTCTCATAAATATTTGCAACTATCTGACTTTTTTATTATATTCGTCTGTTGAACATGATGATGTATTATCTCATTGGAGTTTTGATTTGCAGTTCTCTAATGACTAATGATGTTGAGTATCATTTCAAATGCTTATTGGCCATGAACCTTCTTTGAAGAAATGACTATTCAGATCCTATGTCCTTTTTCTAAATTGATTTATTAGGTGTCTTATTATTGAATTGTAATATAGATAGATGATAGATTAGATATAAGTGCCTTATCAGATATATGACTTGCAAAAATCTTCTCTCATTCTGTGGATTGTTTTTTCACTTTTTGATGACATTGTTTTCAGCACAAAAGTTTTAAATTTTGATAGATCCAATTTATCTACTTTTTCTTCTGTAGCTTCACTCTTGGTATTGTACTTAAGAAAACATTGTCCAAACCAAGACCACGAAGATTTTTTCTTGTAAGTTTTATAGCTTTACTTCTTACATTTAGGTTTATAATCTATTTTGTGTTATTTTTATATATAGTATGAGGTAGGATCTAACTTCATTCTTCCCAACACTATTCACTGAAATATTATTCTTTCCTTGATTGAGTTGTCTTTGTACCCCTGTCAAAAATCAAGTGATTGTAAGTGTGAGTTTCTTTCTGGACTCTCAATTCTATCCCATTGATCTATATGTCTATCCATATACCAGTACCACACTGTCTTGATTACTATTGGTTTGTGGTAAGTTTTAAAATCACCAGCTGTGAATACTCCCATACTCCTTTTCAAAATTGTTTTGGCTCTTTAAGTTCTCTTACATTTTCATAAGAATATTAGAATCAGGTTGGAGTGGAGTTCTTTTCCTTTGAGCAGTAATAGAAGAGGAGAGATCCAAATCTCTCCATGCCCCTACCTGCAACATGGTGCTGTGAGGGATGAGAAATGGCAAACTGTCTCTCCAGAAATGAAACTTTAACGCTAGGTGGGGAGCTGGAGGCAGAAGGAGCCCCTGTCTTCTTGGATGTACACACCTGGAATACAGCATCTCTAGCACAGAACAGGGATGCTGAAAGGGGGCAGTGTAAGGAAGCAAATGCCACTACTCTTTCTGTTCTTACAGAGATTTAGTGGATTTTCTTGAATTAATTTTTTTTCCATTCTCTGTATTATTTAGAAGTTTTAAAATCTTAATTTTTTTCTAGTCCTGTCCATGTTGATACAAAAGTTGGATATTCATCCTTTCTGATGGAGGCATAATATTCCATTGTATAGATGTACCACATCTTTCTTATGCGGAGTGAAATAAGTCAAGCGGAGAGAGGCCACTATCATTTTTTTTTTTTTTAGTAAATATAAATACAATTCATTGATTTAATTAAGTGATTAATTAACTAAGTTACACCAGCCCATGGTGACTCACTCTTTCCTCTTTACTATTCTGATTCACGCTCCACAAAGATTTCTTGAACACCTACTCTTGGGCCCCTCACCCCAAGTCTTGTATTAGGTGTTTTCCTACT
Source organism: Nasua narica (assembly GCA_028533885.1). Lineage (NCBI taxonomy): Eukaryota > Metazoa > Chordata > Mammalia > Carnivora > Procyonidae > Nasua > Nasua narica. The sequence goes on from CM052800.1 coordinate 47,991,006, forward strand.
ACAGTCTAGATGAGGGAGGCAGTATTATTCCCAGTTTATGTCTGTAGGGCTATGGAACATGATGGTCAATTCTGACAATGTCAGGCACTCTCTCCCAATTCACAGACATTTACTGAACATTTCCATGAGCCATGCTGGATTCTGAGTAAAAGCTACATGTGTGGCTCACTCTGTCATCAGTCGGCTTGTCTCCTAGGGAGGGCAAACATCAAATCGGCATCATTATAAGAGCAATGTGAATGCCCAGGAGAAGTGGAGGGAGCCTTGGAAACTGGGATCTGACCTGGGCCAGGGAGGGTTCAGAGATGGCTTCCTATAGAAATTGCCTTTCTATAGAGAGGCAATTATCTTATGGTCTCACTTACGTGTGGAGTAATAAAGAAAATCATGGCGGGCATCGTGAGAAGGAAGGGAAGGGCGAATGGGGGGAAATCGGAGGGGATGTTGAACCAGGAGAGACTGTGGACTCTGAGCAACAAACTGAGGGTTTTGGAGGGGAGGGGGTGGGGGGGGGTGAGCCTGGTGGTGGGTATCGAGAGGGGCACGTACTGCATGGAGCACTGGGTGTGGTGCATGAACAATCAATCTTGTAACACTGAAAAATTAAAATAAACAAATTTGGAAAAAAAATAAATAAAATCTTAATTTTTTTATCATTTTCATCAGTTAATTATTGTTTGTTAAGGAGAGAGTCTACCAAGCTCCAAACTCTGCTACTCTTTTTTTCATGTTTCTTTAATCTAATTAGCCAACATATAGAGCATCATTAGTTTTGATATAATGTTCAGTGATGTATTAGTTGCATATAACACCCAGTGCTCATCACATCACATGCCCTCCTTAATGCCCATCATCCAGTTACCCCTCTCCCACCCACCTCCTTACCTGCAACCCTGTTTGTTTCTAGGAGTCAAGAGTCTCTCATGGTTTGTCTCCCTCCCTCCCATTCAGTTTTCCACCCCTTCCCCTATTGTCCTCTGCACTATTACTTATATTCCACATATGAGTGAAACCATATGTTGGTGGGAAAGCAAGCTGGTACAGCCACTCTGGAAAACAGTATGGAGTTTCCTCAAGAAGTTAAAAATAGAGCTACCCTACAACCCAGCAATTGCACTACTGAGTATTTACCCCAAAGATACAGATGTAGTGAAAAGAAGGGACACATGTACCCCAATGTTCATAGCAGCAATGCCCACAATAGCCAAACTGTGGAAGGAGCCAAGATGTCCTCCAACAGATGAATGGATTAAAAAAAAATGTGATTCATATATACAATGGAATATTTCTTAGCCATCAGAAAGGATGAATACCTACCGTTTACATCTACATGAATAGAACTGGAAGGTATTATGCTAAGTGAAATAAGCAATCAGACAAATTCTGCCATCCTAAAAGTCCCTGCCCCCTTTGCATAAACTTTTAAAAATCTACTTGATTATAACATTGCTTTGAGTTGAGGAATAGCAGATATTATTTCCATTTTTCAAATAAGATAAAACAGGTTAAATGTAGAAATGGAAATTGTACACCAAGAAATGGAATACATGTCTCACAACTTACTGGTTTCATCAGTTCAAGCTGCCTCTGTGGTAGAGAAAGTCTAGAGAAAAATTTTAATGAATTTAATTGACTTTCCAAAATACATGTGATTCTGTGATCCTGTGTTTTTGTTTTGCCATGAAAATGTTGAATAACTTTGCAAAGATAGCCAGAACTAGCCAGGTAGCAACTTTGTCAAATATTAATAAAGTGTAACACTTTACATGTTTAGAAAGACTCCTGCTTAATAGAAAACATGTCAGAAACAGATAAATCAGTGGTAATTGAATAAATTGAAAATGTAGGCAAGTTTTCTAATCTTTATTCTGTTGGTTACATGTTACACAATTTAAAGAAAACAACGACAAAATTACAGATGCATATAGACAGCTGAACTCATAGGGCAACCCACTACTTGGAGAAAAATTATAGGGTCAATTCAAGACAAAATTGTGATGTAGGCAACTTTTTTTCTTCAATGCCCTTTTTCCTCTGCTCTGATAACAATTTCATTTTCTCTAGCTCCAACTGTTTTATAAGTTTGTGTTCTTCTCCATTATCTCAAAACTTGTATCATGGCCATTGATCGTAACATGTCACCCATTTAAGTCATTTGCATCTTATTTAACCTTGAATTAAAAACTGTAGTTTCACCTGGGTGATTCTGGATATCCTCAAAGGATGAAAGATTTTGGAATGCACTAAAGCTATCTTCCTTTATAGCTGAAACCGCTCACATATGGGTGGTTTCCATTCTACTTAAGCATAAGGATTGCTCTAAAAGAAGGACACCATTTCTTCTTGTATAACAGAATCATTCCTCTAAATTTACAGCTTCAATCCCCTATCAGTCATTGTGACAGCACTTCACAGCAACACAAGAAGAGAGATTGAAGACAAAGACAACTGGTCTGCCTACCAGTCAGATGTGATTATAGCTCTGTACATCAATGTTTAGACTACAAGACAGTGTGTATCATCTTTATCACAATGTAAGATCAGATAAACTATTTGCTGCTCTTCATTATCTGGGGAAATCCCAGAAGAGAACACATAGTGCCGACTGGCACTATTATGTGTCACCTTTCTTCCACTGAAAAGTAAAATTGGAAGACAGCAATAAAAATTTACCATTCAGGGAATCAGAATTGCACTTCATTCTGCAATTAAACATCAGAGACCTACACATTTCTATTTTAGTTCTTTGAATATAAAATTATCTAAGAATATGGGGGAAAGGACACTTACAGTACCTCTAAATTTGTTTCCATCTCTGGTCAAGCTCAGTACCAGATAGGAAATATTGAAATGCATTAGGAAGTTGTCTTCACTTAGCATTTTATTATTCTCTTTCTGAAAGATTCAACCCAAACAGGATCCTGTTTGAAACCTACATGGCCTAATTATGTAAGAATCCCACAAAGAAGAATATAAATCTAACGGAGGATAGAAATGGAGTCCATAATGTCATTTGAGTCAGTCCTATTACCATCTACTCAGGAGTCTACCATAACCATGTCACAAACAGAAGTGTTATAAGAAAACCTGGTGGTCTTTTACCACTCAAATAATCATTTTATCTTCAAATTTCCAATGATTTAATTTTAATGTCAATACAGGATAATTGGTTGACCATACATTATACACCTCTCTGGCTTTTAAAAGTAATGATATTGAATGAAAATGTGATTTTTGCATATTTTAATAATTTTAAGTGAATTAAATATTTATTCTAGGTTTATAATTGATAATTAGTACCACACTCCGTGTATTTGCTCAAGCTCAAAACCTAGGAATCATCTTGTTTGTCCTCATGCCTTTGCACCCCACATCTAATCCATCAGTAAGTCCTGACAGTTCTACTTTAAAAGATATCCCATGGGGTGCCTGGGTGGCTCAGTGGGTTAAAGCCTCTGCCTTCGGCTCAGGTCATGATCCCAGGGTCCTGGGATCGAGCCCTGCATCGGACTCTCTGCTCAGCAGGGAGCCTGCTTCCCCTTCTCTCTGCCTGCTTCTCTGCCTGCTTGTGATCTCTCTCCTCTCTGTCAAATAAATAAATAAAATCTTAAAAAAAAAAAAAAAGATATCCCAAATCCAGCATGTCTCCCCACAGAACCATTTTCATAACCAGGCTATTCCAGGAGCCTCCTATTGCTTCTCCTGGCTTCCGCTTTTGTTCCACTTTAAGCAATTTTCTACACCGTAGCCAAAGTAAACATTTTAAAATAAAAACCAGATTTCACACCATTGCTCAAAATCTGTCAATGTCTTTCCTGTTTGTGACTTATGCAGAGGAAAATTCAAACTCCTAATTACAGCCTAAAGGCCTATATACTCCAACCTCTATCACTTCTATTCAAGCCACACTAGCTTCTTGCATTAACAAAATGGGATTTGTATTTTACAGGCTAAATACCACAGTGATTTTGTGTGAGGTCTTATGCATTACAAAATTCTTCTGTATGAATTCCCTTTGAAAAACAAAATCAAGTAACACCTCTTCAGGAATGAGTAGTGCATAAAAGAGTGATAAGTCCTCTTATTAGGTAACAGAAATAAGAATGAGAATCTCCTACACATAAATGAAATCACCAAAAAGGAAAAATATTATAAAATAACATCAAATGAACAATTCTTCATACCCAATGATATCCAATTAGATCATAGAAGCTGTTTTTCAGAATCATCATTAACTTATATCTGATCAGTTGGCTACCATAATCCAATTTAAATAAAAATGGTTTATTTTTTTAGAAAAGCCATGCAAACTGACAATCATACAGTTAAACCTTTGCTTAATAAGCAATAAAATATTGAACAGAAAATATTTGCCATATTTACAGATGACATGATATTATGTAGAGAAAACCCTAAAGATGTCACCAAAAAATTGTTGGAACCGATGCAGAATTCAGTAAAGTTTTTAAATACAAAAGCAAAAACAGAAATCTGTTGCATTTCTATACACTAAAAAACTATCTAGAAAGAGAAATTAAGAAAACAATCAATCCCATTTACAATTATATGAAAAAGAATTAAAATACCTAGGAATAAACCTAACCAAGGAAGTGAAATTCCTCTATACTCTGAAAACTATAAGACATTGATGAAAGAAATTTAAAAAGACATACCAAAAACTGGGAAGATATATTGTGTTCATGGATTGAAAGGATATTGTTAAAATATCCATACTACCCGAAGTAAGCTACTACCTAATGCAATCCTTATCAAAATTCCAATAGCATTTTTCACATAAATTGAACAATCCTAAAACTTGCATGTACCCACAAAAGACACCAAATAGCCAATGCAATCTTGAGAAAGAATAAAGCTGAGACAACATACTCCCTGATTTCAAACTTTATTACAAACCTATCCTAACTTGAAACAATATGGTATTTGGCATAAAACAGACACATTGATCAACGGAACAAATAGAGAGCCCAGAAATAAAACCATACATGTATGGTCAATTAATTTATCACAAAGGAGGCAAGAATATACAATGGGTAAAGAACAGTCTCTGCAATAAATAATATTGGGATAATTGGACACCCACATGTAAAAGAATGAAATTGAGCTTAATGAAATTAACTCAATGAAACAGAGATTAAAAATTAACTCAAAATGGATTAAAGACTTGAATATAAGACATGAAACCATAAAACTCCTACAAGAAAACATAGGCAGTAAGCTTCTTAACATTTGTCTTGACAATGAGTTTTTGGAACTGACTCCAAAAGTGAAAATAAAGAAGTGGGACTACATCAAACTAAAAAAAAAAAAAAAAAAATTTACACAGCAAAGGAAACAACCAACAAAATGAAAAGCCAGCCTACTGAATAAGAGAAAATATTTGCAAGTCATATATCTGAGAAGGAATGAATATCCAAAATACATAAAGAATTCCTACGACTCAATAGCAAAAAAAACAAATGATCCCACTTAAAAAATGGGCAGAGGATCTGAACATTTTTCCTTAAAAGACATGCAAATGATCAACAGCTTTCTCAAAAAAACTGAAAACAGAACTACCATATGACCCAGCAATCCCAACTCTGAGTGTTTATCTGAAGAAAATGAAAACACTAAATTGAAAAGATATATGCACCCTTATGTCCATTGCAGCATTATTTACAATAGCCAAGACATGGAAACAACCTAAATGTCCACTGACAGATGAAAAAAGAAAATGTGATATACATGCAAGAGAATATTATTCAGCCATAGAAAAGAATGGAATCTTGCCATTTATAACAACATGGATGCACATTGAGGGCACTATGCTAAGTGAAATAAGTCAAACAGAGAAAGCAAATACCATATGATCTCACTTATATGTGGAATCTAAAATAAAAAAGCAAAAAAACCAATCTGGTAGATTCAGAGAATAGAGAAAAAATCGGTGATTTAGCAGAGGTGATGGGTGGGCTAGGATGAAATGGGTGAAAGAAGTCAAAAGATACAAACTTTCATTTACAAAATAAATAAGTCATGGGGTACAATATGCAATGTGGTAAGTATGGTTAATAATGCTGCATTGCATATTTGAAAGTTGCTAAGAGAATAGATCTTAAAATTTCTCATCATAAGAAAAAAATTCTGTAACCATGTATGCTGACCAATATTAACTAGACTTGTTTGTGGTAATCATTGTGCATTATATACAAATATTGAATCATTATGGCTTTTGTTTGCTTGTTTTTGAAGCAGAGAAAATTTTATTATCATAAGAGAAGCCTAATGAGAATTATCAGAAAGAAGCCTAATCAGAGGGGAGCATTCCCAAATCTGCCTTCCTAAAGGTGGAGAGAACAAGTTTTTTTTCTCATAGAGGTTGAGATTGCATGCAAATTGGTGAAAAGGGCAGGGAACTATTACAATTCATGAGTTCACAAGGACAGACGGAACACACGCATTGAGCAAAGATATATGTAACATACACCCCATCTTCACTTTGGGATGGAGACTTTACATCAGAATGAGGCATAATTCAGGTTACCTTAAGACAAGGAGAAGGAGCTATGGGCATAAACTAGATGGGGTCTTGGGCTCTTATCTTGGGTAAGAGGAATGCAGGGCCTTGCTTGTTCATATGTTGGAACATGTCAGTTGACCTTGAGTACAGGCTTTTGCAGAGACAGCTAGTGTGTTTGTTAGCACTGTCAAGGAGGTGACTGTGGCCTTGCTTGGAAAACCAGTGACACACTCCCTGTAAATGGTGTGAGAGTACCAGGTGGGGATGCCATACTCTGAGGGAAGTGCCACAAAAAATTTCTCCAGGATCACCACCAGAATCTCACACTGAAGATTAGAGAAAGAAAACGCACTTCACTTCCAGCAGAGGAGGGGACAAGTGACTATTTGGAAATAGACCCAAGGCATTCTGTTCTTAATGAGGCCTGCCCTCAAGAGAAAATTACCAAACTCTCAAATCATTATGTTGCATACCTGAAACTAACATAATGTTGTATATCAATTATAACTCAATTTTTTTAAAAATGAAAAAGAAAAAATACTAATTACTATTAAAATCTCTTTAAAAAGAAAATATGAACATTCATCTTAATCTTACATCAGAGGAAGAAATTAGGCCTTTTAAATATATTTTTATCACACATTATCAATTGGGGTAAATACTCTGAAGTAAAATTGGATTCCCATATATAGGGAAAAGATTCCTTTATGAGTATTAAATAGAAGTTGCTTAAAGTCTCTTTCATATTTACTTCAGATACAACATTCAGCACATATTCTACTCCTTACACATGCTCAGTTTTTACTACCATAACAGCGTACCCTCTCTGTGCATATTTATAAAATGCTACCTAATTATTATAGTTCTATTCCCCACTTTGATTAATGTTTTAAGAGTAAAATGGTTACTTTACAACTCAAAAGTTAAACTTAAAAAGACGTTAAATATATAATATTTCTTAGAGAGAAAAACTATAATTCTCAAGCTGATAGGAATTGGGGAGATTTAGTGACACTCAGCCCAGCTTAAAATAAAGTTGCTGTCTTGTCCTTTCCTATGGCTTATGTCTCTGACAGCAAACATAATTAAAGCTATAGAGAGAGAAATCACCAGTTGTTCTGAATCAGTGAAACGTGACAACCAAGAAAATAATGCTGAAGGTTATTTTTTTTAAATCCCAAGTACTGATTCCACCCACAGTCCCCTTTTCTTCTGTGTCATTCTTAAAAGCAGATATAAATACAGAACAAACATGAATCAATAGAAAAGACTGGGAGAGAGAGAACAATTTAGGGAATTTTTTGATGTATTATGGCTCACACACACACAATCATCCAGCAAGCGTGGCATTCTCCTCAGCTCTGATCTGCTGGCACCTGCTCCCTCTTTTAGTCAGCCCACAGTTTCTCTATCTCCTTTCTCTCCCATGAACTGAATGTCAGCTCAGGTGCCAGAAAAAGTAGAGTTAATACCTCAACATCAGTTTTCTACTGAAGTCACAGAAATCCTTGGTCAGTTGCCGACTCCTTGGCCTTGCTAGTAAAAAGTAGATACAAGAAAGAACGCTGATACAATGAAAAAAGGATATTTTAAATTTTTGTCATCATGATTAAATATGATTTTCTCCAAAATGCCCTAGGGGCCCATTTTGAACCAAATCTTCTCTTGTGGGCATGTTTCTGATTCACTGGCATTACCTTCCTGAATGCCAGGGATATGCCATCTTGAAAGGAATTAAAAAGAGTTGTTACCATGAATTCAGACTGTGCTCTAATCAACTTATATATAAATGTATATTTGAAACCACTATGAAGAGTGTGGTTTGCCTGAAACTGGTTTGAGCAATGCATAATGTCTTGGCAGTCTCTTAGAAGCAACACAGAAGCCATCACCTGATTCTGCCACTGGCTCTTAAACTCAGAAGTGGGCAATTGGCTAGCACTTATTTTAGAAAGCCTGGCAGGTCACTGAGTTTGCTCACAACTGTGCACCACTTATAAGTCTCATGCCAGTGAGTTCAATTATTATTAAAAGCCCTAAATATAATTAATCCACAACATCATGCCACCTCGTCACCTTTTGGACTAATCATTCCTCACATACTACAGAAAGCCTAAATACTCCATGATACTGCCGTTACACTTAGGGTAAGAACTGAAATTATGTCAACTATTTTTGTGTTCATATCTTAAGATATGCAAGGTTATAAACATTTTCCCCTATTAGCAGATGATATAAATTCAAAATTCCAAGAAAGATTTGTTTTATTCCCTTTGATTTGTTTTGTTATATATGTGTCTGTGGTGGATAAAAGAAGTGAGAACTAGATTTCTGGACTCGGGCCTTTCACTTCCTTACCACGTAACCCCACATAAGTCACCTGAGTTTCATTTCTTTATCTGTAAGATGGAAATAACAATATACATCCTACCTATCACATAGCATATAAAATCATGCTAGATAAATGTAAGGGTTTTGCACTGAGTTAAATTGTGAATAAACATATGTTGACAAAATATCAATTTTTATTGAAAACATATATATTTGTCAAAGGAGTGTTTTGGAAAGAAAGCTGGCGGGCAACCAAAGACTCAGGCTGAAAATTGCCAATTCCAAGTGGTCTGGCAGAAAATCCAGACAGAAATCACATACCTCCCTATGATGATTAATCTTATGTGTCAGTTTGTCTGGGCCTTGGTGCCTAGATATTTGGTCAAACATTTTTTCTGAATATTTCTGTGGAGGTGTTTTTTGGATGAGGTTAACATTCCTATCAGTGGACTTGAAGTAACAGAGTGCCCTGCCCAGTGTGGGTGGGCCTCATCCAATCAAATGAAGTACTGAATAGAACAAAGACTGACCTCCTCAGAACCTGAAGGAACTCTGCCAGCAGAAGGCCTGCAGACTTCAATTGCAATGTCAGCTCTTCCCTGGGTATCCTCCCTGTTAGACCTATACTGCAGATTTTGGACTTGCCAGCCTCTATTATCATGTGAGCCAATTCCTTAAAATAAAGTCCTCCCTCTCTCTCTCAATCTCTCTCTACACACAGACACCCTCAGTTCTGTTTTTTTTTTTCCTCTGGAGAATCCTAACTAGTAGACCCCCTAAAATCTATATGGGATGATTGACTAACCTTGGCCAAAGGAATATAAGAAAAGTGAAGTGTGTCACTTCTGCAGTGAGGTATTTAATTACCTGGTGTGCTTTCTCCACTCTCTCTTCTCTTCCTGTGGCATATTTGGAAGCCAATTGTGGGAGATGGCTACATGTGGTACACAAGATGGATGAGGCCTGAAGCTTGGCTTAATAAGGAAGGTCTGTATTGGATTTTGTGTGCATGAGAAAAATATTATTGTGTTAGGCAACTAAGATTTAGGGATTATCTGCTATAGGAGCTGGAACTAGTTATCCTGACTGATACAGGTATATTTTATTGTGCATAAATTGAACAAAAAAGGAAAAAATTCTGCTTTTTTTTTTTTTTTTTTGGAGCACAAAAGAAAAAAGCAGCTCCTGATACCGGGAAACTATCCTGAACACTTTCTCACAGAACACCAACATCAGACAAAGCACTCTCTGACTATGATATCAAGACAGAAACAAGACTGGAGTGAATACGTCATGGGAATCAAAGGCACAGCATATGAAATATAGTTAATGGTACTAGAATAGTGTTGTTCAGTGATGGTGGCTCACACTTGTGGTGAGTATAGCATAACCTACAGAGGCGTTGAATCACTATGTTGTATACCTAAAACTAACATTGCATCAACTATACTGAAATAAAAAAAAAAAAAGACAGAAATAAGACCACTCTATAACATGTCTGAACACAGAGAAAAATGTAAACATTGTCCAAACCAGAAAAACAATCCAACGTCTCCCTATCTTGAGTAATATGAATGAATGCTACCTAGTTTTAGCTTCTCTCTAGTCTCCCCTCCCTCTAAGTAAGATACACTGAATACCCAATCAGAATTAGCCTTGCTTCCAGACAGCATCCAATACAGAACAGGGATGCAGAACAAAAATTTAAGATTCCTGACATCTTCCTCCAAATCACCTAACCAACATTGAAATCCTATTTTAAAAGTCCTGTCCAAAATTCTTAGTGAGATACCCTGCAATTTCCTATGACCAATTGTGTGGTCTCCCTCAATGGCTCATTACAATAAGTATAAATCCAAGTTGTCTAACTACAGGTGTATTTCTCATGGTCTTTAGCTGGAGAGCATCAATATGGGCAATAATGCCCTCAAAAAATACAGAAATTGGACAAAATTATTTCTAACACTATTTTTTGATTCTAACTGCCTGTGGTCGTGCTGATTTTCAGAGTGGGTAGATGAAAACAGCTTTGCTCTAAACCACATAGTGAGACTATAATCAGCAACAATGTTACATTTGGATTAAATTGTTATTTTTTAAAAAAAAACTTGTTTTTTTCTGAATTTTTAGCTGGATCATGTCGAGATACTTAGTAAATGCTTGCTATTTTGTATTTGTTCTTCATTTATTGAAAAGTCTTTAATGGAATACATAGAGAATTAATATTTATATTTTGACAAATGAATTTTTCAGTTTATTTTTCTTTAATAAGACTTAGAGAATCTTACTCTCCAGAAAGTCTAAATTGTCAAACTTGGAATTAAAACAATGGGATAAAGTTAAAAAGACTTGAAAGATAATGAATTCGGGCTCCAGGTTAAGTATGTGTTGACATTTATTTCAAAAACATCATTCCTCAGTTTTTTTAGTTTTTGTATACAAATTTATTTTCCACATCAGGGAACTTTACGTGTATCTGTATGTGTGTGTAACAAAGTGTTTCACTCCTCTTCTAAAAAAACTGAAACTCTTAAAATCTATATCCTCAAATTCTGCTGTGAATAGAAACTACCAGGCATACTTTTTAATAACTGGCTTCAGAACAACTGGAAAGCCTTTTTGCTAAGGCAAAATTAGACCTGTATCTCACACCATGCACTAAGATGAACTTCAAAAAGATCATATATTTAAAGTAAAAAATAATAATAATAATAATAATAATTATTAAAATTTTATGGGGCACCTGGCTGGCTCAGTTGGTAGAGAGTGCAACTCTTGATCTATGGATCATGAGTTTGAGCTTCCTGTTGGGCCTACAGATTACTTAAAAATAAAATCTTTTTAAAAAATAATTAAAATTTTATATGAATTGGAAGAAGATATAGATGAATACCTTTTCAACCTGACATCAGGGAAACCTTCCTAACTATCTCAATACCCAATAACAATTCAAGAAAGAAGAATGAATAATTAACTAATAATTTAAAAGTATCCTGCAGGGGTGCCTAGGTGGCTCAGTTGGTTAAGTGTCTGCCTTCGGCTCAGATCATGATCCCAGGGTCCTCGGATCAAGCCCCACATCAGGCTCCTTGCTCAGCGGGGAGTCTGCTTCTCCCTCTGCCCATCCTCCTTGCTTGTGCTCTCTCTCTTAAATAAATAAATAAATCTTTAAAAAATAAAAATATTGGGCACTTGGGTGGCTAGTCATTAGGCATCTGCCTTTGGCTTGGGTCATGATTCCGGGATCCTGGGATCGACCCCCGCATCAGGCTCTCTGCTCAGCAGGAAGCCTGCTTTTCCCTCTCCTACTCCCCCTGCTTTTATTCCCTCTCTCATTGTCTCTCTCTCTCTTTCTCTGTGTCAAATAAACAAACAAAATTTTTTAAATAAATAAATAATAAAAGTATTCTGTAGACCAGAAACACTGTACATGAGTTAAAATATACATAAAAACTTGGAGAAATTATTTATAACTGATGAGGGGATAGGATGGAAGGCCAGCATAAATGATATAATAAGAGCTCTCCAAAACCTCAGATAAAAAAACCAACAATCAAAAAATTAAAAAACAAAATAAAATAAAATAAAACAAACAAAAAATCTAAAAAAAAAAAAAAACCAACAATCCAGTAAAAGAATAATGAAAGAATATGAATAGGTAGTTCACAGAACAAGAACACAGAAATGACCCTTAAAGAGATGATGATGATCTGTAATGTAAGTTTAGTCATAACAGATAATGGGTAGGATTTAATATTTCAAGATTGAATAAAAGATATAGATCAGTAACAGATAAACAAGAAATTTTTGGATATGTTCTGTGTTTAAATATTTCTGTGAAGTGGTATTTAGGTAATTATTTATTTGATTTCCTGAAAAGTATGTAAAGTTTATGATCGTTGTATTACACAGGTTTTTCAGAACATAAACATCCATAGGGATGCTTTAATTTAAAAAAAAAGAAAAAGAAATGACCCTTAAAGAAAAAAAGACCAACCTCACTTAGTAAGAGAAATTCTAAATACCTCTATAGTGAGAAAACGTTGCTCACCTATCAGATTGGCAAAATCTAAAAGCTTGACAATAAATCTGTTAGGGAAAATGTTGGGAATAAGAATGTTTATCAATTTCTAGTGGAAACGCAAACTGCAACAGCCATTAAGATAACAGCTTGGCAATAATATAGAAAAAATATAGAATTAATGAGTGTTTATAGTGAGGTTTCAGGCTAGAAAGTTAAAAAGTCAGTCGATCAACTATGAACAAGTTGAATTTGATATTACAAACACATTATCATTTATGTTAGCACCTCCAAAAACTGAAATACTTAGGTATAAATCTAACAAAATACGTACAAGATCTATATTAGAAAAACTGCAAAGCTCTGATAAATAAAACCAAAAACTAAATAAATGGAGACTATATTCCATGTTCATGAATAGAAAGACTCAAATATTGTCAAAATGTCAGCTCTTCCAAAATTGATCTACAGATTTAGTACAATCTTCATCAAAATCCCATCCAGTTATTTTCTGGATATCAATAAACTGAATCTAAAGTTTAAATGGAGAAGCAAAAAATTCAAAACAGTCAACACAATATTAAAGGCAAAGAACAAAGTCTAAGAATTGACACTATGCAACTTAATGATACTCTAAAACTATGTGGTATCAGTGAAAGAACAGACAAATAGATCAATGAAACAGAATAGAGAGCTAAGAAATAGACCCACATAAATATATTCGACTGATCTTTGACAAAAAAGTAAAGGCAATACAATGAAGAAAAGAATGCCTTTTAAATAAATGGTGCTGAAATAAATGGACATCCAAACCAAAAAAATAAAAATAAAAATAAATAAATGAAGCTACACACAGACTTCATATCCTTACAATAAGAAATTAACTCAAAAAGGATCACGAAGCCAAATGTAAACTGCAAACCTATAAAACTCCTTAAAGACCACATAGAAGAAAATCTAGATGACCTCAGGTTTGGAAATTACTTTTTTTTCCTCTTTTTATTTTTATTTGTTATTAATTATTTTAAATTATTTTTAAATTAAAAATAATTTAATTATAAAATAATTTAAAATTATTTTATTTTTATTTCATTTTGCATTTTTTCTTTGCAGAATATACACCTGGGCCATAAGTTTCTGTTTCTTCAGTTTCTTCTGGGATGTCTTTTTCTTCTGTGCAACCTCCTCTTTTGATTTAGGAACAATCTGCTCTTTTTTAGTAAGGATCATCTCGATGTGGTAGGGAGAGCTCATGTGTGGGTTAATCCGTCCATAAGCTCTAAGTTCTGTGCCACATCTTGGGGGCTTTGTTCACCTGGATGTGCTCAATGACTAGAAAATCAACATCTAAACCCTTAAGTTCAGCATTACTCTGCATTTTTAAGCATGTACAGTAAAAATTCTGCACTCTTCTTGGGCCACTGACCCTGTGTCCAGCCCCACTGTTTGGTTGGGCACACCTACCAACTCCACCATTATAGCAACAGAATGACACACACTGCTTCTGCAAAGTGACATCTTTCAGAAACTGGGTGGTTTTTCAGATATGCATACCCTTGATGGCCTGGGCAGTTTCACATATGAAACACACGTGTGAATTCACGTGTGAACACAAAGATATGAACCTCTTGATTTGCATGATTTTGTAGAGTTTTCTGGGTCAAGCAAATAGCAAACGATTTTTTTAAAAGATTTTATTTATTTATTTGATAGAGAGAGAGGGATCACAAGTAGACAGAGAGGCAGGCAGAGAGAGAGGGGGATGCAGGCTCCCTGTTGACCAGAAAGCCCGATGCAGGGCTCGATCCGAGGACCCTGGGATCATGACCTGAGCCGAAGGCAGAGGCTTTAACCCACTGAGCCACTCGGGTGCCCCAGCAAACCATTTTCAGATGTGACCTCAGGCCACGTAAGGGTGGAAATTAGTTTTTAAGTACAAACAGCAAAGGCATGATCCATGAAAGAAATAAATGATAAGCAGGACTTCACTAAAATTAAAGCTTTCTGCCTGCAAAATATGCTATCAAGAGAATGAAAAGAGAAGATACAGATGGAGAAAAAATATATTTGCAAAGTACATAACAAAGACTATTACCCAAAATATACAAAGAACATTTAAAACTCAGTGATATGAAAACAAAAAACCCAATTAAAAACTGGACCATAAACTTTAACTGGCACTTCACCAAGTAAGATATACAGATGGCAAATGTGCACATGAAAAAGAGCTTCATATCATATGTCATCAGGGAAATGCAAACCAAAACAATGAGATACCACTACACACTTATTAGAATGATCAAAATCCAAAACTGACAACACCAAATGTTGACAAAGATGAGGAGCAACAGAAATTCTCATTCTTTGCTGGTGGGAAAACAAAATGGTACTACCACTTTGGAAGATACTTTGGCAGTTTCTTACAAAAGTAAGAATAGAATACTCTTACCATACTATTCAGCAATCTCATTCTTTAGTATTACTCAAAGAAGTTGAAAACTTATGTTTACACAAAAATCTACATTAAAAAAAGTTTGTAGTAGCTTTATTAAAAGTTGCCAAAACTCTGAAGCAATCAAGACGTTCTTCAGTTGGTAAATGGATAAACTGTGGATACATCCAGAGAGTCAATTACTGTTCAGTACTAAAAAAACAATCTGTTAAACCAGGAAAAAACGTGGAGGAAACTTAAATGTATATTACTGGGTAAAAGAAGCCAATCTAAGAAGGTTACATACCATATGATTCCAATCATACGACCTTCTGGAAAAGGCAAAACTATGGAGACAATAAAAAGATCAGTACTTGCCAGGGGTTTGGGGGTCATGGGATAAATAGGCAGAGCACAGAAGATTATTAGGGCAGAGAAAATGTTCTGTATACTATAATGATGGATACAGCTCATTATATATTTGGCCAAACCCATAGAATGCATAACACCATTTAGACTGTACCCTAATATAAACTATGGACTTTGGGTCACACAATAATGTGTCAATGTAGGTTCATCACTGGCAACAAATGCACCACTCTGGTGGGGGATTTTGATAATAGGGGAGGTTGTAGATGTGTGGGGGCAGGGAGTATACCAGAACCTATACTTTCTTTTTTCTACTTAAGATAGTTAGTTAGTTAGTTAGTTAGTTAGTTAGTTAGTTATTTTAGAGAAAGTGGGTGTGTAGGAGTGGGGGGTCGGGGGAGAGGGAGAGAGAGAATCTCAATCTCAAGCAGACTCCCTGCTGAGCATGGAACCCTACACAGGACTCAATCTCACAACCCTGAGATCATGACCTGAGCTGAAATCGAGAATCCTACACTTACCCAGTTGAGCCAGGCACGTGCCCTTTTACCTTCTGCTCAATATTGTTGTGAATATAAAACTATTCTAAATATTAAAGTCTGTTAAAATAGTTACCAAAAACCATGATTTTACCCTTTGATGTCTCCACCTCTAAGAATTTGTCCTAAATATACACTGGAAAAGTATGAAATTATTTATAAACATTATTTACTGTGAACTTATTTGTAAAACTAATTACTAGAAACAACCAAAATATCATCAACAATTTCACTAAAGTAGCAGGATACAAAATCAACATACAGAAATCAATTATATTCTTTTACACTAATGACAAAGAATCTGAAAATAAATAAAACCATCCCATTCACAGTAACATCAAAAATAAATAAATAAACCACTTAGGAATAAACTGAACACAAGGAATAAAATATTCAAATAAAAACTATAGAATTCAGCTGAAAGAAATCAAAAACACAAAAAATGGAAAGATACCCTGTGTGCTTGGATCGGAAGAATTAATATTGTTAAGATAGCCATACTGCCCAAAGCCTTCTACACATTCAACACAATCCCAATCAAAATACCAATAGCTTTCTTCACAGAATTAGAAGAAAGAATACTATAATTTGTGTGGAACCACAAAGAACCCAGAATAGCCAAAATAATCTTGGGAAAAAAGAACAAAGCCAGAGGTACCATGCTTCTGGATTTCAAGCTATACTATAAAGCCATGCTAATAAAAACAGTACTGGCACAAAAACAGACATGCCAACCAAAGCAACAGAATAGAAAGCCCTGAATCAAATTCCAGTATATACAATCAACTAACATTTGCTAAGGAAGTCAAAAACAGCCAGTAAGGAAAAGATTGTCTTTTCAATAATTAGTGCTGGGAAAATTAGAGAAACACATGCAGACCAATGAAATTGGACCCCCATATCACATCGCTCACAAAAATTAACTCAAAATGGAGTTCCATCTGTAACAGAGAGCGGACCCCAAAGAGCCCTGAGCAGCCCCACCACCTGTGCACTCCAAGTTACCAGCAACCCTCACCCACTGGGAGGAGCCCAACTGCTACAGGCACCCAGGCACCATCGCCACAGCCCCAAGCACAGACACCCAGCAGCCACCCACCACCCCTGCCCTCAGCACTGCCTACACCAAGCCCTGCACCATGGGCAGCGGCCCCGCAGCCTCACACTGGGGACAACTGCCAGCAGGGACAAGAAGATCATCACAAGGGAAGGCTTTGGGAACAGTAAAATACTTCACTCTAAAAAAACATATATGGTTTCATTAACAAGAACCGCACGGAGGAAAATGTATTTGCACACCAGACTGCCATAAACAAGAACCCCAGGAAGTACCTTCACAGTATAGGAGATGGAGACACTGAAATTTGCTCTTGTTGAAGGCAAGATGGGTGCAGAGGCAGCAAATGTGACAAGCCCTGCAGAGCTCCAGGGCAAGGTGGTAAGTAGGCAGTGGACCCTAACCATTACAGGCACTATCCACATGGCAGGGGTCCTCCATGGAATTACCCAGAGAATTATCAGAATACAGAGAATGGGAAAAGAAGAAGGAATTGGAGAGTACCCCCCAAGACCAGGCCCAATAACACAGGCCCTTCCACAGGCGGGGGTTCCCACCTTAGGACTTGCAGAGATCCTGTGGGCGTGGACCACAGTCTTCCAACCCTCCTGTGCAGGGAGAAGTGATGGAAGCTGCTGATGACCAGGGTACAGGAGAACAAGACAGACCAGTGAGACAATATGCAGGGCGATTATAGACCACGATTCCACTGGGTGCCTCCTTGCCAAAGACAGCCGGGAGAGGACAGCAATGAAGATAAGGAAAATCAAGGAGATGAGACCCAAACTCAACAGCCACTTCAACGTGGTTACCGCCGCACCTTCCGTTACCGAGGCAGATACCCAGAAAACCTAAACCAAAAGATGGCAAAGAGAAGCAGCGAGTCCAGCAGCTGAGAATTCCTCCCCTCCCAAGGCAGAGCAGGGCAGGGCTGAGTAAATGCCGGCTTACCATCTCTTCCCCCTGATCAGTTTAGTCATCCAACAAGAAACAAATATAAAATTCCAGCAATAAGAACCGCACAAAAGATTGGAGCTGAAGACCTTACGTGCTTGCTTTTTTTTCCATTGACCAGACAGGTAGGACTCTCTGCATTATCTATGCATCATGGGGGTTTTATTATTTTTACCTAAAGATGTCTCTTTTTGGTAATGACAAATGTTTTTTTAAAAATCTTCATTTTTCTCAATACATTTGTAAAGATTTTTAAATTGTTTCATATCTGGTCAAGTTGAGATTTTTAGGAACCTCATTTTTAATTTCTAATAAAAGATTGAAGCTTGATATTTAAAAAAAAAAAGTCAACAAATGGCAAACACCTGTTAGGAAAAGTCTTAAATAATTGTCAAAAAAGATAACTCAAAATAGATCAAAGACTTAAACATAGACCTGATACCCTAAAACTCGTGGGAGAAAATGTAGGGAAAAAGTTCTTTGATACTGGTCTTGACAATGCTTTTTAGACACGATACCAGAAGGACAAACAACAGAAGCAAACAAATGGGACTACATCAAACTCAAAAACTTTTAATTTTGTTAATTGTTTCTTTTGCAGTGCAAAAGACAACCTACAGAATGTGAGTACGTTTCTGCAAACCATATATTGGATAAGGGGTTAATATCCAAAACATATAAAGAACCTGGTCAACTTAATAACAAAAAATATCCTGATTTAAAAATGGGCAGAATAACTAAATAGAGATTTTTTCCAAAGAGGACATCCAAATGGCCATACACATGAAAAAATGCTCATAACTAATCATCAGGGAAATACAAATCAGAACCACAATGAGATATGGATAGAATGTTAGTCTCACACCTGTTAGGATGACTATCATCAAGAAGATACAACAGGTGCTGGATGTAGTGAAAAGGAGTCCCTAATACACAGTTGGCGGGAATATAAATTGGTCCAATAACTATAGGAAACAATATTGAGGTTCCTCAAAAAATTTAAAATAGATCTCACATACAGTCAAGCAATTTCACTTCTGAGTGTATGTATGTGTGTGTGTGTGTATATATATATAGGTATTTCATTTCTGGGTATGTATATGCATATTTCATATATATATATATGCATATATATATATTTACATAAAGCTCAAAACTGATCTTTAGTGTTTGGAGTTATGGTTGATAGGAGGACTAAAGACACATAAGAAATAAATGGAATATTTGGTCTCTAGATCTTAATTTTAACAAACCAGCAAAAAAGACATTTTTTAGACAAAGAAAAATATATATATGAGCTATTAAATGAATTATTAATTTTGTTAGATGTAATGTCCTGGGTTAAGTAAGAAGTTGACCTTTTTTAGGAATTCATATTGTTACATGTTATGATAAAATGATGTCATACTGGGTATTTGTTTTAAAATGCTTTTGCTTTTGAAAACGTGTTTTAAAATTTACAGCAAAACAAAAGGAGATATAGATAAAGCTGGGTAGGCAAAATATTGGTCATTCTAACTCTTAATGGCATATATGGAAGTTTATTATAATATTCTACTTTACTGTATGTTCAAAATGTTCCCTAATTAAAAAAACTTCTAAAAAATTAATTGAACATAATATGGGAGACTTGTGAATAAACTTAGCGGAAAGAACAAGAGAGAAGGGAGAGAGAGAGAGAGAAAGGAAGAGGAAGAGAGGAAGAGAGTGAGGAAGGGAAGGAAAAGAAAGGGATGGAGGGAGAGAGAAAGGAATCTCCTACAGGGAGTTTGAGATTCTGGTGCAATAGGTCAGAAGTCAGGCAGAGATGTTTGCATTTTTACTGAACACTTCCAGGTGCTTCTGATGCAGGTGGTTCCTGGACATAATATTTTTGAGAAACACCAGCCAAGGCTTAAGCTTAGTGTGGACTGACTGAATTATCCATGGTATGATAGAAAGAGAGCAGGCTTTAGAAATAAGAGGCTTCAGTTCAAATCTATGCTCAGTCACTTACTGGCTTTAAACATTGGTCAAGGTGCTTCATCTTTACCCCTAAAATAGAGATAACAATACATACCATGCCAGATTACTATGAGGTTTAAATGAGACAAATATATAGAACTTCTAGAACCTAATAGTTACACAAAAATGAGAGTTAATTAAATCCTTTAGAATCTCTCCACTAATGGGTATAAGCACACACTAATACATTCCCCAGGGCCCAGGTGCAAAATTAAATCAATTTGTTAACTGAGGAATAACAGTTGCCCATAACAGGGAAATTCTTCATTTGGAGATATACATAAACAAAATAAATTAGGGAAACAAAATACTTCTCTATTATCATCAAATTCCAAATTAAAACTTTTGATATTGCTATTGTTTTATTTTGTTTACATTCTTTTAGTTAAGCTTAGAATTCCATATGACCAAACAAATTACAACTCGAGATACTTTCCTTTGTAAGCCTATTATATATAATACAGCTCATGTTCAGTAGGTTTGCATAAAACTAAGTCATGCCTGATGCAATGAGGTATGTGTGTGTGTGTGTGTGTGTGTGTGTGTGTGTGTGTGTATCATCCCGCTCAATGTACTTGAAGTGGCCACCAGTTTAATTCACCAGTTCAAATACTGGTCTGATATCCCTTCCCAGACAAACACTTTACTTAGAATGGAATCTTGAGAGACTTTCATAAGACCAGAATGGTCTCAATTCAGCAGAGTATGGAGACAAGGATGATCCAAAGGCAATGGACAGGGGATAAAGCAAAGCCAATGTAGTCCATGAAACTGGGTCTTCCACATCTAGAAGTTAGGTAAAGTGCAAAATTTAGGCAAGAAAGAACAAAATGCAAGGCCAGGAACACAAAACAGAACAAATGGCTTACACTGAAAGAGTCCCAGAGTCTGGAGTTGAGCCCATGCATAAAGCCTGTGATTCTGGTTATGATTAGGGAAGAATCCTTCAAAGGTATGGCCAAACTGGCTCAGAAAAACCAAGAAATAGAAAAATGCATTTTTAGTTCAACAGAATATTCCTTATTCAAATTAGCTAGTTTTTATCCAAGATCAGAATTAAATCTATATCTAAATATTCAGTTTGTTGTTGTTATTGTTGTTGTTTAATGAATTCCTGCTACTTCCACTGTACAGTTTTAGTGACTGAGGCTACCCAAACTAGTCCAAGGATAACCTCCACCTGAGAGAAACTGCAATTTTATCCAGGAGATGACCCATCAATAAAAACCAATAATTAGGGGCGCCTGGGTGGCTCAGTGGGTTAAAGCCTCTGCCTTCAGCTCAGGTCATGATCCCAGGGTCCTGGGATTGAGCCCCGCATTGGGCTCTCTGCTCAGCAGGGAGCCTGCTTCCCCCTCTCTCTCTGCCTGCCTCTCTACCTACTTGTGATCTCTCTCTTTCTGT
Source organism: Nasua narica (assembly GCA_028533885.1). NCBI lineage: Eukaryota > Metazoa > Chordata > Mammalia > Carnivora > Procyonidae > Nasua > Nasua narica. The sequence continues at coordinate 48,012,636 of CM052800.1, forward strand.
CAAATAAATAAATAAAATCTTAAAAAAAAACAATAATTATGGTATGTATATGAGGTGAGTCTGAGAATATCACTCCACGAAAAGTCAGGTAGGTGTAAGGCATGTCACAGTTCTTCACTTTTTCTAAGTTACATAAATCTATTCTAACTCCACATCTGCCTATATGACAAGAAATGACAACATTAATCATGTAAGGAGAAATCACCCCTTCAGATAGTCACAAAAAATTGAGAGTCTTAAGCAACCAGAATTATTGAAGAGAGGGTACTCAGGTCTTCATTTCATGCTGGTCACCATTGGTGTGCATACTGAACAATCCTGAAGAGGTCTTAATGCATGTGGCTCCACTGGTTCTGGGTAAAATGTGGCCAAGGTGTGCAACATTAACATTCTCTCCTGAGGTCCAGCCTGTGCCCCAGGGAGCCCCAGAGGAGAAGAAAACTGTCCTCACTATTAATGGAGTATGGAAGATTCCTCATAACTGGCTAACTTTACCCACCTCTGTCTCTCGTGATATTTGGACTCAGTTTTCCTCTGACACAGTCTTGTTGCAGAGCTTCTGTGCTTTTTGAAAACCTAGGTGAAGCTGTCTTCTGGGGACCTGACACACTTTCCTTCCAAAGCTAAGATGCCATTACTATTAAAATTTTTTCTTCCAAACCTAAAATACCAATGCTATTAAGAGAACCCTAAGAAAATAGAACTTAAAAGACTAAATCTTTGGGATAGAGAAGGGAAAATATCTACAGCAGTAAGCAAGAAGCCCAAATCAATACTCTGATGCACTTAATTTATCTAAGCCACAGAGCAGTAAGTGCTTTTGAGAAAGCAGCACTGTCTAAGTGGCAAGAACACTCAGTATGGAATTATCATATACATATTTGAACCCCAGCTCTATTATATGCCAATTTTGTGACCTCTAGCAAGTCACTCTTTCTTCCCCTTGGGCTTCTGTACTGTAAAGCAGGAATAATGACACTTGTTTTCAGCAAATTATGGAGCAGTTTTGAGGATCTGCTCAGAGAAGATATGTGAAGACAGTTTGTTAATTGGAAAGCAACTAAACAAATGTAGGGGTTTGGATACTATAGAAATAAAATGAGGTAAGAAATCATTGTGTGCTGGACTTGCCACAGAAAACTTCACAGTGGAAATAGAGCTAGTTCAATGTTTTTGGAGAGGTGTAATTTAGAAAGAAAAGAGAATATTTGGGGAAGAAACAAACACAAAGGCAAAATTAAAGGGCAGGCCAGTGCCAACCTATTCAGGGCCTTTGTACTTACTACCACTAACTAGCCAAAGTACAAAGGCTTCCTATAGGGACAGGTCAAGAATTAGGCAAGAAAGGATTCTTTTCTTAGTCAGGAAAGTCTCTGCAGTTGTGAGCCATTAGCCTCCAGGGCATTGGGGGATCTGAGCAGCCCAGTGTAGCACCAACTCAGGCACATTTCTAGTGAGAGGCATCGTTGGCCTTAGAACTCTGGTATCCTGAATGCTAGAAAATGTTGTGTTTTCAGTTCTGTGTGTATGTGTGTCTGTGTGTGCGTGTGCACATGCGCGTGTTTTAAGGCACTAACTTAATATCAACAATCAGTAACAAGGAATACTTTTTTCTCCACTAAAAAACGAAAAAAATAAGTAAATTCTACATTACCAAAAAATAAAATAAGCACTCCTTTAAATTTTGTTACTGATATATACTTTATTCATATTAAAAAGTAATAGAAATGATATCAATAATATAAAACATTTTGAATATAAAAAACATTTTGAAGGGTACAATTCAAGATGACAGCCTAGGGAGATCCTGAACTCACCTCTTTCCATGGACACAACAAATCTACAGCTACATATGCAATAATTCCATCTGGAAAAAAATTTTTTAAACTAGCTGAACATGTCTTCCACAACAACAACAAAAAAATAAAGGCCACATCCAGTCAGGTGGAAGACACAGAGACTATCTCACCAAAAACCTCATCCCCAGCACAGCAACTCACAATTGGAAGAACTCAGGAAGAATCTCACAAATGTGGAGCTTCTCCCTAGGGAGAAGGGGGTTTGTGCCCCACCTAGGGCACCTCAACCCTGCACCAAAAAAATGAGGCCCCACAACATCTGGATTTGACAACCAATGGGGTTTACATCCAGAAGAAACACAGGGCTATAGGAAACAGAGAGTTGCTCTTAGAGAGCTCATGCACAGATTCATTCACTTAAGGACGGGGCACCAAAGCGGCATACTGAAAAATGCCTAGACCATATATAAAGGAGATTGCTCTAATAGTGTTAAGAGTGGACATCCCTGTCCTGCTCCTGACCATAGAAGAAAAGCTCTCAATTTTTCCCTATTGAGGATGATATTACCTGTGGTTTATCATGGATGGCCTTTATTAAGATGAGGTATATTCCCTCTGTGTCTAATTTGTTGATGATTTTTATCATAAGTGGATGTTGTACTTTGTCAAATGCTTTTTCTGTGCCTATTGAAAGGATTATATGGTTCTTATCCTTTCTTTTATTAATGTGGCATATCACATTAATTGGTTTGCAAATATTGAACCACCTTTGTAACCTAGGAAAAAATTCCATATGATTGTGGTGAACTATTTTTTAATGTATTGTTGGATTATGTTTGTTAGTATTTTGAGAACTTTTGCATCTACATTCATCAGGGATATTAGCCTGTATTCTTTTTTAGTGGAACCTTTATCTGGTTTTGGTATCAGGCTAATGCTAGCCTCATAAAATGAATTTGGAAGTTTTTCTTCCATTTTTTTTTTCTTTTTCTCTGTCTCTCCCTCCCCATCCATGTCTGTCTCTGTCTTTCTTTCTGACCTCCCCAACCCCACCCCTCTCTCTGTCCTCCCCCTACCCCACCCTTCTAAACATAGTAATTACGTAGGAAATATAAAAGGCATCCAAATTAGAAAGAAAGAATTAAAACTCACTATTTGCAGATGATATAATTTTTTATGTAGAAAACCCTAAAGACTCCACACAAAAAAACTGTTAGTATTGATAAATTCAGTAAAGTTGTAGGATATGAATTCAATATACACAAATCTGTTGCATTTCTATACACTAATAGCAAAGTAGTAGAAAGTGAAATTAAGAAAATAATCCCACTTAAAATTGGGTCACAAGAATAAATTCCAAGGAATAAATTTAATCAAGAAGGTGAAAATGCCTATACTCTGAAAGCTATAAGACAATGATAAAAGAAGTTGAAGAAGCTTCAAATAAGTAGAAAGATATACCCTGTTCATGGATTGGAAACATCAGCATTATTAAAATGTCCATATACAGATTCAATGCAATTTCTATCAAAATTTTAATGTCATTTTTCACAGAATAGAAAAAAAATCCTAAAAATGTATAGAACCACAAAAGATCCCAAATAACCAAAGCAATCTTGAGAAAAAAATAACAAAGCTAAAACTATCACAATCCCTGATGTGAAATTATACTACAAAGCTATAGTAATTAAAACATTTTGGTACTGGCATAAAAATAGACACAGATCAATAGAACAGAATAAAGAGCCTAGAAATAAACCCATGAATATATGGCCAATTAATTTATGTCAAAAGAGACAAGAATATACAATTGCATAAAGAACAGTCTCTTCAATAAATGGTGCTGGAAAAACTGGATCGCCACATGTAATAAAAGGAAACTGGACCAGTATCTTACCCCATAGACAAAATTTAACTAAAAATGTATTAAAGACCTTAATGTAAGATCATAAACTATAAAACTGCTACAAGAAATCATAGGAAGGAATTTCTCTGATATCAGTTTTGGTGAATTTTTTTTGGATCTGACTCCAAAGACATTGGCAACAAAAGCAAAAATAAACAGATAGGATTATATCAAACTAAGAAGCTTATGCACAGTGAAGAAATTCTGTAACAAAACAAAAAGGCAACCTACTGAATGGGAGAATCATATCTGATAAGGGGTTAATATCTAAAATATTCAAGTCAATAACAAAAAAAAATCCAATTTAAAAATGGGCAGAAGGGGACGCCTGGATGGCTCAGTCAGATAAGTAGCTGCCTTCAGCTCAGGTCATGATCTCAGAGTCCTGGAATTGAGTCCCACATCAGGCTCCCAGGGAGCCTGCTTCTTCTGCAGCTCCTTCTGCTTATGCCCTCTCTCTCTAAAATAAAATAATATAAAATAAAATAAAAATGGGTAGAGGATCTGAACATTTTTCCAAAGATAGGACACAGATGACCAACAGACTCATGAAAAGACACTCAACATCACTAAACATCAGGGAAATGCTAATCAAAACCACCATATCACCTCACACCTGTCAGAATAGCTATTATCAAAAAGATAAGAAACAGCAAGTATTGGCAAGGATGTAGAGAAAAGGGAACTTTTATGGACTGCTGGTAGGAATGTAAATTAGGACATCCACTATGGAAAACGTTATGGAGGTCCCTCAAAAAATTACAAATAGAACTACCATATGATCCAGCAATTCCACTTCTGGGTATTTACTTGTAGAAAACAAACAAAAAAAATTTGAAAACATAAATGCACCCCTATGTTCATTGCAGCGTTAATTATAATAGCCAAGGTATGGAAATGACCTAAGTGGTTGAATGGATAAAGAAGATGTGGTGTAAATATCCAACGGAATACTACCCAGCCATAAAAGAATGAAATCTTGTCATTGGCTACCACATGGATGAAACTTGAGGGCATTATGCTAAATGAAGTAAGTCAGAGAGAGACAAATATCATGATTCCACTTATATGTGGAATCTAAAAAACGAACCAAACAAAATAAAACTCACAGATGCAGAGGACAAATTGGTGATTGCCAAAGGGATGGGGTGTTCTGGGACAGGCAAAAGAGGAGAGAGGGTAAAGAGGTACAAACTTCCAGTCATAAATAAGTCATGGTATGATGACCATTTTATAATGTATACAAATATCAAATCATTAGGTTTATACTCAAAAGTAATATGTCAATTATACCTCAATTTAAAAAATTGGTAGTACTCGTATAAGAGTAAGTGAAGAGAGAAAATATGTGATTTGTTTCCTTCCCTCAGGATGGTCATAAATCAGAGGTGGGGTTGGCATCAACTTTTTGTCTGATTGTCACAGGAAAGTTAAAGACATAAATGGGTTTTGTTCTTGCTTTTACAGCCTGTTCTCTGACCTGCTGTTTATTTGTTTTATAGGGAAGTATCAACAGTTTATGCATCAACTTAACTACTACTTAACAAACTACTGTTTGTTCAATTTTAATAAAAATAGATGTCATCTAACAGTCTGAGTCTCTTCGCCTGGACTAATAAAACCCAGAAATTAACTTTCATCAGGAAAGTGCTACTCGAATCTTCTTCATGTTGGCTCATTTGTTAGACATCTATCTTGATGTGTCCCCCACATATCCCACTGTTCTATAAACCTAATGTGATGACTGGTGGTCACATAAGCATTGAAGAGGGAGAAGGAATATCATTGGGCAAAGATCCTACTGAAATTTCAGAGAAGAAACTATTGTCAAAGTCACTGTTTCAACATTTGTGAAGATATCCGTAGTTGGTAGAATTTGAACAACAGATTTGTTTTAAGGCGTATCTGCATTATTCTCTGTAAGGCTGCCTTATTTGAGACGGTTTAGTAAGGGAAAAGGTAAGCCAACAGTCTAAGTTAACGAGAAAGCTCTGAATTGTAGGCATAGAACATTGGAACATCACCAGTGATTAGCTAAAATATCCCACAGACACGTACCTACCATTGTTTTTCCACTATATAAAGTATTTAAAGTCTTATTTTAGTCTCTGACGTACAGCAAAATTACTACACATTAAATGTTATACTACTGTATTTTATGAGCCTCAATTCATATATGTTCCCACAGGTGTTATCTATTAGTCCCTTCTAAAAATGATCCTTCCTGAATCTGGGGGGGAAAAAATTGAGTTTAATAAGCAAAGGGAGCAAAATATATTGACATTTTTGAGACATTTTCCATTTCATTCTGAAGATATTTTTTAACTTTGACAATTGACAGCAATTTGACAGCCTGTACCTATGCACGTATACATGTAAAGAATATACTTAAATGTACATGCAACTTGTATCTGCTCCCTTTGGATTAATAGCTAAGCAAATTTGCTCCATCGTTTAAGCAAATCAGCACATGACTTAAGTTCTACTGAGATTCTTAGTAGGAAATTTTAAAAAACAGGCATTAATAAATGATTTAGGGGGCACCTGGGTGACTGAGTTGGTTAAGTGTCCGACTCTTGATTTCAGCTCAGGTCTTGATTTCAGGTCATGAGTTCACGTGAGCCCATGCGGGATGTGGAGCCTACATAGAAATAAATAAATAAACAAACAAATAAATAAGGAACAGTAGACTTAAAATACAGAAATTGCACTGGCAAGTTTATCACAGATTGTCTCTTAGAAGTAATCATTTTGCAGGTGAGAAAATGAGACCAAATGAAATTAAGTGATTTGTCTTGGGCCATTTGCCTATATAACTGCTACATCAGTGGAAGAACCCAGCTCTTCTGAAACCCTAGCCCGCTAAAACCATCTACCTATGAATCAGGCAAGCAGGGTCATAACCCTGTGGCTATCCTCCAGGATAGAAACAGTTCATCCTCCCAGCCCCTCCCACCGGAAAAGACCTAACTAAGTCCCTAAATGTAATCGGGCAAAATATTTTAGATGGTTGGTTAAACAGCACCAGTTCTAGAAAATGATATATTTTACCAGGATACGGAAAACAACAATTATAAAGATGCTCCCTACTGCCAATAACAATACTGCTGCCACAATATATATCAAAATACATTGAATTTTTAAGGTCCCTGATATTTTAAGATTACCTGATTATAAGAAGACAAGTAATAAAATATAATCTCTACAGAGTACTTCACAATTTGTAAGTTATTTCATATACATTGTCTTATGAAGCCATCCGATATGGGATTTAATTCCTACTCTCCTTCAGTAATTAGTTTAGAAGGTGCTTCATCTAGGAAGCTGTCCCTAACCTCTATAGACCGAATCAGGTGGCCCTGCCATGTGCTTCTCTAGCAATTCACTTCCTTGTCTGATATGTTATCTCTCCATTTGAGTTCTCTAGACACAGAAACTGTTTCTATCTCATTTACCACTGTACACTCAAAACCTAGTAAAATCCCTGGCACATATTAAATATTAAATGAGTGTTTGCTGATAAAGGAATAAATGAGCAAAAGAAATATCTAACTTGGGAGTAGAAATAAAAAAAAAGAAGTTCAAAATGTCAGGAGTTTACTATAGAAGACAGCTATATAAGCTGAGAGACAGGTCCTCTAAGTGGGTCTTTCCTCCATCACCGCACGAACAAATTTTCTAAAACCTCCGGACATTATCATAATGGCTTCAGTAGCTGCAGCTTTAATAGAGCAATGAGGATGAAGCAGGAATGCTGATGTCTTTAGTGTATATATATATATATGTGTGTGTGTGTGTGTATATATATATTCCATCTACAAAATGTTTTTAAGTCAGAAACTGCCTGAAAGCTTCCTTTCTAGCAAATGGTACTACTGCTATTCAATAGGAACAATTTGCTTTGGGTACATTTTGTACCATAGTCGTATACATTAGCTCCCTTTTATCAAACATACAGAACACACTAGAAGAAAGATGGTAGGGATTATCTCCTCCCTATGACTTTGTAAACCTCACATAAGGGCTTGAAGGTCTGGGAAGTGACAGATAGGGGATTTTATCTTCAACAAAATAATCACAAATGTAGTTAAACCAACTACACTCTGGAGGCCCATACTGATTTGTAATGGGAAGTAAAAGTCACATGGCCCTGGTCAGAATGTGGCTTTTTCAATCCCAGGATAGCTAATCAATAAAATAATTTTGGCACCACTTAGGCTAGAATAAAATGGCTAACAGAAATGTGGACTATAACTAACATCCAAATTTCTACATCAAATAAATGATACTATTTTCCCCACTTTCTTCTCTCCTCTATTCCATTCCTCTCCCTTTTAAGCCCTCCCAGGAATCATTTGTCATTCCTGAAAACTCAAATGGCTGACTTTAAAAATACATGTTTATAAAATACTCATACTATGTTCTGCCTCTTAGACTCCCTTGAAATAAAGCAGCCATAATCTCTGTGACAGTTGCCACCATTAATGCCTATCATAAAAGCTGGTAAAGAGGCAGAAATGCTGATTTACCATTCATTGCTATGCTCATATATCCTCTTTCTAATAAAAATCAGTGAAATTATTACTTTCTGGGAGCTTAGCACTTCAATATTTATATTTCGAACCTCCTCCACTCTAAGATTTCCATGTTCCCCATGCTATTTTTTCCTTACAAGGAGCTGCCAGTGTAAATGTGCCACACTTGGGCTCTACAGCATACTAAGCTGAAAGAGCATATGTCCTACATCCACAGTGGAAAATTTGGTGTTTAAGGAGCAATGAAGCGAGCAGTAACTCAGACTTTGAGATAAATGCTGTTTGAGATTCTAGTTCTGTTTATAGATATAATTTGAAAAGCTTAGATATCTTTTCTGTAAGAATTTTTACTCCTAAGATTTGGGTAAAAATAGTAGTTCTACAATGTTTGATATGAATAATAACTTATTCTTAATTTCTCCTTTCTTTAAGTTTTATCTAACACATTAAAGTAAATGAAGTCAAACAGCATTAAAAGCATATAGCAATAAGGTGTACCAAAAGCTGAAATCATTGGCATATGTATCTGGGTAAGATGTTGGACTCCAGGGGCACCTGGGTGGCTCAGTGGGTTAAGCCTCTGCCTTCAGCTCAGGTCATGATCTTAGGGTCCTGGGATTGAGCCCCGCATTGTGCTCTCTGCTCAGCAAGGAGCCTGCTTCCTTCTCTTTCTCTCTCTGCCTGCCTACTTACGATCTCTCTCTCTGTGTCAAATAAATAAATAAAATCTTAAAAAAAAAAAAAGATGTAGGACTCCAAAAACACATGATATTAATTTGATTTAGCTTAATGCTTTGTATAGTATTTTAATTTAACTCAGAATTATATTGTAGAGACACTGAGTTTTTAAATGAGCTTTGACCTAACTACATTACCAATTGTAAAACTGTATCCCCTCCAGAAAATCGGAATCATTCAATGGGAAGTGATCACTTCCACCCCACCCGACCACACCGCCCCCACATACACCTTGAATCATGCCTACATACTCTTGCCTTAAAGAAACCAAAAAGACAAAGGTCCAAAATAGAACATTGTTTCATGTTACTTCAATACAATCATATCCCCACCCAAAATACAAAGTCATAATGTCAATTCCACAACTTATTTATTTCATTTATTCTTTCCTTAGCAAATGTATATTGCGTACTTACTAGGTAGAAGTCAATCTGCTTGATGTTAGAGATACAATGAAGAACAAAACAAATACAAGGTATTTTATCTTTTAAGAGTAGAAATTTAGGGAAGATATAAACTAAAAAGCAAAGTTACTTGAGATTGTCTTCAGGGTCATAAAAGTATAGTATTATGTGACAGAGCACATTGTGATATTCAGAGGTACGTCATCTCGCATTATATTAACATTGTGTATGCCATTTGTCTCCCCAGTAAATTTACCATCACTGCCCCTTCCTAGTAATTGAAACATGATTAAGCTATTCTTTTTTTTTTTTTTTTAAAGATTTTATTTATTTATTTATTAGGAAAGAGAGAGTGAGAGAGAGCATGAGAGGTGAGAAGGTCAGAGTGAGAAGCGGACTCCCCATGGAGCTGGGAGCCTGATGTGGGACTCGATCCCGGGACTCCGGGATCATGACCTGAGCCGAAGGCAGTCGCTTAACCAACTGCGCCACCCAGGCGCCCCTGATTAAGCTATTCTAATAAAGCTTTTACTCAATTCTGTCTCAAATATTCTTGAAGGGAGTTACAAAAATTAAACAGCTATCAAAACAGACTCAAAAGACAAGATTGTGAGCTTTTTGGAGGGAATGGGAATGAGTGTCAGGCACATAGCCAATAATCTGAATGCATGGATAGATGGATGGATGGATTGAATAGAAACTCATAAAAGGAAGGGCCCTTAATTTCAACACAAACAACAAATAATAACTAAGTGTCCACTGTAACACAGGCATAGATTTAGAGCTCAAAAACATATAATAATATTAGTAATAATTAACTTTACTGAGTATTTACTAAGTGCCAAGCACTGTACTAAAATTGTTCTCTAAAAAAAAAATTTGTTTTAAATTGTTCTATACATTTCCTTGATTGATGTTCACAACAATCTCATGTGACAGTTATTGTTATTCTCATGCTGCAGATGAAAAGTTATAAAGAATTTTTTTTAATTTCCTTGCCTGAGGTCACACAGTTAATAAGGGATTAATGTCTAGACATTCATTCCATTCTTCTACATCTTATTTTGATAGATGTCCTATATATATAGATCAGGTTCCAATATATTGAGGGGGAAGTTTCCAGATAAATATGCTAGTAAAACGTAAGGTAAATACCATGAAACACTATAAATGAAGAAATTTTATGTTGTCTCCAAGAAGTAAATATCGCATCTAGATGATGCTATAAAAATCTGTGGTCCAAAGACTCAGTGACCACACTCAGCAACACTATTCCAGGTCCTACCAAAGCATCTTCTGTGAAACCACTTACTCTACTATTTCAACTAAAATACACTATTTTAACTGAAATATACTATTTCTCTTTCTTCATTTAAAATTTAGTTGATCCTCCCTATATCTGTTTATGGAATGTTTTGTACATATTTTCTATTACTATCATTTGTTTATAGATCTACTTCCCCCAATAGATAAAGTTCCCTGCAGGTAAAGACTCACTCCAGACTTTCTCCCTAACTCATTGCCTAGAACCAGTATGCAGCAACTAGCCAATACATGTACATTCAATAAACAGTAAGATGTCTTAGGAGCCAGACAGATGTAACACAATAGTACAGCCTCAGTTTAAATACAATAATTGTAACTCAACTCTAGATTGAAAGACTTCTTAATGCACAAAGACTTTTGAGATGACAGGCATCCAGGCATTATTTTGGTACATTTTCAAATAGACCATTACTGTACTATAATGAATAGAAGGCTAGAATACTTAAAACCACTAATATTTTCTCAAACATTATGCATATATCTACAAGGAGGCAGATTAAAAATGGCAAATACGTGCCACATGTGCTATGGTATTCCACTTCTACCCGAGACGAAGCACTGCTAATCAATCATGACATTCGTTTCTTCTGAGCTCGAGCTGATCCTTAGCATCCTTTTTAGTGTGACATTCTAGAAGTCAGCGCCAATTGACAGGCACTTCATTATAACTTAACACTGACTTGTCATGCTTGACCTGGATCAAGTCACATAATTTTCCTATTTGTAACATTTTTACCATTTAGGACTTCTCCTTCCAGTGAAGAAAGAAAGCACTTGGGTATCTCAGAGAAATCTTAGATAACCAGGGCTCCAGATTTTATTTGAGCCAGCTGGATCCCAAGAGCCAGTCTATAGACATTGCTGATCTGCAATTGATTTTTCACCACTTCACGGGGAAAAGAGTAGAAAAGTAGTGTACATACTAATCTGGCTAGCTGCATTAGAATCACCTGGGAAGCTTTTTAAATATATAGATCACCAGTCTTGAGTCAACGTCTCTAGGGATTACGTCCAGAAACTATGTAAATATTTGTATATTATGAAGTGCAGTCAAAGTTAGGTACCGTTGAGTATTTGTGTCTGCAGGCATATTTTTAATTGCATATTTTTGAGACTAAAGACAGTTTTCTAAAAATATGTCATTTTTATTATTCTTAAATTTTATCTTTCATTTGTGAAATAATGGATAAATACTAGCAGTGAGGGTACTTTGGATTACTTTTTTAAAGCCATCCTATGCAAAATAGAGTTGGAACTGCTACATAAGTCCCTTTTTTCTAAAATTTTGCTGATCTTTTAAACCCAAGCCTCTGAAAAACCAAGATTCTAGTGATACCCATTTCTCAGATTAGATAAGTTTTCACATTCAGAGTAAAACAGTAGGTGGAATAAGCCTGCCAGAAATCTATTTTCATTCAAAACTGAAGAACTTCCTGGAGATAACAGCACAATAGAAAAAAATGTCAAGAGGACATGCTAAGCTCAACAGCAGACACTTCTTCAGGGAAATGTGGACGTGAGGATTCTGGTGTATGTCATATGCCTGGCCCGGCCCAGCCTCAGGCATGGTCTTTAAGTCTAGGTACAGTTATGAGAGTAAAGGGGCAGGTCATAGCTGCACGGTGCAGTTATGAGAGTAAAGGGGCAGGTCATAGCTAAAGAAATTAGAGCCAGCTTCTTATTAAAGCTCTGTAAGAGGGGGGCCTGGATGGCTCTATTGGTCAGGCATGTGACTCTTAATTTTGGCTTAGATCACGTTCATAGGTTGTAAGATCCAGCCCCATTTCGGGCTCCACATTCAGGGGGAGTCTCCTTGGGATTCTTTACCTGCCCCTTGTCCCCCACTCACACTCCCTTTCTCTCAAATTAATAAATAAAATAAAATAAAAAGACTGGACTTACTTAAAAAACAAAACAAAAAAACCTCTATAAGATGCTGACATTTGGAAACACCTTTAACAATGTAGCTTGTAACGGGGCAGAGGCATTCTGCCCACCTTTCCATGTGCCACTGGGTAAACTTCCTTCTACCTGTGGCAGTAGCAGCTTGTCAGGAGACACAAAGGGGCTGCCATGAGCAGGGAGAAACCACAGTGCTTCCCCAAATAGGGCAGCAGAGCCCAGATCGGGGATCAGCAGTGTCTGAGAAACAGCAGTTTTGAGGGGAGACAGCAGTGTCCTGCAGGAACGATGATGCCTAGCAGGCACTGTGAAGCCCAGCAGCTGTGTCCCCTATGGAGTTGCGCTCAGGGAATACCACGTGGTTTTCTCTGAGCATTTATGAGAGATCTCCTAAAAACACTTGCAATAAGGAGGGAGAGGTCCTTGGGGGGCGGGGGCGGGAGAGGGGCTCAGAACTGATATTAGTAGTCTCTGGCAAGAGCCCAAGAAGCACTGATACATAATCTGTTACCCCATTTCAAATCCCAACGTAGTGCAGCCCACAGAACAATAGCCTCTGGGAAATGAGAATTTAAGACACATTAGCAAATTCCACGGGAGCATTCCCTCACAATCCTCCAGGTTCTGAGTTTCTCTTTTGGTCACATACACACAGGGTCTAATGAATCCAGGGAAATTAGAAATGACCCTAGTAAAGAAAGCATCAAAACTGATCCAAACCGTGACCCAAATGACCCCAGGGAACATATTTTTCAAAACTACTAAATTTTTATACCAGAAATAAATAGCAGTGGCTACCTTTCCCACAGTAATTCTCTGTCCAACATATGTGTGTTATCCCAATTAGTCTACCAGAAAGAGACCTCACAACCTAATCAAAGCCGTAGGCTGATACACCTCCTTCCCTGGCTGTAGCAATTGTTACAAAAACCAAATTAGCATTCTTTCCCAGCTTTTTTTCAAACAGGAGCTAAGAGAGAGGACTCTGTTTTTATTGTTTTGTTTTTACTGATGGCATGCATATGCCATCAGAAAAAAAAAAAAAAGAACAAAAAAAACAAAATTTCATCTGCAGTATGAACAAATGAGGTTGATACAGGAAGAAGCAAAGAGGGGAAAATGGAGACAAAGTGTACATACAAGGGTGTTCAAGGCCCTAGTTTCCATCCCTGAGGTTCTTGGAACTACCATGGTTCTGATAGCAATCAAGTTGGCTAAACAGTCCCCAAATAAGTTCCCCAAAGTTTAAGTTGAGTTGCTGTCACCTGCACCAAAAAAAAATTCATGGCTTAAGTATTAGTTAAGATATTTTCATCTGCAAGTAAAGAAAATTTACTAATAGTATCTTAAACTTTAAGAATATTTGTTGGGGGCACCTGGGTGGCTCAGTCAGCTAAGCATTCCAACTCTTGATTTCAGCTCAGGTCATGATCTCAGGGTCATGGATCAAGCCCCATGTGGGGCCCTGTACTGAGCATGGAGCCTACTTAAGATTCTCTCTCCCTCTCTCCTTTCTTCTCTCTCTCTCTCTCTCTCTCTCTCTCTCTCTCTCGAAGAAGAAGAAGAAGAAGAAGAAGAAGAAGAAGAAGATTTGTTGTTAACAGGGGCACCTTAGCTGGCTCAGTTGGTGGAGCATGCAACTCTTGATCTCAGGATTCTGAGTTTGAGCCCAACCCTGGGTATAGAGATTACTTAAAAATAAAATCTAAAGAAAAAAAAGAATATTTATTATTAACAAGCCTAGAGGTGATTCCATTTTCAAAAATGCCATCTTCTCCTACTCTTTTCTCTTTCCTATTCAAAGTCCAGGATTATGCCTCAAGTTTGTATCCTCATGGCTACAAGATGGCTGCCAAACAACTAGGCATCATGTCATCACAGTACCCAAAGCAGGAAAAAGAGAAGCATACAAATAGGAAATTTTACTTAAAAGGGAAAAATATTTCCCAGAAAAGCCCCAGCAAATTTCGTCTTACCTTCATTGGTTGGAAGTGCCAGAGTCATAACTGGCTTACACCTCCTGATTTATACCAATGACTGGGTACTTTGCTAGCAGTGTTCTGTTAGCGAGAAAGAAAGGGAAATTGATGTTGGGGTAAGCGACCAACAGTATGTATCCCAAATATATAGGGATTTGAGGTTCAGGGGTATAACTGTGGTCATATTTCAATCTAGATTCTTAAATGATGATGGTAGTGGTAATAATGATGATGATGGTGAGAATGATGGTGGTGATGATAATAGTCCTAACTATGGACCAGGACTTAGTCTAAGAAATTTACTTAATTATTAAAAATAATTCACTGTAACCTTACAACATCCAATGAGATAGTATAACTATTACCATCATATAAGCTATGAGGAAAGAGGTATCTTGAAACTAAGTGATTCATGCAAACTCACTTTACTGTATAGTATGGTGTTGAGATTTGAACTCAGGAAGCCAATTCCTGGAAATGAAGTTCTGTTACAGTGTATTATACCAATCTGTTCTCTCCCAAATCAAATATAATTTAATAGTAAAGAGAAAATATCAAGTTTTATGCACAGGAAACGTACTGATGTTAAAGTATGATTTCTCCCTATGCTGACCTTGAAATTATAGACACTATATTTCCAAAAAGAATATATTAATTCAAAATGTAGATCATTTCCACTAACCTCCTTTTTGGTCCTTTCTATGCACACAAAAACAGGGTATAGGATCAGAAAATCCTTTGTACGGGGAAATACAGAACAATTCAATTAATAATTTCAATTTCATTTGGCATTAAAGGTGTTTTAAAAATAGATATCTTTATCTCAATGAAAGCAAGACCATTAAATGAAAAGAAGTCCCTCTGAAGATTGAAAACTCAATGACACTAAATTAGTCAATGGATTTAAAATTACAAAGACTTAAAACCCAGGGAAGATTTTATAGGGTCTTTTATCCAATGACTTTGGATAGTGGGCCTTGAGCAAAAGACAAAATTCATTCTAAAGAGGCATGAGAAACTAAAACTTAAAAAAAAAAAAAAAAGTGCTCTTACAACTGTAAAAAGACAGATGACATTGAACAGTGTAATATCATTTTCCAAGCAGAGTGCATTAAAAACAGAGGGGAACAAAATAAATTTAGATTAAGCCAATCTAAAAGTTAGGTAAACAGACTATATTAGAATTTAGAATCTCACTTTCTGTTCTTATTCTTAATGATTTCGACTGTTAGTCATATAGACAAACTTTTTAAAAACGAGCATAATTCTTGTCTCAACAGTTTCCCTTTAATTAACTCTCTGGTATAATGTCAGCCAATTGTTTTCAAAGGGTGATTAACTTCCGCTCCACTGTGTGAACAGTGACCAAGCTGTGTCTCTATAGCAGCTGCCATTTCATACCTGAAGAGGCAAAGGAGGTGACTGCCTGCTGGATTGGTATAATAACTGGGGAGCATAAAAATGAAAATGACCTTGAAATCTTCAGTAGACAACAACTTAATAACTTCTACTTAGCCACATAGATTACTGTTTCCCTTCCATCTGATAGGAAATGGTAAGAGAACAAGACTATCAATATAATCTGATACATTAAAGAAGTTGGAAACCTAATGTTCAACAACCAAGGTTGCTCAAGCCACTCTTAACTACATACAACAAATAATTCAGTTTGATTCCGTTATTAGAGAGTTGGGTGGAGAAAAGAAGTTTGCTTCAAGTATCAATTAATTTATTCACATTAAGCATCCTCCTTTGTCCAAGCACTGAACAAGAACCAGGGGTAGAAGGAAGACAGACCCTGACCTCAACATCAAGTTAGCCATACAATCCAGAAATCGAGAAACCAGAAAACCACCTATCCCCTAAAACGGATACAAAATTTTACCCTAAATTCAAGAATCTGTGCATCCTATTGACCATGCATATGATTTTTTTCTTAGTTTGACTTGGGTATGAATAAAAGACATTTTCATACTCTCATGAAAGTTAAAAAAAAATTAATCACTGAAATCATCTCTATAACATTTTCAGCAAAAACCCCCCAAATAAGGGGAGCCTGGGTGGCTCAGTGAGTTAAAGCCTCTGCCTTCAGCTCAGGTCATGATCTCAGGGTCCTGGGATTGAGCCCCGCATCGGGCTCTCTATTCAGTGGGGAGCCTGCTTCCCCCTCTCTCTCTGCCTGCCTCTCTGCCTACTTGTGATCTCTTTCTTTCTGTCAAATAAATAAAATCTTTAAAAAATAATAATAATAAAGTAGAACTAAATATCAAGAAGTTTTTTTTAACACAAATCCTTCATGCTTTAACTTGATCCCCTTCTTCTTATTTTGTTGTGATGCAAAGAGAATATGCTTATAATTTTCTATATCCTGGTCTTGAGAAAAGACAGTGGTTGTATTGATTGACATTTATAATGTTTTGAAATTTATGACAGATGGTAAATCTACCATATTATTGAGGTTAACATGGTTATTTATCCAACAACTTTTCAGAACCTATATGGACTATGATAATATGTTTCATACTTGGGACACAATGGTGAGGCACCCTTATTCTCTTGAAACTTCTAGTATCCTGGGAGAGAAAGAAACATAATTATGAAGACCTATGTAGAACTGTGACAAGGGATTTTAAATAGGAAGTACCTAGCATTACAAAAGTCTAAAGCAACAGAATATGACCTTTTGGAGGAAATGAGAGAAGGCTTCTTAAGGCAAATGATCTTCAAGGTAAGAAAAGAAGAAGAATTGATAGAGGAGAAAATCAGTGACCCAATCATAGTTAATATATGCAAAGGCACTGTGGCAAAAGAATGCATGATATAAGGTAGCAGTTCTCACAGTGTGGTCAGGAACCCCCATGAAAATAGTCAAAAGTATTTTCATAATAATATGTTACTTGCGTGTTTCACTATGACTCTCTCATGGATGTGCTGTGAAACTTTCCAGCAGCAACATGACATGTGATACTGCAACAAATTAAATGTAGGAGCAGATAAGGAATTCCAACTGTCTTTTATTAAGCCAGATATTAAAGAAGTTTATAGAAATGTAAAGTAAAGCTACTCTTCTTACTCATTTTTATACTTGGAAAAATATAGTTAATTCTTATTTTAAAAGTGGACATGGAATAGCCAATTAACATTTTTAATAGATTAATAAATACTTTGTATTTTCTTTAGTTTTTATTTCAAATTATGATAAATATCAATAAATATAATATACAAAGAAAAGTACACTGTCATTCTTAATGGAGTTTAAGATATGGGAAGGGGCCCAGAAACCAAAAAATTTGAAATCTCCTGATATGAAGAAAATGTAAAAATAAATAAAAAAGACTGTCTTGCTGAACAGAGAGAGAAGGTCCCTCAACAGAGTACTGCTTCCTCTTGTTCTGCTCCTACTTGCAAGTATCCCATCTATTTCCTCTCAATATTTAGTAAAAAAACTCATCTTGTCTGTCACAAATACACAGACTTACACATAAACACATGTACGTATGTGTGGATGGCTGTGTGCATTCTTATATGAAATATGGAAGATGAACAGTAGGTCTTTTGTTCCCAGAATCAGGGCCAGCCACATCCTCTGCAGGGCCTCATGCAAAGTGAACATGTGGAGCCCCTATTCAGAAAGCAAGAAAGTGCTGCTGTAAAGGTATGAAAGTACAATGTTTCTTCATTGTTCAATGATCTCTCTCTCCTCCGGTATTTATTATTTGCTATTTAATGCCATCCTAAGATAATTAAAAATTTTAATTATTAACAGGACTTTTACTGTGCACTTTTCTATTGCACAGTGCCAGTTTTAAATATGAACACAAGAGCATTCACCTTATATGCAAAGTCACCAAATTACACAATGTATTTCATAGCTCATACATGCATAAGCCATTCCACCAAAACAGTGGAACTACTGCCACTATTTTTATTTCGATTCTTGATACACACACACTCTACCAATATGCCCACTCTTCATTTATTGGTGAATAAGGAAGGACTGAAAATAAAAGAAACTATGGGTACTCTCTTGCCATTTCTTCTGTGGCATCATTTTGTGTACAAGTAGTTGGCTAATGCTGGGAAGTGCCATGAGCAAGAAATGATAGGGTTGCTTGGTGATCTGTGTTTCTAGAAACTTCATTGGCTTTTTTCTGCATTTGAAGCAAGCTCTGGTTCAGAGAGAAAGTGTGGTGTCCTCACTCAGTGTGGTAGTTAAATAATTCCCCCCAAAGATATCCACCTCCTAATCCCCAAAACCTGAGGATATGTTACCTTACATGACAGGAGGGACTTTGTAGATGGGATTCAGTTAAGGATGTTAGGACTAGGGATTGTTCTGGATTATCCAGGACAGCCCAACATAATACTTACAAGAGGAAGGCAGGAGGATCACAAAGTAAGAGGAGGCAACACAACAACAGAAGCAGAGAAAGAAACTGGAAAACGCTCCACTGCTGGTTTTAAATTTGGCGGAGGATGCAGCCGTGAGGCAAAGAATGTAGGCAGTCTCTAAAAGCTAGAGAAGGCAAGAGAAGAGATACTCCCCTACAGCTTCCGGAAAGAAGGCAGTGTTTGATTTTAGCCACCTAACACACATTGCAGGCTTCTGGAAATTTAAGAAAATAAATTCATATTGTTTAAGCCACTAAGTTCACAGTAGTTTGTTACAGCAACAAAAGGAAATTCATAGCCTAAGCCACAGAGGTACTCGCTTTGAGTCTTTCAGAATCCCATCCAGGATTCTATGCTCACGGAGCATCACAAAGGCAACAGGCAAACGGGGCTGTGAGGGTCGGCAAGCACGCACACCCTGCTCGTACACGCGTGCTCCGTGGTCCCACCAGCCTTCACTTACACAAGTTCAAAGATAAAATTAGGAGTTTCCAGAGACAACAGAAAATTAAACCAAGCATGGGCCCTCCAAATACAGGCCTCTGTGCAAATGCACAGGTTGCTCGCCTGTGAAGCTGGTGTTGCCAGAAGGCACAGTCTCCAAAAGTAAAGCAAATTGGTGGGAACTGAGAAAAATACAGTACCAATTGCAGTAGTTGCCATACTCAAATCTGTTGTGTTTTGTTCATTTGAATTTTAGATTCTTTTTGGAATACAACAGGTTCTTCACTGTTTACAAGGTTATTTCTGAGTTGTAAAAATTCTGTGTTTCTCTTTTTTTACCATGTTTTTCCCCTGCACACCCCCACCCATGGAGTCTTGGCTGTCACAATCAGACAGACACAAAGCACAAGGATTTTGTTCTTACATCTGTAGTGGAAAACTTAGCTGCAGACAGTAATTGATTCAGGGCTGTCAAATCAAATCTGGTCTTTGCAATACAGGTTCCCAAAACCTGCTCCACTATTCTTCTAAACACACACATACATGCACAGAATTTCCAGGTGTAAAGTCCAGAACTAGGTACTTTTTAAAGTCCTATGATGATCACTGCTGTTCAGAACCACTGAGAAACACCATTAACTCAATGTTTCAGGGAACAAAGAATGAGAAGTAGGAAAAGGGATAAGATCAGTAGCTTTGAGAAGCATTTTCGACAACCACCCAAATAGGTAGTGAAGCCAACAGAAGTCACGTACAAGTCGGCATGCTGAGGTCTTGATATTTCTTTCCTCATAAGAAATGGAATGTTCACAGGGGAGTAGGTGAAAGTGGTTTTAAAAAATTAACTAAATCTGAGGGAAAGGGAAAATTATCTTTGAAGACTCAAAGAATGGGCAAAGGCCTGAATCTGATTTAGTTGAAGCACCAAAAGAAAAGTTTCAGAAAACTTTAAGGAACCTTCAAAAGAATGCAATAAAAGGTGGCCAGGAAGGCCAGGGACTCTAAGGAAAATAAAACAATAAAATGGAAGGACAGGTAAATGAGGAAACACAAAGACAACAAAGTAAAATTTAAAGGAACATAAATAAAACCAAAGGATATTTCAAGAAAACCGAAATTGTAGTAGCCAAACCAAAAATGACACTGAATGATACTTTTTAAAGAGCATAACTGAGCAAGAAGAAACAAAATGAAAATGATGTGAGAAAACATTACAGGTAAAGACAGAGAATTAGAATCAACCTGACAATTACGGGTCTTTTTGAGAAACAAGATTATTCCAAATCAAAGTAACAACCAAGACAGTGAAAAAATAAGGTAAATCAAGAAAATAAAAAGAGATGATTTTTTTAAGTGATTCTGGCAAACTTTTTAAAAGGAATACAATCAAGGAAAAAAATTTGATGTAATGTTAGAGAAAACTAAACGGATTAGCCACTAAGGAATAAAAACCAGGTGGAGTCTGACATCTCTTAAATTACGTAACAGAAAAATAATAAAGCAATATACCTAAGATTTTCAGAGAAAAGAACTATGACCTAATAATTAGGCCCAACCAAATGGGATTCATTCATGAAAACAACAGAAAGATTCCAAGATGTACAGGAGCTCAAAAATATAACCTCTTTGCCCCTTCTCAAAAATTTCCTGAAGATACCGAAATTGAGAGTTCAAGAATAGGAAAGTTAGGATATAAAGACAAACAGTGTGCTTTGAAAATAGTTTAATAAAGTTAAATTTAATCTTTTTTTTAAGATTTAATTTATTTGTCAGAGAGACAGAGAGAGCTCAAGCAGGCAGAGTGGCAGGCAGAAGCAGAGGAAGAGAGAAGCAGGCTCCCCGCTAAGCAAGGAGCCCGATGCAGGGCTCGATCCCAGGACCACGGGATCACGACCTGAGCCAAAGGCAGAGCCTCAACCAACTGAGCCACCCAGGCATCCCAATAAAGTTAAATTTAAATAACTGTTGTTAAATTGCAGTAAAAAGTTGAGGACAAACGTCAAAATAACCGTTGAAAGGAGACATAAAAGGCAGCATGTATTCAGGTAATGGCTGAGACTCAGATTATATTAAAATAGATGAGGACTACAGCTTTGTTACTACATAAGATAAAACTAAAGGAAACAGCCACAACTTATAAGACTAACCAAAAAAGATGGACTTAAAATATTTCAGTGTAGTACAAAAAGCGTGTATTTCTCTATTACTATACAAAGATTCTCAAATTGAGTTGAGACATAATCCAAATATAAGCTGCTTCCAAGAGACATACCTAAAATAAAACAGCACATTTGTTTTTAAAAGATAGGCAAAGATTTATCAAATGGAGAACAAACTGCCTATAACCACAAATTTAATAGGATCAAGAACTGACTTCCCTACATTAACATGATTTTGCTATTCTGGTAAATTCTTGTTGAGGAAAATAAAGTTTCAAATAACATTACTGTTTGTTTCATGAACTCTTTAAAATCCATTTATCCAAACAATAGACTGATCCACTCGCCTGCTCCTTGGGCATTAGGGTAAACAGCTCCCTTCTCAGAAAGAGATTTCTTAGATAAGAATACTTCTTTGTTAAAAAAAAAAAAAAAAAAGAATATTTCTGTTATCAAACAACTGTTCACTCATCAAGATTTCCTTCCAAACTTTCATCTTGCTGTGCCCAACCAATCCTAAATTATAATTTCAAAAACTGCACAATTCCACTCAGATCCCTGCATTGAAGACCCACCTTAAACCAAACCACAAAATTTCTTAAATATCTACCCATAAGTGGTTTCCTTTCTCAATACAATGAGTCAGAAACTCATCTTCACTTGAACGATGCGTCATTTGAATGTTTTTTCCCCTGCGTTGGCGGTCAACAAAGTAACTTCAAAAAAGCACCAATTATCAGGTGAACTAAATGATAAATAAAATGATGGGGATGCCTAGGTGGCTCAGCTGGTTAAGCGTCTGCCTCCTGATCTCAAGGTACTGGGACTGATCGGGGAGCCCCTCAGGCTTCCTGCTCAGCAGGAAGTCTGCTTCTCCCTTTCCCTCTGCTTCTCCCCACCCCTATTCACGCTCTTTCTCTCTCTCTCTCAAATAAATAAAATCTTTAAAAAAAAAAAAAAATGAAACTAGGGTGCCTGGGTGGCTCAGTGGGTTAAAGCCTCTGCCTTCAGCTCAGGTCATGATCTCAGGGTCCTGGGATCGAGCCCTGCATTGGGCTCTCTGCTCAGCAGGGAGCCTGCTTCTCCCTCTCTCTGCCTGCCTCTCTGCCTACAGGTGATCTCTCTCTGTCAAATAAATAAATTAAATCCTTAAAAAAAAAAATGAAGCTAGATGTTATTTTGTGTTGATGAAAGATACAGTCCACACCAAATATTTTTTACATCATAAACCTTTAAGTGCTAAATAACATACTGTCAAACATAAATAAAATTCAAACTGTTAAGAGAAACTGACAGAAACAAAACTGCAGTGGGAGAACTTAACTTTTGACAGATCAAGTAATCAAAAAAGAAAAAATGACAGACAAGTGCAAAAAAGAAAGTCAAAATGGTAATAATCTCAGACAAAAATCGATTTTTAGGCAAAACCTAATAAACTCTGAAGTACTATTTCTTATTGAGCATTAGAAAAATTCAACTAATAATTTTAATTCTGTAACTATAAAAGAAACTGTAGCCTATAAAAGAAACTATCCTTCTGATTGTATTTGGAACAAAGACTTTTTTTTAATGATAATATATCCCTCCATAATAGAGAAATCCCAAATTCCTAAAGCAAATACCATTCAAACCACAGTCTGGTCAAAGTGCTACAGGGCAAGAAATTAATAATTTATTTTAATTAATCTAAATGAAAATGTAAAATACAACCTACATAGCTATACCCACTTACTTGACCACAAAACACTTGTCACAAATATGACCTATTAATATTCTACTAAGCACTTTGATAAAAGCATTCCATTAAACGAGGAAGCCAAACAAGGATGCCTATAATCATCACATTTAACAATATTCTAGATCTGTGACTCACAAAATGAATAAAAAGAAACAGATCAGATCACATGCTATGAATACTCTTGTTAAACATGCATATAAAAATGACTGGGAAAAAATACACCAAAATGATAATAATAGTTTCTCTGTGTGATCAAATGACAACTGATCTTATTTTCTCCTTTGCGTTTTCTCCAATATTCTCTACATTAAGCATGGATTATTTTATAATAAAAAATAGTATTTTACTAAAACAGCAGATTGAGACTTTGGTCAGATATAGACAGGAAGGTTTCCCAAAACAAATCATGAAAACTAAAACTAAATATAGCCTACGAAATACTGACAAAACCAATGTTAATGAGGCTTTCACCTGAAACACATTCAACTGGCCTCTTATTCCAAGCTCATTTTGTGTGTAAAAGTGAGAACAACAAACTATCAAAAAGTGTATTACAAATAGAAAAAAAAAATCTGATGCAAATAATCAAGAATAAACCCAAGTAGAAAAGCAAAGCAATGTCCACGTAAAAGGGCTAATGTTTGCTCAAAGAACAAATCTAGATGAGTCAAATTATGTGAAATTTCCCAAAAAAAGGAAAAAAACATACAGATATAATATCTGAAAATACAAAACCAAAAGATACTCCAAATTATGTTTCTCTGTAATATGCTTCTATCCTCATTCTATCCTCTTCATTTTTGCATTTTTATTTCCATTGCTAAGTGGATCTTTGTTGGCACTGCAGCTGTAGAAATATGCACTGATTCTTTTTCTATCAGTCTCAAGGTAAAGTCTAGCAGATAATCCCCTTTCCAGATGTGATAGGACTTGTTCTCAGCAGCACAACACATTGATCCATGGTGAGAGTCAGGGCAGTGGCTCTCCCTGGACTTGTGTACCTCCCTGGTATTGGGGGGCCCCCAGTCTTGCATATGGGGCCACAGGCCCTGCTGGTTGAACATTTAAATGTGTTAAAGCCCAGGACAATACTTTAGTCCACCCAGCCAAGGTGGTCTTACCTGTTAACAGTTTAATTTGCTGCTTTAATTTAGTCCATTTTCCTTTCTACCAATCTTGCCATGTGTGGGTTATAGGGGAGACAGGACTTCCATTTCATGTCACATTTTCTTGCCCAGTCTTGTGTATCATGACCTTTGTTTGAAATGTGACCCCTGATCACTCTCTATTGTACAAGGGTAGCCATACATGGTACTCAGTTTTTCTAATACCCTAATGGTGGCAACCTGGTTTGCGCAAAGACAAGGGAAAGCTGGGGTTAGGCCAGATGCAGTGTTGATACACACTAAGTGGGAGGGGGCCGATATAAAGTTTGCCAACCCCTCACCAGTTGGGAACTCTGATGGGTGGCCGCGGACTCTTGGCAGGTACCTTGGGTGATAGGGTTCACAGGACACATTGTTACTTTATTAACCAAGTCACCATACTTCCAGGGCAAGCCAGCATTCTTGGCAATATGCCATCCTCCTTGAGCACTGTAATGGCCACTCTATGCACTCAATCTGCTGTAACTACTAAAGGGTCGGTAGCTAGGGCTCTTATCTGGGCTAAAGTACCAGCTTCCTGATTGACAGAGGACTAGCAGTTCCTTATGAGCTAGAACATGAAAAATAATGAGGCACCTCACCTTGCAAATGAACCCAATGTCTTCCCATATACATCTTGACCCAACAAGGGCTTGTTTATAATCATCTATGACTCAGCTTCCCATTGTCTGAGCCATAGGGTTAATCCCTTTAGAATAGCCTGATGGGCAGCTCCAAGGGTTAAGAGCCGGGACTCCTGAGTGATCCCCTGCCAGACCACTCTGAGCTCAGCCCTCTAGCTGCTGTGTGAGAAGCTCTGCCTGGAGGAGCACTGTGTACCCTGCCAGGAGCTGTTGCTTTACGGAGGGATCTAGGCTTTCTTCCACCTTCCAGACCCGGGACCAATATCCCAGGGATATTATTTCCTGTGTTGTCTCTGTCACAGTGGCTGATGCATACCTTCCAGAGTCCCAGTCACATCTCACTCACATGGGAATCCTGCTTGGGAGATGCCCAGAGCTTTCTCTCATCTGCCTCACTAGTGGTTTGCTTTCTCAAAGACGGTTTGCTGCTCTGATCCCCAGTCTCACATGTGTCCTTTCTTTACCAGGTGGCAATAAAGGATGAGGGCACTGTGCCAGGTGGGGAATAAAAGTCTTTCCAAACCCCCAAATTTCTACAAAAACTTATACCCCTTTCACATGCTTCAAGATTAGAGAGATTACAATCGATTAATTATATTAATTAATACAATCGATATATACAATTGAGATATACAATCGATTGATTAATCAATTACAGATACTGAAACATCAGTCTTACTAGACCAGACAAAACCTCGGCCTTCAAATTGCTGTGGGTTCATTGCTCATCCTTTCCCTCACAGATGTTCCTTCCAGCAAAGCCTACAGGGTGTCCTGCAGCCGAGGCAAATCTTTACGTGTTCATATTATATCCTCAATGTAGTGAGCCCGTTTTACTGATGTGGGAAGAACAGAGACACGTCCCCAGCTATCACCCCAGACAAGGTGGGGCTATGCAGATAGCCTTGGGGAAGCACTTGAAAGGTTTATTATTGTCCTCCCACATGAAGACAAATTGATTTTAGGCATCAGAAATCTGTCAGTCTTTTCCAGGAATTCTTAAAGATAAAGCACTTTCGCAGGAACATCTTTTCATCAAAGCATCAGAGTAAAACAATAACTGTCTGCAAATGACAATGGACTTAAAAATGGCCTTGGTTAAAGATCTGAAAAGACTCATTATAATGCAATGGATAAGGGAACTTCTACAGCAGTCTGTATTTTTAAAAGTCTTTTCCCTTTATTTTTTCCCTTCAGTCTCTGTGGGCAATGTTTTGGTTATCTCCTGGGATGTTTACATTTCAAAGACCTAAGATTTACAACTTCAAGGGACAGAGAATGCAAATTTCCTTTTAGGAGTTTTAGCCTAATGGCTATTTAAAACTTTTCTTTGTATTAGAGGTCAGAAGACAGGGGCATTTTGTCTATTTCCTTCATCAATTACCACATCTTCCTCTTGTCAGTTTCTCAAAGAATCCATTCCTCTTAGCGTCCTAATCAGGCTTTGTCATAAGTGCCCAGATCTTAATCTGAGGCATTATATGCCCTCCTAAACTTTGCAAATCAGCACAGTAAGGCCTCTAACATTATCCTGCTCTCCCACCTTGTCCACCAGCCCCAAAGCTAGCAGAGTAGTGGACACACCCACATCCCTCTTCAACCTCAGCTCTCGTTCTGACTTCCTGACCCAAGCTTCAGCCCCTAGCTGGGCACTGATGGCCAGCAGCCCCCTGCAGCACACATTTGTTTCCTTCCTTTGCCACACTGTGCTATGTGTTTCCTCCAATAAGCACATTAAGACTGGCTGGCGTTTTCAGGGCCTTCCCAAATTTACCAGGTGATCTAACAAGCATCTAACACAAGCCCTGACCCCCTCTCCGCACATAGAGGTTGCTGGCCATCTTGAAATTTCCCCTTTGGACGCTGCATCCCCAAGGCCCATATCTAGGGTTTCCTGGCTGGCTGGCCATTCACTGGTTTGTAACCTTCTCAGGAGTTTCATGAATGTAATGTGAACCTGGCCTCCGTATTTGAAGGGCACAAGGAGAGGAAAGGGGCAGGCCACTCCAGGTTGGTAGGTGGTAGTTTTAACAAGTCAAGGGAACTTACATTTGAGGCTTGTCTTGTGCAGCAGCATGAGTTGATCCCTCACCCCTCTCAAACCTTAAAAGTTCTTAAAGAGGCCTCATTTAATGGGATTCACCGCATGTACCACACAGAGGTTCTCAATACAATATCATGAAGGAGCAGAGCAGGGCTGGCTCCTTTTGCTTACATCCCTCTTCTAGTGTGTAGCCCCCGCAGAACCAGCCTCTGGGAGGGTCAGAGTGGGGCTCAGCCCTCCTTTGAGCTAATTGGCCCAGACCACCTGTGGGTTGGGTTTAGGTTAGCCAATAGGAATGCGGAACCCCTGACCAGGAAAGAATATAAACCCCGCCTTTTGCCCACCAAACTTGCGCCCCAGTTCTGGCCAGGGCGATAGGCTAGTTCAAACAGTTATTAAGTAAATTTCTGTATGTATACAGTCTCATTGGCCACTGGCCCCTCTAAAACTGTTGTGCTTTTTGAAACTCGCTCTCTTTCTCTACACCACGCCGCTGCGTCGTCGGTGAGTGTGAGAGACTGAGCTCAAGATAGCTTGAATAAAGGGCTCTTTTGCTTTTGCATCGGACTTGGCTCCCTGGTGGTCTTTGGGGATCTCAAAATCTGGGCATAACAATCACTATCTCGAGCAGATGTCCTTGGGGCAGTTTCTGGCTGTGGGAAAAGCATGCAGAACCAACATTCCAGGAACAGAGGAGAGGAAGAGCCTTTGATTACCCGAGTCCAGCTCACAGGTCAACCAGTAGTTATGGCTCTACGACAATTTCCTCAACGTACTCCCATATTCTAAGTTAGGTGCTAGATCATCTACATGAAAATTACAAGAAATATAATTGAAAAACAATTTTTCAAACCTTAGCACTGAGCCTCCTAAAATGTATAAAAAGTATGCAAGTTAAAGCAGGAAGAAAGACAAATTCTATCATTTTCCCCCCATCAGCCTTACCTCCATGCAGAAATGGAGACAAGTATTTGAATAGCTCTTAGAGAACTTGATATTTATCCTCTGAATTTCAAGAAGACATGATGGTTTAACATCAGACAAACCTCTGAGAAATGTTAGGGCAAAAACCACTACAATAACCAAGGCGAGAGATGCCCTGGGAATTAGCTACTCTTATTTTACAGAGAGAAACTTTATTTTAATAATTTCATTCAACTCCTCTACCTCCATATTTATTCATTAGTTGGTCTTGACCTGTCCTGTCTTCCTGTTTACCTACTCCAGTTTATCCAAATTTAATTCAATGCTTTGCCTCTTCTCCATCCAAGTTTTTGTCCCAAGATATTTCATTTGAACAATAAATTTCTTTTAGCCCCAAGCCAATTCCTGGCTGCCATTTTACCTGCCCATCCAATAAAGCTTGAACTTGTTTCCTATCACTGCAAAGCTAAAGGATATCATTTACATTCATTAAGTGGTTCTCCCTAGGCTTCTAACTGATACAAACAACTTTTCTACTGAAGAATATAAATGTTTTCCCCACACACAAAATATGAAAATGGTTCTGGATCTGTACTGACTTCAAGATCTACCTCTCCATTGGATTATAATTCAAGTAAGAGTAGACCCCACGTTAAAGAAAAAAACTTAAAGAGTGCCTTATCGTATTCTCTTTTCTGCACTTCAATTTCTCAAATAACCTTGTCCATAAATTGGAAGGATAACACTCAGAAGAGTGATAATAAGTGCCCTCAATTTCAAAGATAAGTAACTGGGCTGTGTAAAATAGACCCTTTTATCCTTGTGGTTGTATTTTGTCCAGTGCCGTGTCAAGAAAGGATCAGAAAGGAATTCATTCTGACAAAATTTTACTTTAACCAGTTTGCATTAAGGGAGTAAATTAAAGAATCAGTGAGAACTGCAGCTCCATTAAAACCCTAAATATAAATTAGGGACATATGTGCCCAAAACAGATTGAGAAGGCACACAGGTTTGGTTGTGGAATTTTGGTGGGATTTTTTGCGGGTAAGAGAGGGGTGTTTGGGGTGTTTTGTTGTTGATGTTGTTTTTAGCCATGAAGATCTTATAATCAGGATTTCAGCTCCCAAACCAGTGGTATGACTGCAAAACAGACCTGCCAGAAACCTTTCATAACTGAAATCTGGCATCACACAGACTGTCATATAGACAACTGAAGCTTCAGAAACTTGTGTTTTTCCACAAACCTATGAACTGTGCCGTTCTCCAGTATAAGCTCAAAAGCCATGAATTTGATCCATTAGCCATTCCAGAAACACAATCACCACACTTCACAGAAAAGGAGCCTATGCCAGAATAGGTAAACATTTAACACTGACAGAATAGCCTAACATACTCCCTTTTGTCAAAGGTTCAAAACAATTTAGAGGCATTCCATATGCAGAAGCTCAAAAGGAATTTTAAAAATCACTTTAACCACATTTGCACCTACAGTGAGAGGTAGAGGGATAAGTTTATTGAAAAGCCAAAATATTTCAAATATTAAAATTTTAAAATAAAGAAGATTTTAAAATACTTTAATCTCTAAGGAGATGCAGCAAACCATAAAATAAAATGTCAGAATAAAGGAGCAAACCGAAGCCACACGAATCGGCAGAATAATGAGGTGTGGGCAGAATGGAGTAAAATGCCACAGGGGCACAAGTTTCTCTTAGTAAAGGCTATAAACAGCTCTCCACCAAAAACCTGGCTTGAGTTAATGCTAATTCTGAGTTTGCGGGAGAGCTAACCATTGAATCCCTACCCAGAGGAAAACTGGAGGAGGACAGGAAAGGAAAGAGGTGGTATGTGCCTCAGGGCAGCAGTTTTAGTTCCTGGTGGGGAGTCTACAGGCTGCGGGTCTGCCTTACACCAGACTTGCCCTCCTCAATAATCACTTAAGACATTCGACCTGTACACCTACCTATCCCTCCTACGGGTTCCATTTCTCTTGAGAACCCTGACAGAGACGGAGGCCATGATTTTCTTTAAAATCCTGGGGGACTGCAATAGTCTCTACACAGAATCTCCTTCTGCCGTTCAGGATCCTCAGACTGGCAAATTACATGGTCAAGTAAAAGACGTTCTAGGAGAACTGATTAATTATAGTGAAGAGTTGCTGAAGAACCGTTCCTTTCTTTGGACCACACTCAAAACCGGCAACCTAATGGGATTATTGGGTCATAGCAGAGGAGCAAATATGCACGTGTTGCCTCCAAAAATCTATAAAGCCTATTAACATTTGTGGTTCTGGGTGCATGCTCGTGCGTATGTATGTGTAGGTTAAAATTTACAAGGTACATGGACTTGGTTTTTTTTCTTGAATGGAGATATCTTGACATGCTCCATACCACTGGGTTCTCAAAAAATTTCAGCGAAGTGGCAGATCCCTAAATTTACATGGAGTTTACATCCCATCCTGTGGTAAATATAAGTCTTAGAAAGGCAAGGCATGTAGGTCAATATTAATCAAAGTGTGATCTGGATTGTTAACTGTCACTGATTCTCAATGAGTACTGAAATTGAAAGTATTTAGAAATATTTATTTAAAAAAAAAAGAGAAAGATTCACAGTAATTTGCCAGCATCTAATTTTTAAAATGTGATTTTTATTGTCCTGCCTTTTTAATGTTTTAGTAGTAATTCATTTAGCAGTAACTTATTTTTATTATATTTTACAAAAATATTGGTCTGGATAGATTAGAATTTTTTTTAAATGGTTCACCATCAAAAAAAACCCAGAAAAACAAAAACCAAAAAAAATGGTCCATTATCTTTGATTGTTTAAGAAACACTGAATACCTATTATTTTCTACTCATCAGATTCTAACAGCTTGATGTCATCCATATGGTAGACCAATATGATAGCCTACAGAGTGATACAATCATCCTATGTCCTGTGAAGTAGATTGTGACAGAGAGTCAGAGAGATGACCCAGCCTCGAAGTAAGATATGTACTCCTGTTCTTGTCAGGTTAAGAAAAAACTGTTTCTGGTGCTTCCTGTTTTGGGATAAAGAGAAAAAGAACTCACCAGAATTATAGCTGCATATCAGGGACTTGGTTAATTCTAGCAAAGAAACTAACTGGAATTACTACTTGATTAAAATAACCTGCTTTCCTTCTCTGAGGCAACCCCATATCCATTCCATCTTTGGTGGTAGCACTAATCTCTGTGATTCCTTCCCCCAGAGACACCACACTGATTTTGATTTACTACTTTGAAAAGGAGGAGAAGTTTGAATAGTTTTTACTTGGCTTTAATACCAAAACAGCCCTTAATCCATTCATCACCTGATCCTCAATAAGACCCACTCTGATCTGAGGCCCAGAGTGTTTTCTAGATCTCCAGGGATTATCATTATTTGAAAGTCACTAATCAATAATCCTTAAAAGAATTAGTTTTTTTTTCTTTTTCCCAGTGTTCAAGTGTCAAATGGCAAATCATTTGGGGAAGGCTAGGAAAAAGTGCTCGTGAACACACTTAGAAAAGTATTGCAGGTATTTTAACCATGTGTCAAGCAACTGTGGTTATGAGAATGCTCTGAAACTGAGATTTGGATAAGGGGCCTTGATGAATCAACTCAAGTCATTTTCACCAGATCTTAAGGGTTTGTTTTATTTCTTTAGTTATAAAGGTCAAAAACAAAACAAAACAAAACAACAACAACAACAACAACAAAAAACTTAATAACCTGCTTGCCCATTTGATTCAATGTAAAACAATCATCAGTTTTTCCCCCACAAAAGTCCCAGCAGTCAAATCATTCTAATAATTATCCTTACTCTATTCTCTATTGAACTGGCTGAATGGTGTCCCCCGCCCCATCCAAATTCCAATGTAAAAGCCCTAGCCCCCAGAACCCCAGAACGTGACTGCATTTGGAGTTAGGGCCTATAAGAAGTGATTTGGCTAAAATGTGGCCATTCAGGTGGGCCCTAATCAAATCTGACTGGTGTCCTTATAAGGACAATTTGGACACACAGAAATATGCTAGGGATGCATAACAATTAACAATTAACAATTTGGCACCCAATCCAATGTGTGGGCTTTTCCCCAACACTAATGAGCAATTCTCTGACCTAGCTCGGTGTCCCACAATTCAACTCAATTCTGACACCATATATCCAGAGATAGCATCAAATTCCACAGGTTCAGAGCTCAGTCCTACAAGACTGCACCCCACCACCTCACACATTTAAATACCAGTTGCAAGACCTGTTCTTCTGAGTGACCTGCTATAAATCAGAGGTTCCAATGACCCCCTGCTTGCGTTCAATTCTTTGGCTACTGCTGCTCACAGAACTCAGAGAAATTTTACTTACTGGTTTCCTATAAAAAGATATAATTCAGGAATAACCAGATGGAAGAGAAACATAGGGCAAGTTATGTGGGAAGAAACACATAGCTTCCATGCTCTCTGAGCATTCCATCTCCCAAGCTTCTGCATGTACTCCAACCTGGAAGCTCTCCAAACTCCATCATCCTTCTGGGTTCTTATGGAGACATCATGACAGAGACATAATTGTTTAATTCTGGCCATTGGCAGTTGATGCAAGCTCCAAATCCTCTTCCCTCCCCAGAGATCTGGGACATGGGACTGAAAGTCCCACCCTCCAACCACACGGCAACCAGCCCCCCCACCTTAGGTGCTTTCCAAAATTCACCTCATTAACATAAATTCAGATGTGGCTGAAAGAAGTTTGTTATGATTAAGATACTTTTATCACTATTACTTAGAAAATTCCAAGGATTGGGCACCTGGGTGGCTCAATGGGTTAAAGCCTCTGCCTTCGGCTCAGGTCATGATCTCAGGGTCCTGGGATCCAGCCTCATATTGGGCTCTCTGCTCAGCGGGAAGCCTGCTTCCCACCCACCCCCCTCACCCCCGCCCCCCACGTGCCTCTCTGCCTACTTGTGATCTCTCTCTCTGTCAAATAAATGAATAAAATCTTTTTAAAAAAGAAAATTCCAGGAGTTTTAAAAGCTTTATGTCAGAAACAGCAATGAAGACCAAACATATATTTCTTACAAATCAACATTATCACACACATGCACAAAGAAAAGGCCATGTGAAGACACAGCAAGAAGGCATTCATCTGCAAGCCAAGGAAAGAGGCTTTAGGAGAAACTAAACTAGCCGACATCTTGCTCTTAAACTTATAACCTTCAGATCTGTGTTGTGTAATCCACCTAGTTTGAGGTATTTTGTTATGACAACTCTAGCAGACTAGTATATCCACTAATACATTTTTTAAGAATGCTATATCTCCCTTTACCAATGTATTTTTTAATGACTTTATGAAGCCAACTTCCTCCGAGCTCTTTCAGAAGACCCAGGAGGAAGAGGTGAGTAACATATGATAAAATATATTTTAATATTCTCCTCACCCTAAATCTTTGTATTCTTTCTTCCATACATTTGCCAAGTCAACTTTATTTGGTATTGACCAAGTTCAGATTTTGGTCAAAGAGCCAAGTAAAAGATAAAGGTTAACTTGTCCGAGGCTAATTTTCTGCAGCAGGGGGGCCTCCTATAAATTTCCATAGGAATTGTCTATGGTGGCACATGGAAAGCTAGCACTTCAGGTTATATACTAAGTTGCTCCTTAAGACCACTGGCCCACCCCATCACAGTACTGCCATACTGAGGCTTGGATCCCAGCCCCGAGATCACACCAAGGGAGGAGCTAGTGCTCCTCTATGCCTGCATGCTGAAGTAGTAGATGATGGCCATTCCAAGTTGTTAGAACAATTCCTATCCTTGAGCAGGCACCCTAAATTCAGAATCTTTTGTAAGTCTACCCATATCCTTATCTGTAGCCCAACATAAAGATATATCCCCACCTCTCCAGTCTAGAACATTAGAACTCATTCTTTCCCATGTTTTCCAGATGTCTGCTGATATTTAACAAGTCTTTTTATGTTTCAGCTTTTTCTACTGGATCAGACTTTGTACATGCTCCTGGGATATGCTAAGATTGACTTATGTCAAGGATTAAAGAATGCTGCATGAGGAGAGCTGACATGTTCTTTCAAAGTAAAGGTCTCAAGAGAGGTCATGTCAAGCCTCCCAATGAACACAGGCAGGGGGGAGAGGCTGCCTCTGATGGTAAGGGAGGTTCAGAGGGGTGTTGTTGCTCAGGCTACCCAGATTCATTTTAGTCCACTCAAATGTTCCCATTTCAATTCTTAGTGCCCCAGTCTTTCCCAATCAATGTCCAAACGTTGACACTTCCTTCCAAAAAAAAAAAAAAAGTTGTGAATTCAACTTATGTTATAAGTTAGCAACCCATCTGATCAGATCACAGTTATATCAGCCTGTAACTTTAAGAGAGAAAAAAAATTTTTAGACGGTTCCTCATCACAGCCATACCACCCGACAGTCTTTGCTGTCTTCGTTTCTATTAGAGGAGTCTCTCATAAGAGTCCCTCAGTCTTCTAAAAACTGCATCCCATAGACATTTTATCCCTGGGGAGCCCATGTGATAATTTAAGGAACTCTTGCACAGTATACCACTGACTACAAGGATCCAGTTTTCTGGTAGTAACAGAAACATAACTGCCTTCAAATCCAACCAAGTCATATAACGGATCCAAATTCCCATCAGTCAGAATTTAGTCCAAGAAACAGACTTAGTATTTTTAACAGCCTAGAATTTAATATAGGGAATCACATGTTTACAAAGTTCTAACAAAAGCTGGTGTATCAGAAGTCAGGTGATACCATTAGGAATTTTGAAGACAGGAACACAGTACAGAAGGCCCACCCAGGAATCGAGAAATTGCCACCACCAGCTCCACAACTGTCTCTTGACAGCCACAGAGCTACTGAGCAGACAGACTGAAGCACTCAGCCAGGTCCTCTAGCTGCCTTCTGACACATCTCCAGGACCTGCTTGCCCACTGAAGCAACAGCAGGATTATAACTTCTGCCTGGCTTCCACCTTCCAAATCTCTCTTGAAGACACGATACTACCAGAACATAATTTCCTTCCAGAATTCCTGCTGCAGTGGATTCCTGGAAATATATATTTAACTTTCCAACCAGTGTAGTACAGGAAGGCACATAAAAGAATGAGCACATAAGACTTGAGTGTCAGTTGACTAAATCCAACAAATTTCAGCCACTTAGTTCCCCTGGCCATCCAGACACTCTTTGATCCAGAAGGATTCCTAACTTCTTCTCAGCCTTGGCTTATCTGGGGCTACCCTCACAAGAACAGTAGTCTCAGATCAGAGTTAAGGAGTCACTGGTTTTTTATTGTTTCTCCTGTTTTCAAACATCTCTTTCCCAGTCAATTTACAATAGTCTCCTTTGAAAGAAACAACTATGCCAACTCTTCAGTGGCTCAAAAAGTTGCTTTGTTTTTGCAAGCTAGCTTGCAAGCCTGGACTTGAATACTAGTACATATTCTGTGTATTACAAGAAAAACATTAGAATGAGGCTGTATTAGTTTAAGGCTTCTGCAACAAAGTATCACAAAATGGATATCTTAAAATCCCCTACAGCTCTGAAAGCTGGAAGTCCAAAATCTAGATGTCATGCTAACCTCTCAGACACTGGGTGGAATCATTCTTTTGCTAGCTTCTGGTAGTAGCTATCAATCTTTGGCATTCCTGGGCTCACAGAGTCATCACTCTATTCTTTACCTCTGTCATCATACAGCATTCTTCCTAAGTGCCTATTCTTCTCTTCTTATAAGGGCTCACCCTAACTCAGCATGAGCTCATCTTAAATTAATTACATCTGCAAAGACCTTATTTTCAAAATAGGTCACAGACACAGGTGCCAGGAGTTAGTATAGAAACATCTCTTAGGCACAATTCAACCCATAAAAGAGGCAAAACATAAGTCTCACACAAAGGGTCAGTATAAGCAGCAGCATGAACTTTCCCCTAGAATTGCAAGGAAAATGGCAAGTGAAGGTATGTCATGGCCCCCACTGTGATCATGGGCTTGGGTGACTTACATTCCTATAGGCAATTTTACAAATAGAAAACACAGGTGTAACAGATCACAAATTTGTTAACTGATTTAAAGAGATTATTCTTGAGGAAAAAAGAAATCCCTCATCTAGATGATATAACCCTTTACAGAGCAGTGACTTTAATCCAAGATAAATATAAAATTATTCTTAAAAAGAGACTGATTAATTATGTGAATATATACATCCAAAAAGATCAGATATCAATTATTATGTATTTCATATAGACCTTTTTTAAATTTCCTAGCTTCCAAATCCAACCTCCATTCTGACCTACTAACAAAGGTGCAAAGTTTGTGATTCATATAATCACTTAACAAATATTTACTGAACATCTACTGTGTGCCAGGTGTTGGATACTGTGGTTTCAAGGTTAATTAAAGCATGGTCTCCACTCCAAGATACCCTTAGCAGTCTAGTAGGAAGAAAATGTGAATCAACACCAATTTGAGTGCCATATTATAAATGCTACAGAGATATTAAGTACTGAGTATTATGGGATCAAGAGAACAGCTAAATAACCCATACTGGGGGTAGGGTATTCAAGAAAATCTTCATACCCAGAGAAAACAATATTAGAACTGAATTGTAAAAAGTGCCAAAGAGTGGGTAGAGGTGTTTTAGGCAAAGGAAACAGTGTATGTGCATACGAAAGTGTGAGAGGCAGCACAGCACAATCTGAGAACTGTAAGTAGTATGACTGCATCTAAATGAGAAGTGAGGATGGCAGGGAAAGGGGGGAAAGGCAGATGGTAGTTACAGCTGAGGCAAGGAGTAAATGATGAGAAACGTCTGTGACAAGGGCAATGGAGAATGTAGTCATCGTAACCAGTGCTCCACAATATCTGTTCTCTCCTCTGGGCACAGGAAAGACCACACTTCCCAAACGCTGGACTTAAAAGGAATCATAGAGCCAGTTCTGGCCAATAGGCTGTGACAGAAGTGATATATTGCACTTCTGGTTCAAAGCCCAGAAAAGCCATGTAGCATCTTCACGTACTCTTTACCCTTGCTAGAGCTACCAGCAACATTCAGATGGTAGAGCGTCCACCAGCCTGGATCCCTGAGCCACTGTGTGAGGCAGAGCATTACCCCCCACACTCCTGTACCACAGGCGACACAGAGAATGAATAAGACTTAAAACATTTGCTTTGGAAAGCCACTGAAATTTTCAGTTAATTTGCTACCACAGCATAACCTAGCTTTAAGCTAACGAACACAGGGTGCAACTGCAAGAACATTTAATCAGGACAACTGTTAACAAGACTCGTATTTTAGGAGTGCCTGAGTGACTCAGTCAGTTAAGCATCTGACTCTTGGTTTCAGCTCAGGTCATGATCTCAGGGTTGTAGGATCAACCCCCACCCTCCCCCTACACACACATATTTTCTCTCTCTCTCTCTCTTTCTCTCTCTCTCTCTTTCTCTCTCTCTTTCTCAATCACTAAAATAAATAAATCTTTAAAAAAGAAAAACAAGACTTGTATTTTAGAAAGCTCACGTTGGCTATGAGGTTGAATGTAGACTAGGAGTGCCAAGAATGGATACAGGGAAACAAAATAAAGGCTATACTAATAATTCAGAGTTAATTGGTGTTGTCTCCCATGTTAAACAAACTTACCTCCTTCCAACTAAACCTTACAATACCAAGCACTGGGTCATCCTGGGCCACACTGTGACATGAGACGGTTCCTTGGGCCCAGCCCTCTTCCAGAATCACTACATGTAGAGATTTCCTGCCAAACTCCTGTAGTCACGCAAAAAGCCTACAACCAGCAAAAGAGCTTGGATCTCTAGTTAGGATAAGAAAATCTGTGCTGGTAGAGAAAGTACATAAAACAACTTGTCCTAAATTACTCTGAAAACTTTTGTGCAGCACTTACTCCTAACATGTAGCATTCTGAAATTCAGAACAGAAGAATCAGAGGGCAGAAAGCCCTCAGGTACCATTCACTGTCTGCCTACCCATAAATTGTTCAAAAATCTGGCCAAGATTTCCCTGAGCATCACATAAAACATAAAGAAGTTGCGGAGATTAAGGTACTTTAGAAGCCAATATAAAACAATCAATATGTTTGGGATGTTTGGTGCTAACAAATAAAGTGCACCACAGTGAGGCCCCACATAGTTACTAAACCTGTTGGACATCGAACATACTTGGCGATAACTCTCGTCTGGGATTTCAATCCCTAGGCTACTCAGTTAGTACAATGGTATGTCTCTTAGTGACCTTGGACAAGCCACCCACTTTCAATGTCTCCATTTCCCTTCACTAGCTTAAAAATAAGATTACTTTTCCCCTCAGAGAGATCATGTAAAAAGTTGTAACAGAAGCGTTTATTAAGCATTTTGGATGTCTTTCATACACGGAGTCTGAAGTTCAAAGCAGTTCCATATATGCCTAGACAGGGACCCATAAACGCATTTGGTCTACACCAAGGGATGACTCTGCCATGTGTTACTGTTGAGAAATAAAGGACTTGTATTAAAAATGCATAATTTAATCAAGAGAAAACCACTAATCAGTAGGAAATATGCAACCTTGATGTTATGGGATTTTTTTTTTAACATTCATGTTATTAGAGCTTCCACAATTTCTCATGGATCTATTGAAATGAAAATTAATGTGAAGGAGAAGTTTTGAAAGATAAAATGAGATCAAACCATAAGGTACTCAGGAGAGACTAGCACTTCTCTGGAGCAAACACAGAGAAGCAAAAGCAGCATGATGACATTGGTTCTTCCTCCAGTTCAAAGTTACAAGTCTGCAAGATAAGTTTTGCACTCCTTCAGAGGTCAACAAAGCATGTGGTCATTCTACGAGGGCCCACACAGCGCAGAATATACAGGCCATCTATAATACAGCACTGATTTGCCATGGACTCTCAGACTCATGTATAGAGCTGGCAAAATCTCTGAAAATTCTAAGTGATCCTATCAAGCCCTCCTATGGGTTAAAATTAGATACAATCTTCCAAACGAGACTTTATGAGACGCAGCAGGGAGTCCTCTTTGAATCCTATTCAGTCACAAACGAGCACATTGGACAATTTCATTAGAACTTAACTGTTACGAGAGTTGTTTTAGAAGTTTAGGGCTGAGGGGCACCTGGGTGGCTCAGTGGGTTAAGCCTCTGCCTTCGGCTCAGGTCATGGTCTCAGGGTCCTGCGATCGAGCCCCGCATCAGGCTCTCTGCTCAGCGGGGAGCCTGCTTCCCCCTCTCTCTCTGCCTCCCTCTCTGCCTACTTGTGATCTCTCTCTCTGTCTGTCAAAGAAATAAATAAATAAATCTTTAAAAAAAAAAAAGAAGTTTAGGGCTGAGCCAAGGAGGGGGTGTGTGTGTGTGTGTGTAGCTCTTTCTCTTTTGTACTGTGTTCACTGAGAGAAAATTCAGATCAGTGGAAAACAGTAAGAACAAAATGGTGCCCCGCTAGTTCTAGTATACCCTTAGCTGGAACCACCTCAGCAACCACTGCAGATTTTGAGCCCAGGGAATTGGGGCTGGAGAAATATCACATTGGCAGATGTTGGGCAGGATTGATTTTGGCGGTAGGTAACACTGTTTTGTTCATAGCAGTTCTCACATATTTAAAGAACATAACTTTAGAGCTGAACATTTGAAAAAGCATACGTATCATGATAACCTGCTATAAGTGGGCAGCACTGATGAAAACAGTCACATGAACTTTCCTTAGCTGCACTTATTAAGCACCTACAATATGGAAGTTCCAGGCCCTAAGAAAATAGCTAAAAATGAGCTAAGAGCAACCCTTCAAACTGAGAAACTAATTCCTCATCACTAAAGCCTTTGTTTTAAAATAAGTCTGTCTACGAGAATGAAACAAGTGAAGGCAGGAGATGGGCAAAAGAAGTGTGTTTGCCACACCAGGAGGGATGAAACAAGAAGATAACAAGGAGGTTCTTGATAGGAAAGTAGGGGTCTTACGGGCAAAAGGATCCATTTTCATAGGTTGCTAACTGCCGATCCCAAGACTAACAATTCATCTTAAATGTTGCTACCCACCCTTGCTTTGTAAGGTGATGAAAATCATATAAAAGAATAGCTTGCTTTCTTAAATATCTCAGAGCTCCCACGGCTAAAGTAGAACTTGGCATTCTCAGGTGTCAAGTAGGTCTTGTGTGCATTGGTTCACAGGTTATCCTCTTCCTACAGCTACAGATGATTTGCAAGGCATGGCTGAGGTTCTCTGCCTTCTGCCTTTCTATTATGGATACTTTTATGAGTGAGGTTTTAGGTAACTGTGTTGGTTTCTTGGCAGAAGCAGAAATTATTCCAGGAATCATGATTGTATTGTCACTTGATAATCTTTCTATTTCCAGGACACAAGTTCTTAGAATTACAATTCCTATGTGGTCTCAATTCATTCCAACTCTTCTGACAGAGGCAGGACTGTATATCACAGGCCCAAATTCCAGAATTAGGATAACAATTGACTTTCTCCACCTAAGTGCATGGTAAATGAAACAATGCTAATGACTATTTAATGATTTTTTTTAATGTATTACACTAGCAATGTATAACTCTGAAAGAAATTGGTATAACATTTTTGCCTATATTACATTTTGTAAACTGGTAATAGAAAAAAATTTATCTTACCATATCCTACCTAACAAATTTTTATATTCCCTTTCCATTTTAAATTTTTGTGTATTTTTGTTTTGTTTTCCCAATCTTAAGGTCCTAGAACATAGAAATAAAGATTCATAGCATAGAATTCTACACATACTAGCTACATAAAAATAAAAATAGTATTTATTCTTTTCTAATCAAAGAAAATATAACCTATATTGGTTAAATCTAAAATAGAATATGGTAATTTTTTTTGTAGTTTGAAAATAAGGTCAATATCTATTGCAACTTCCTCTTCACTTTCTAAATATTTTTTCAGTTCCCACCAAGGCTACTTTATCATTTCTCATGGCATCTTATGCCTTATGCAGAACTTTGCCACAGTAATCTTAAGAGGGAGAAATTCTTCCCATTTCATAAATGAGGTTCCTAAGATATAGAGATGTTAAATAACACGGCCAAGGTTAGAGAGCAGTGAAGTAGTAGAGTTGGAACAGAACCCAATGGGACTAAATCCTACCATGTTGTCCTAGACTCCCTTCCTCCCTTCCCTCCCTCTCTCTTCTTTCCTTCTTCCTATTGTTTTAAAGCCTCCTTTCTTTTAACATTTAGAAGCTGTAAGGATTCTGGAGGACTTAAACTTATTTTTCTATGAATATCTTATCAGAAAATTAGAAAGAAAAAATAAAAAAGAAAAGAGGGAAAAGGATGGGAGGCGTGGGGAGGGAAGGGGAGAGGAAAGAAGGGGAGGGGAAGAGAGTCCTTTCCTTTATAACAAAACTCCTTGAACGTGTTCTCTGTACTCAATATTTTCAATCTTCTCCTCTCCTCTCTACTTCTCTCTAACCAAGCATGCCCTCCATCACACCACTGTTACTAAAGCTAGCATCCAGGTCCGTCCTGTCAGTTCAGAACATTAGAGGTCATGTCATCCCCAGGTACGACAGACCAACCAAGGAAAACACAGACCTAGGCTCAAGATTTGAGAATGCTTGCTTACCATTCGAAGGAACTATAGGATGGATAGTTCATCAGCACTACCCCAGAGATACCCCAAATGTACCAAATGAAATCCCCAACATAAAGAATGAAGATATTTTCTAGATTTCAAGTCTCTTGAGATGGAAAAGACCTTTGGGGACCAGACTAAGTGGCACCAGGGCATCTGCTAGCAGGACCACCTGGGCCTCTAATCAACAGTGCCCACCTTCTCAGGAGACCTCTGCCCCCATTAGCTAAGATGCAATGGGGAGTCACTTAGATCAGAGGGCAGAAAGCTATTAGTAGAAGGAAGGACGAGGAGGGGATAAAAGCAGGGAAGGAATGTGTGTTTGTTTGCAAAACCAGCAATTCCTGCCAAGGAGACCCCCAGCTAGGGGTTTCACATGATACCCCATTACGAGAGCCAGTTTAAGCTTGCTTGG
This sequence comes from Nasua narica, assembly GCA_028533885.1. Lineage (NCBI taxonomy): Eukaryota > Metazoa > Chordata > Mammalia > Carnivora > Procyonidae > Nasua > Nasua narica. Next base: position 48,054,752 of record CM052800.1, read on the forward strand.
AGCTGAGAACCTGTGCAGGAGCCCTCCTGAGTTGTCCTAAAGTTACCTGTAGCTTATTATAATACTGAGAACTTCTATTGGGGTAGGGGGTTCAACATTTTTTGAACATACAAGGTATGCACTAGCCATTGACATGCTAGGCATGCACAATTGAACCAAAGTGCCTAAGTAATAGAATATGTTTAAGTTTCTTAATGTATATGCAAGCTCCCTGCCCCCCCAGCCCCTGATACAGTGAATAAAAGCTTCCTGTATTAGCTCCACAGGGAGACAGTGCTTTGAGAGCTATCTCTGTCTCCTTACTTGTAATAAAAAATAAAAAGTTCTTTGCTTTCAGCACTCCCCTGGGTTATGTTCAATTTAATGCACCTCAAGTGGCAAGTTTAGTTATAATACTCATCCACCAAGGCCCTCTACGTGAACAATCCTCAGACCTGCTGGCAACATTTAGCTGACCCATAAGCAGCATTTGATGCTACTGGTCACTCTCTCTGCTTTAAAAACACTTTTTTCACTCAGAGCCTCTGTCCTATCAAACTTCTCTGGTTTCCTTCTTCCCTCCCAGGATGCTTTCCCTCCATTTTCCTTCCTACTTTCTCATCATTTCCCTAACTTTCAAATGTGAAGTATCCAGCAGCTTAGTTTTGGGACATTTTTGCTTTCCTATCTTGTGATTTCATCCAATTTCATGATTGTAAATGCCATCCATGTGTCGATAACTACCAAATTCCTATCGCCATCCAAGATGCTTCCTTGAACACCAGTCCAGTATATCCAACTGCCTATTGACATCTTCACTTGGATGTCTAAGAGACATCTCAAAGTTAACATGCCCCAAACTGAACTTCGGCATTTCTAACCAAGTCTGCTTGCCCCCAAATCCTTCCCATCTCTGTATCAAGCCAAACGCTTGGCATCCTCCTTGATTTCTTTCTTCCTCTTGCACTATACACACAATCCACTAGCAAATCTTTTTAGCTCTACTTTTAAAATATATGCAGAATACAACTAGTTCTTAAAACTTCCTCTGATGCTGATCCACACTGACCTTACATCTTGCTTAAGCTGTTGTAACAGCCTCCTAACTGGAATTCCTGCTTTCACCCTTGCCCATTTTTAGTCTATTGTCAAAACAGCAGCCAAAGGGATCCCTTTAAAACATAAGTCAGTTCGGGGCCTGGGTGATTCAATGCATTAAGCGTCTGCCTTTGGCTCAGGTCATGGTCCCAGGGGCCTGGGACTGAGTACTGCATTGGGCTCCCTGCTCATCAGGGAGTCTGCTTCTCTCTCTGTCCCTGCCCCCCCCCCATTATGCATGCACATTCTCTCTCTCACACACACACACACAAATAAAATAGGGGCACCTGGGTGGCTCAGTCAGTTAAGTGTCTGCCTTCAGCTCAGGTCATGATCCCAGGGGCCTGGGATCAAGTCCTGCATCAGGCTTCTCCCTCTGCCCTCATCCCCTGCTCATGCTCTCTCTCTCTCTCTCTCTCTCTCTCTGAGACAAATAAATAAATAAAATCTTTAAAATAAATAATCTTAAATGTGTGTGTGTGTATGTGTGTGCATACACACACACACACAGATATGTCAGTTCATGTCTCTGCTCTGCTCCAAACTCCCAAAGAACTTCTTATCTTGCTCAGAGTAAAGCCCAGAGTTCTTACAGAGACCTCAAGGTCCAATGCAGTCCAGTCTCCCATCCCTTCTCTGGCCATGTCTCACTAAACTCCTCTGTCTTTACATTGGTCTGCCTGCTACTATACCTCAAAGACAGGCACATTCCTACCTCAGGGCCTTTGTCCTTGTTGGTCACTCTTCCTAAAATGCTCTTCCCACAAAAATCCACATGATTTGCTTCCTTACCTCTTCAGATCTTTCCTGAAATCTTCTGAGTAAGGGCTTTCTGACCACTCTGTGTGAAATTAACAACCATGCACATAATTTTCCTCCTCCTGTTTAGTTTCCTCCTTGGTGCTTGTCACTATCTACCATATTATATATTTTCAAGTTTGTCTTGTTTAAGATCTGTCTCCCCAGTTAGACTATACTGAGTGAAGGGATTTTTGTCTGTTTTGTTCACTACTCTATCTCTTACACCAAGAATACAAGTAGACATTCAGTAAATACTGTAGAAAGAGACAGAAAAGAGGAAGAACGAAGCAGAAGGGAATGAGTGGAGGAAGGAACAAACAAAGGAAGGCTTGCAAGGATCATTAAAGCCCTAGCTCTTCTCAGTGTGAAAACAGCCTCTAACTCGTTTATGACATTTAAGTCACGGGTGGCATAAGCCTACTCTGTTGCTTCCTGAGTAGATCTAGATAAATAGAAACCATCAGCCTCTGAAGAGCAAGTGGCATCATCTTAACTAAATGCACTTTTTAAATGCCCATGTGAACCAATTAAAATATGAAGTGGTTCCAACTTCCAAAAGCTTTTTTCTTAGACAAGAAACTAGGAATAGAGGCCAATGCCCAAGCTACTCCTCTACCTCATGCCATGTTAAGTGTGATGTTGGCTCTAGATAAATGTTAAATTGCAGCCGTACCCCTTTTACTTCCCAAAACTAGGTTTTGATTTATCTTACTGCAGATCTTGAGTGTCTGGAATTCTCCCAAATGAACAAAAATTCCTCCATCAGTAAAACTACTGCTCATTACCTGTGCTAATTTCATCATTCTCTGCATTTGATAACCCCATCTGTTGCAATTCCAGCTGTGAGAAGGGAGAAGAGCAAGAGACTGAGCAGACCCTAATGCAGAGACACTGTGGGTTAGCAATAGCTCTTCCACAGAGAAAAAGGAAATTTGTAACTAGCAGTGGACACAGATAAAATAACCTGGCCAAATGTAGCCTTACTGTTAATCACACGGATTTTATAAGTTCGTAGTCATTATTTTAAAGATTCATCTACATACTTCAAAATGTCCAGTATAATTTACTGATAAATTTATTTTTATAGATATATTCATTCTATAATGCCCTGTATGATAAAAGCAGATCTTACTTCAAAGTACATATGACCTAATTCTCAACAGAAAGCTGCCAGACCGCTATGCAACACCAAAGTTCTGAATATGGGTCTGCAGAACTTTAAGGAAATGCTAGGCATACATGTCGTTCAGTAGATGCCCAAGAAATATAAGCTCCCTCTCTGCCCCTTCAAAGGAACAGCCAGATTCAACTGAGCTCATCTGTACTCTGACGAAGTTTGTCAGCAATTCTGTTGTTGGAAGCAGAACCACCAGGCGCTACTTTCCTGCCCCCTGCTGTCTTCTGAGAGCCTTCCTGAGGGTCTGGGGAGCTGCTAAAGCATTTTCCTTCCTCTTTAGAATAGAATGATAAACCAGGTTGTAGTGATTCAGAATGACACTTCAACAAGCTCAATTAATATCCAGTAGGCAAGGATATGATTTGTTTCAAATTTGCCCGTATTCTAAAGGGTGGGGCTTGTGTGTGGAAGTGAAGCCTCTTGCAAGCTTTGCTCCCTCTCCTTGTGCGCTCTCATGCTGTCCCTCTCTCCCTCTTTCAAGGAGTGGCTCTGCAGGCAGCGATCAGGGCAGTGATATTTAAAATTGATCCATTCTTTACTATCAATATTTTCATAAGCGAGACCAGAAAGAGAACAAGGCAAAAACAAGAAGGATGCTAATTTGTCTTCAATATAAGGTTGCCAGGTAAAATATGGGATGCCCAGACAAGTTTAAATTTTAAACAAACAACTTATCTTTTTAGTATAGGTGTGTTCCAAATATTGCATGGGACGTATTTATCCTTAAAAAATATTCATTTTTTATCTGAAATTCAAATTTAACTAGGCATCCTGTACTTTTATATGCTAAATCTGGCAATCTTTCCTCAGAACCCCTTTCTTCCTCTTCCCTCATTCCCCACCCCCAGATTCTCTGCACTGAAAACTGATCTGGAGTGGGGGCTAGGGGGGTGGGGGGGGGCACCCAATCTAGCCAGGTGGGAATGGCAGTCCAGGAAGTCTTCACAAAGAAGATGGGACCAAATTAGGTCAGGAAGATATGCATTATACAAAAGACAGATAAAGGAGGAAGAGAGAACAGTTCCAGGCAAAGGAAATGGTATGAGCAACAACACAGGAGCCTGAAAATCCATGCATGTTATAAAAACCACAAATTACAGTGTTACTGGGGTATGAAATATAAGACAGAGAGGAGCAGTGATGAAAATTATGAAATAAGTAGGAGCAGATCATGGCCCTGTGTGCCAAGATCAAGGGCCTGTTGCTGCAGAGCTCTTGAAATGTTTTAAGCAGGAGATGATGTGATCCAATTTGCTTTTTAAATAAATCCTTTGTGACATGTGTAAAAACTAGTTGTGCAGAGGATAGAATTAAAGGCAGAATCACCTTTCAAGTACCCAGGACAGGCTGGAGATGATGAGAAGCTGAATCGGGGCTGTGTGAGAGGGATGGAGAGTGAGGAGATAAACTTAGTAAATATTTATGAGGAGAAAAGCACTAGAAAGGTCTGATGACTGATTGGAATGATGGGAGGGGAAGCAGAGAGATCCAGGACTCCCTCGTGGGCTCTCCTTGGATGCTGCAACTGTGGTAAATTCCAAAAACTGTAGGGGCAGGTTAGTGAGAGTACTGGAGGGACATTAGGAGCTCGGTCTGGAGAAGATAATGTTAAAATACTTACAGAATATCAATAAGGAAATGTTCTGTAATTATTTCAACACATGAATTTAAGACTCAGGGGGACGAGGTTAGAGATAAAGATGTAGTATAGGTATTCACATAAAAATTTATGTTTACCAATTAACGTTATGTTGCCTGGATATAATGTGGTTTTAACAGAATTAAAAGCAATTTCTCTGGATCCAGAGGTACAGAGTTCAAGGCCGATACAGTGACTACAACTCATCATCAGGGAGCAAGGCTTCCAGCTTTCTGCATCGTTATCCTCAGTACATGGTTTCCATCCTCAAGGTCACCTCCCGGTCTAGTGTGGCTCTTCAAGCTCTTCCCATCATGGCTGCATTACAAGCAGCTGAAAGAAGGCAAGGATGGCAGGAGAGGACATTTCCAGGACCTTTTAGGAGCCTCCCCTGAAATCTCCTGTACCACTTCTATTCACAACTCCTTAGCCTAAGCTTAGCCATATAGCCCCACATAAGTATAATAGAAGTTAGGGAGCAGAATGTTAGCTGAGCCCATTAACTCCCTGCATGAAATCAGGGTTTTGCTAACTAAGGAAGAGGGATAAAAAGATACTGATTCAACAAACAGTAATCTCTGTCATAGGATGGAAACGGATACAATTAAGGAAAAATTTGAGGAGTAAAGATATCATAGGTCAAGGCAGACCCAAAGATTTAAGGATTTAAGGGAATGATTTAAGGGATAAGCAAAGAAAAGACTCAGAAGGGAAAATAGTAAGGGGAGGGGAAGAACCCAGCGAAGGAAGTACCTTTTTAGAGTTTTCCAAATAGTGATTCATTAAGAATCCATATTGTATCCTTAAGATTTATTCTGATGCTTCTGGGTTTTTTGATTATTCACATTCCCAGCTAGAGTTCTGTATTATACACTTATTTATGCCTGATGTCTGTGGTCATTTAGCTTCTTCCAAACAGGCACCTTTGGAAGCCTCATTAGCTCCTTTAAGCCATCAGAATATGCTGGAGCAGCAACTTACTAGATAATATCTTCACTTTCAGATACTGAAATAATTTAACTCTATGGCTCATTCAAAGGCATTGGGTTAATGAGAACATTAAAAGTAACAAACAATAGATGTCACATTGGAAATCTTAGCACAGAGCAGAAACAAAGTTATACTGATATCTCTCAATAAAATAAACAGAGTTCATTATTAAAAGTTGTCTTTAAAGTAAAATTCTGATATTGAAACCATATTTTTCTCATTCACTTGTGCTTCCTGTGGAAAAAATCAGCCCCAAGACGTCTAAAACAGAACTGTACTGAGCCAAGTAGCCCCTCCACTGATGGGAATGAGGGAATGAAACAGGAAAGAGGAAAAGATGTCATTAGCCATAGTACATAGGCTTATACTCTCTAGATAGAAAAAAGAAATTAGTGAGCCTGTCAATGAAAGGCAAAGCAATGAAAGGCAAAGCAGGGATAAAGTAGGCCAAATAGGAGAAAAGAGACTCACTATCATTGTTGCCTCCCAAAAGCCAACAAGAGTGAATTTTCAAAATATGGTAATGTTTCTCACATGACCATTTCTCTGTGATTCAGCACAGTCAAGAAGAGTGTCTTCCGGGCTAATTAAGTATCCCAGGTGTTAATGAGCACTTACACATCTGCAGTAGACTAAGGTGACAAAGTATGCTAAATGCAATATGTAATTTTAAGTCCCTAAAGGGTCTTTAACCTCCTGAAATTTGGAGAAAGATGATATTACATAATCCCACTTTACAGATAGGAAAGCACATGCAAAGGGGCTATCCCCATCCTAAGATGAAAGAGGTATAGCTGAATTTCTCACTCCCAAAGTCCTATAAGCCTATGAGAATTACACAGGTATTGAGAAATAACACCAGAACTCGGGCTTTATGCCTCCAAGTTCTCTGTTCCCTCAGAGCATCACAAGTGCAGTATTCTCCAAATTGACACTACCTCTAATTTCAGCACCAACAAGATCATTCACACACATTGGATTGCTTCCCGGCACCTTCCTCCCATGCTGATTCCAGTTATAGGCTTAATGTCTGCTCCATAACCATTGTTACAATCCATGGCAAGTACTAATTTCCTATTGCTTTTATAACAAATTACCACAAATTTAATAGCTTGCAACAACTGTTATCCTACTATTCTAAGGTCAGAAGCCTAGAATGGGTCTTAATGGATTTCTTAGTCCATTTGGGCAGCTATAATAAAATAACACAGACTAGTTAGCTTAGAAATAACAGAAATTTATTTCTCACATTCTGGAGGCTGGAAGTCAAAGATCTGTAAGCCAGTATGGTTGGGCAAGGGCCCTCTTCCAGGTTGTAGACTTCTCACTGTATCTTCAATGGCGAAGGGGCTAGGGAATTTTCTGGGGTCTCTTTAATCAGAGCACTATTCCTACTCATGAGGTCTTCACTCTCAACACCTAATGACCCCCCAAAGCCCCCACCTCCTAGAACCATTACATTGGGTATGAGGATTTTCATATATGAACTTGGGGAACCACAAACTTTCAGACCATAACAGTGGTCTGAATCGTGATATCACGATTGAATCTCAAATCGTGATATCAGCAGGAGGGCCTTCTTTTTGAAGGCTCTGGGGGAAACTCCATTTCCTTGCCTTTCCAGCTTCCAGAGGCTGCCTCCATTCCCAGCTCATGGTCCCTTTCTCTATCTTGAAATCCAGTGATGGAGTATCTTCCAGTGTCCAACTCTAACCCCACTCTCTCCTGCCTCCCTCTTCAAGTACAAAGACCATATGGCCCACTTAGCTAATCCAGGATAATCACCTTAACCCAGGATCCTTAACTTAATCACATCAGCAAAATCCCTCTTCCCACATAACTAACACAGTCACAGCTCTGAGGATCAAGACATGAACTTCTCTGGAGGACCATTATTCTACCTATGACAACAGCAAAGAAAAACTGGTAAGAGAAACTTATTGGATCATCTACACTACTTGAAAAAGAAATCAGACCATTTGCATCATTGTTTTTAACTTCCTATTTTCCTAATCACTTCAAATAGTTAATCATTTCTCTACAAAGTCTTAGCTTATGCCCAAAGAAATAACATGAATCATAAAAGGAACGTGGTTTTATATGGTTCTTAAAATGTGCAGCCTTAACTCAGCAAACCTTAACTTTTGTTTTTCAAAAGTGAAAGGCATGACTAAGATCATTGCTCTGCCACATTATCAAAGGTCTAAGGACAGAAACTAAAGTCTTTTACTGTGATTCTATGCATTGTCTACAGAACTGGACCGTAACCTCTACAAAGGAAAAATATCAGAGTTATAAAAGAACAAAGATTATCTCTTTACTTTCTACATTAAGACAGGTGAGAGGATCTATTCTGGTCTTAAACTTCTCCAGAGGTTTCTAATTTTTCTTGAATGAACATTTGTGTGTGTATGTGTGTGTGTAGTTTGTTTAAAAGATCTCCAGAAGAGAAAAATAATTTACCTCAGTAACCTTTTCAAATAGAAAATAGCTTTGATTTTTCTTACACTGACTAATCTCTATCTGGCTGTCAGCGGATACTATTTAAGTAGAAAGCAAGAAAAAGAGGTCAGAAACCCATCTTGCTCTTGCTCAGAATAGCAATAGAAAAAGAGGAGAAAATACCAGGCCAATTGTTACCACTCTTCTTCCTGATATAGGAGAAAACCTCAGTTTAATGCAGAATGGACTTTAATACTTTTACTAATTTTATTCACGTCCCCCAAAATTGAACAAAATCTTGAAAAACACACAAATGTTATAGTCAATGAGGTATACATAGACAGAGATATTACTCTTATCCTAAATGTCTTGTGCCCAATGGTCTGTATTCTTAGAGTGACAGAAAAGATGTAGCGCCTTGCAGAGGGTAGGGCTCTGGCTTCTAAAACAGGTTTCATTACCTGCTACCTGTATGAGTATGGACAAATGACTTGACCAATCTCAGCTTTGTTTTGGGCATCCCTAAAGTGTTGGTAATAACAGTATCTATCTCACTTCACTTCAGGGTTGTTGTGAAGTACTCTGTGCAATGCCTGGTACCTACTAAGAGCTCAATAAATGTTAGTCATTGTTGTAATCTAAAAGGTGCTCCAGAGAGCACTGGGTGTGGTGCATGAACAATCAATCTTGTAACACTGAAAAATTAAAATAAACAAATTTGGGGAGAAAAAAAAAATAAAAGGTGCTCCAGAATCAGAAAGAAATAGATAAAAAACAAACAACTCAAACAAACAAACATCCATCTGAGACCCAAACTCAATCTTAGAATGCAGAAGAAAGTTAAAGAAATGCATAAAAAAGTGAATAATTAGTCAAATTTTTGTTCAAGTCCTATTTTGGCACTGCAGAGCAACCTCCTCTCAATTTACTCTTCTCATTGAGAAATCTCCTGAGAAGAATTTTCATCAAAGATTTCATTGCTTTGATGCCCTGAGTAGAAAGACTTGATAAAGCATAAAAGAACTGAGACTGCCTGCTTCATTACTGTTAAGGAATTAACCCTTAAATATCTACAATTACAAAAGTAACGACCAACCACTGGGGATTGATTAATTAGAGAAACTCAAGCAAAATTGGGGTCTTAGTGACTTAAAATCTAGTATGGTCTCAGAACATTATTAATATCCAAATGCACCAAAATGGTAGGAAAGAGCTCAAGCATACAGAATGTGATCCATAAATATTGTTACATGAAGGGTTAGAAAGATGGAGACAGAGAGGGAGCAGGGTGGGGAAACAGAAGGAAGGAAGGAGGAAGGCAGGAAAGGAAGGCTAACTCTTTCTCCAAAGACAGAGGATGATCCATAGCCAATCTTGTTTGTCCCTTCTTGCTCATTCCAAACTTCACCTTTTCCAACCTCCCCTTCTCTCTCTCACACACACACACACACACTCCAATCCAGACATAGTCTTAAATTCATGGGGGTCATCCAGAAATTGATCTTAGATGTGTGAAGCATCCCTACACAAGCCATTCAAGTTTCTACATTTGAACTTGAACTGCTCTGCCAAAACTAACATCCTTCATAACAAGGATCTAAATCTATCTCTTGGGCAAACAGTCCCTGACTTAGCAATGGCCCATTCATACAAATGGCTGTCATTACTCTAGTCCTATGCTCTATTTTACTGGAACATAAAAGAAGTCTAGAAAACATTTATGAGCTCAAAGAGAACCTACTGGTTTGGAAGAGAAGGTAAAAAGAAGTTATAAAAAGGCAGAGGCAGCTTTCGTGACTCTCACCCTGGGAACAAACAGATTCCCAGGTAAAGTTAATCTGCCCTAATTAGTTCTAAAAAGTTCTCTTCTGCCCAATATTATTACTAAGCCTATCTGTTTGTTTGTAGTCTCACCTTGTTCCTTTGCCTAAAATTCTGTGAATTAGGTCTTCATTTGGATTATCAAGCACTCTCTTTAACAACGCAAATGAGTCACAAAAGATTAACAGGCTTTCAATCATGAACATATTCATACTGCATTAATTCAATCATATTGCCTTCCTCCTAACTCCTGGAAAGTGTTTGAATTAAAGAGTTTTAATTCTGGAGGAAATATGAAGACAATTAGAGGCATTGAAATCTTTTTTTTTTTTCATTTATTCATCTATTCTTTCATTCATTCATTTAGACGTATTGAATGCTTCGAGGTGCCAGGTCCTGTTCTAGTCACTGGAGAACTTAGTGGCCAAATGGACAAGGCCAAGGCCAAGTCCCCAAGGTCAAGGAGAGGAAAGGAGTGGTATAGAGGAGAGGTGTTGGTATGCCACAGTCAGGGGCTTAGTGCGGAATAAAGACAAACAGAGTCTGTAATGAGAATTCCTTCAATGTCAAAAATACTAAATTGCCTGGGTGGCTCAGTCAGTTAAGTGTCTGACTCTTGATTTTGGCTCAGGTCATGATTTCAGGTGTGTGAGTTTGACCCCTGCATCTGGCTCAGCACTAGGCATGAAGCCTGCTTGAGATTCTCTCTCTCCCTGTCCCTCGGCCCCTCCCCCTCCTCATCCTTCTTCCCTTTGCATTCACTGGTGCTCTCTTGCTCTCTTTATCTCCCCTCCACTTTCTAAAATAAAAAGAAAAATATCAAATGGAGGCAAGGAAAGGAAATAGAAGTATGATGGAAAATTTTTATCTCCTTGAGAAATTTGTCTCATCGAGAAAAGAAAAAAAATATTTTTTCCTTCCTTTACTGTTTCCAGGACACAAAGCACAACAGAAATAATATAATTTACTCATCTTCTGAGTCTTTTGATAAAAATTCATTCTGAGTGGGAGAGAGACTTGCTATTGATTTTATACCTTTTAAAGTGTTTTAAAACTTTACTGGCTTCCATTTTAAACAATCCTACAGTTACACTACTCCAGGATCATTATGATCATGAATTCCTACTCTGATACTTGTATTGGTGATGACCTCAGAAATTATTAAAGGATATGGAGCTGAATCTCAAACACTAAACACTCGAGAGTCTCATTCATGTTGCTTTACATTTATTTTTACATTGCTTTTCCTCACAGACTTATTCTCATCGATCACTGGAATTCTCAATACACCTGCCTCTAGCTTGCTTCCTACCTCATTTGCGGCCCTACTCCAGACAATCCAGCCTGTGCAAGCCATGTGTGAAACAGGAGTGAATGGGAAGTCTGAGAAATTCTCCTGTAAGAAAAGCACATGAGTTTTAATGCATGGATTTTGTGACATTTATTTTAATGCTCGGATATTTTCCTACATAATTTATCTGCTTTGTTTCGGGTAACTGAGGATGATAGATAACTCATTTGTACAGTGATCAAGATATATTTTTGTTCTTAAAAAAAAGTAATTCTTACCTCATCTGCCTTTGCTGTACTCCCTTTGTCACATTCATGAGTGACAACTGACCTATAGGAATAGTCAACTTCAGTAGGTCTAAAGGCAGAAGCCAATTTCCAATTCAGAGGTGGTGACACCAACACCTACTTGGTGTTATATTTGAGATGTTCAGAGAAAGTTTTTATTCCCAAAATATGTGTCTTACCTAACTGCTGCTTCTCTTTTAAAGCTCTTCCTGGCTTAAAACTTTTACTTCTTATCATAAGGCAAATGTTCTTGGGGTACTTTTGCTTTCTAAATTAATAGACTCAATATTCTCTTTAGCACTCTCCTTAATATGGCAAATACGTCCCAAAAGGTGATGGGCTTCCAGTCAGGAACATATTCATTTTGAATTAGCTCCATAGGTTGCTTTCCTCCTAATTCCTACATAACATTTGAATTAAAGAGATGTTGATTCTGGAGAAGATATATTTCTCGACTTACACTTGAGCCCTTCTTTTTTTGTGAGAAGACTATAAACTGTCCCCCCAAATCCTTCTCTCACTCTTATACAGAAATAAGATTGTAGCAAAATCATGTGGCTTGCTAGGTAGACATTTCCCATCTTCCTTGAGGTAGGTGTGACCTGACAGAGTTGGCAGGAGTGATATGCATTTCCTGGCCGGCATCTTAAGACAATAGCAATACCTTCTCCATACTGTTTCCCTTTCCCTAAGAAAGCAAGTGGACTTGCTGACACAGTGGAGACCCACCACCCACAAAACAGGGCCCTAGGGAAGCAAGAAGACACAGGGTCAAAGAAATTTAGGTCCTTGAATGTCCTTGTGGAATGGAGATGCGTAACAAACAAGCTGCCTTACAGTGTCACATGCGAATAAAATAAACGGTGATTTTGTTTGAGCTATAGTATTTTGAGGTCTCTTTGTTGGAGTAGTTTAGCTTTATTCTCACTAATCTGGAGAGAAACATCTAGAAACAGTTATATTGTTTATTCCTCTCTCTCCCAACTACAACTTCACCCTGACTCCTTCCCCATCAGCATTTATACATGGGAATACTTATAGTAAAAAAACAATCATCTCTCAAGTCTCTTTCTTCTTTCTGTCTTTGCCAAACCTCTCCAAAATATTGTTTAGGAGTGCCTGACTGGCTCAGTCAGTTAAGTGTCCAACTCTTAATTTTGACTCAGGTCATGATCTCAGGGTCATGAGATGGGGCCCTGTACGGGCTCTGCTCTGGGCATGAAGCTTGCTTAAGATTCTCTCCCCCTCAGGACACCTGGGTGGCTCAGAAGGTTAAGTGTCTGCCTTCGGCTCAGGTCATGATCCCGGGATCCTGGAATCGAGCCCCATATTAGGGTCCCTGCTCGGCGGGAAGCCTGTCTCCCTCTCCCACTCCCCCTGCTTGTGTTCCCTCTCTCATTATGTCTCTCTCTGTCAAATAAATAAATAAATAAAATCTTTAAAAAAAAAAAAGATTCTCTCCCCCTCTCTCTGCCTATTATCCCTACCCCTTCTCTAAAAAATAGATAAATAAATTAATATTGTTTAAATTGGTGAATATACGGCTCTAACTTCATTAAGGCTAAATCTTTGTCATCTCACTTATATGGCCATCCTTGCTTCCTAAAATTCATTTACCTCATCTTCTGTGACACCTGGACTATTTTCATTGCCTTTGCTTGTCCAGCTATTCCTTCCCAGGCTCCTGGTAAATTCCTATCCCTCTACCCATCTTTGAATATGAGGAGACTCAAGATTATGTCCCAGGCCCTCACCTTTCTCCATTCTTCAATTCATTCTAGCCCTGCTGAATTTTTCCCACTCTGGTAGCTCTCAAATATGGAGCTGCAACCCAGATCTCTCTTCTGAATTTCCGGCCCTTTATGCAATTGTCAACTGTCTTTGAATGACCCAAAGGCCCTTCAATTTCAACATATTCAAACCCAAAGTCCTTATCTCCACTGCCCCCAGTGAATCAGCAAGCGCTGGATCTTCTCATTATTTTTTGACTCTGTTTACTTCTTTTCATCTCAAATAAGACCATCTTAGTCAGAAAGTGTATTATAGTGATTAAAAAGATTGCCTGAGTTCAAATCTCAGTTATACCACTACCTATGTGACAATGGCATGTTTCTTAACCTCTCTATTCCTCAGTTTCATCATCTGTAATATGGGGGGATAAAAATAGCATCTACCATTAGCATTAGCATCTACCACACCATTAAATGTTTATTATGGGGCATCTGGTGGCTCAGTGGGTTAAAGTCTCCACCTTAGGCTCAGGTCATGATCTCAGAGTCCTGGAATGGAGCTCCGCATCAGGCTCTCAGCTAGGTCGGGAGTCTGCTTCCCCCTCTCTCTGCCTGCCTCTCTGCCTTCTTGTGATCTCTCTCTCTGTCAAATAAATAAATAAAATCTTTAAAAAAAAATAAATGGGTTATTATATGTAAATATACACATTATAAATAAGGTAGTTAGAAAAATAAAGTTGTTAAAAGAGTTACTATCACATATTAAGTGCCAGTTTAGTGTTAGCCATCTTTTTTTTAACAGATTTTTTTTTAAGTAGTCTCTACACCCAACGTGAGTCTTGAATTTACAACCCAGATATTGAGAGTCACGTGCTCTACTGATTAAGCCAGCTAAGCACCCCAAGTGTTAGCCGTCATTGTTTCCTGTAGAGATTATTAGAATAACCTCTTAATTTCATCATCCTGAACAATTCTTTCTCCCTCACCAACACTAAACTTAAGATGTAATTTCTTCTTCATCTTCAGATGGCTTCCTTCCTATTGCCTGAAGAATAAGATCCTAATTCCTTACTATGGCTTAAAAGACTTTTCATGATCTGACCCTACTCGCCTCTCTAACTCTCCCAACTCTGTCCTACTCCCATGCTTTGGGCTCTTACAGTTTGGTCCTGTTCAAGCTCCTCTAACACCCTGTACTTTCCAAGACATGACATTTAACTATAAGGGCTGCCCACTTGCTTCTCTCTGCTCCACATTTAAGCAGCAATTAAATGCATATTTGAATTGTTTAATTAAGAATGCCTCTGAAACAATGTAGCGCTTGCTCCCTATTGTATTTGTGTTTTACAGAATTGATTCCCAACTGCTACCCTACTGGTTCTTTTGTGCATGTGGGCCATGCAGAATCCTTGCCCTCTGCATTTAGGAATTCTATTTATGCTGTGATATTCTCTGAGGAGAACACTTGCATTTTGAATGTTGAATCTTGGACTCCTGGCTCCTATATTCTGTGGCTCAAACAAAAGATGACTTCCTACTTTACATTTAGAAACAATTCCAAGGATAGCGTGGCCTTGCTTTGCAGGCTCTGGGATAACCATTATCCTAACTGATTAGCCCAAAGATATTGTATGTATATGTGGCAAGTGGAAGAAATATTTGAGCTACAAACCCCAAGTCATTGTCCCCCTCTCTCAGATACAAAGTGTTCAGAAAACTCTGGAATCAAAATTCTAAAAGTAAATGCTCTCCCCAGGTTTCCATCTTCACTGAGCTGACTGGGAAAAGGTTTAGTCAGGCTGTTTAACAGACACATACATCTTCCTTCCCTCTCCCACACATTAGGTTACTCATTGTGCCTTTGTGGAATCACCTGCCCTCTGTTATCTCTCTATTTTCCCCTTGTAACCCTCTTCATCTGCCTCTGACTCTCCTAATGCTTTGAGTTTCAGTTCCAATGATACAAACTTCCCATTGTGTTCATTTGAAGTAATATTTGAATGTAGCTTTTAAGTTTGCAAGTTTCATATGCCTTATCTCATTTAATACAAGAGGCTAGGCAGCACAGTGGCCAGGAAGCATGCCCTAGAGCCACGCTCCCTGAGTTCATAATCCCTGCTTAGCCATTTCCTCGTTGTGTGACCTTGGCTGAACTGTAAACCCATTCCAGACTGAAAAGCAATAGCTAAACCCTCTATATCAGCTCATATTCCATGAGTAAAACAGCACTGGCTTTACAACATAGCTTGTGAAAGAGATTAGGTCCAAGAATCTTAACACTTTAAAGGCTCAGAATCAGAAGTTAGCTATGACTCTTCCTTCTCCCCATCTTCTCATACCCAATTACAAAGTCGCAGTGATTCTATTATTATGCTGCTTTTATCTCCCCTTCTCTTTCATTCCTGCTGTCACCACATTAGTTGAGACCATTATCAATTCACACCACCAGGTCTCCCTGTCTCTCCCATGCCCTCTTCCCAATTCAACTTTTCATTACCAAGAGAGTGGGTGGTATGAAAAAGTTGAAACCACACAATAATCTTGTAATTCGTTTGAAAAAATGGCATTGTGCAT
This sequence comes from Nasua narica, assembly GCA_028533885.1. NCBI lineage: Eukaryota > Metazoa > Chordata > Mammalia > Carnivora > Procyonidae > Nasua > Nasua narica. The sequence continues at coordinate 48,070,581 of CM052800.1, forward strand.
TTATGAGAAAACAAACTGCATGAGGTAATAAATACAAATAAGAGGGCAACGGAAAATCAGAGGAGGGAGAAATCACATCCAACTTAGGCAGTCAGGAATACTTTATGGAGGACATGATCTATGTGAGCCTTGCTTGCTTGCTTGCTTTCATAAATTTCATTCAACAACTATTAATTGAGCATCAGCTTTGATACTGGAAAGACATCTTAATTTTTCAGTGCAAATTAAATACAACACTACATGAATGCAGTAAGTTTTTAAAGATCCCTGAGATTGAAAATTCTATTACAAATAAGAGCCCCTACTCTATACTAAGCACATTAGCAAAAATATTGTTGAACAAGCACTATGTTATTTTATTTACAAAACAGTCACAAGTCTAAAAGTAGTAAGCATGATGCAAGAGAAAGACAACTGCCACAAAAGCACAAAGGTGGCCAGCACAACTTACCTTAGGACTCAGACCCCATTGTTTAGGTCATCATATTTGCTTATGTTTTATTTGTTTATTAATGAGTCACTCCTTGTTTCCCCCTCTCAACTTATTTTATCACCAAGCAATCCCCTCTGGGTCAGTAGTAGTGGGTGTTCACGGTGTCTGCCCTGATTGTTGGTTTCAGTGCCACATCAGTTATCAAATATTTTGAAGATCATATGTGTATAGAGGCATGAGCTAAAATACTAAGACAGGAAATATCAAAATAACAGAATCAAAAGAACATCCTGGCCTTCACCAAAATTGGGAATTTGTCTCCTGTTCTCCATTTCCAGTGGGCCACCTCACTGTACTTTCTCTTGCTCTGTAAAAGCAAGTTCTCTTCACCTCTCTATTCCCCCTCCCTCCACCAAACATTGTCACAGACAAAAATCCAAAGCTTAATCAGAATAAGGTATAAATAATTGGTAACCATTAATGTTTCACACCTTCCAGGCCGTCCTACTTTTTAGCGAGGGACAAAGCCCTCCCCAAACAATAGCTATAGTAGCTATTTGTACGGACTAAATGCTTATTGAATGAAGAGATCTACTAAATGAAAAATAACTCAATATCCTTCAGGAGAGTCTTTGGGGGAAGTAACAGGTCTTCGGAGGATCTTTAAGAGTTGCCTATTTAATCTACATCAAAACCCAATTTCAACCAAAATCTCTTTTCATAAACCTGAAAAGATGTGCCAAAATGAAAAAAAAAAATAACACATGCCTAATTTCTCTCACAAATTGTCTAGCTCAGAGACTGCTTTTAAAAAACATAAACACAAAAGGAAGCCTTCAACTATCTGGCTCCCCATTCCAAGAATACCTCTTGAGTAATATGCCCAGAATAGCCATGGATTTAGTTCCTATAGCCTTTGTTGTTCCAGGTTCTCAGCCAGGTTCTCGATCCAATTGAAATACCTTCTGAGCCTCACTTGCCAGAAATAGGTTTAATATCAGTTAAATTCAGCTTGGCTTACAAACAAGGAGCAAAACTAAGCCAAGGTCACTAATGTCACAGAGGGGACATGAGCAGTAACAGACACCACACAAGTTCATTTCAGGGTGCAGCAGGAGGAGCAGGGAGGCTGGTCCTGTAGACTAAGGGTTGGGATATTGTCTGGTACAGGCTGACCAAATAGGCCATACAGGTGACAGAGAATCCAATATCCTATCTGCCAGGACAGACTGTTCTCCAGAGGAAAGCCTAAGGAATGTTGCAGCTCCTTGGGCACCTTTTGAAGTTCCCTTTGTAGTACCCAAGATAACTATGCATTATAAAATGTCATCCCACCCCCACCAGCACTCTCAACACCCTTGTCCTGCTTAATATCTTTTGGTTAACATTCTCATCTCTTATTTGTTCAGGGACTATCTCCTCTCATAAGAATATAAATTCCATAAGAACAGAGACTCTATTTTTGTTCACTGGTTTATATCCAATGCCTGCTTGAAACATATAATCAGTATTTTTTGAGTTGAAATGAACAGAAAGTGTGCTACCTATGGCACTGAGACAGTGCCTTGGATTCTTGGGTTAGCTCTCTCCACCAAAAATAGAATTACCTCTTTTCCACTATCACCAGGGAACTTCTGCTCTGCTTAGCCAGCCTACTACTACTTTTGTCTATACTTCTTCGGAGATGCTTTGAAGAAGGAGACAACGTCTAGGAGCCCATCTTTACTCCTTCTGCCACTACTCCCCCACTTACTTGTAACCTGGAGTCAGACTTTTTCTTTTTATCCACATGACATTTCTTTTCCCACACTCACCTCCTTTCAAGACTAGAAAGGAAAAGATAAGGTAGAGAAAGGAGAATGGTTTAATTGGAAATGATGCTATTTGACTCTACCCTTCATGCCTACCCTGTTATCCTCTGTGGAACAGAGATGGTGTAATTTTGTGTTATAATCAGACACTATCTATACCATTCTCAATTATCATACATTCTCAATTATCATACATAGACTAAGTTAATTAAACTGTTGAGGGAAAAGTTACCTAAAAAAATTTGAATGTCCCATCTCTGGAGTCATTTCAGATATCTCCCAAGAGCCTTGATTTCTTTACCTCTAAAATGAAGATATTGTTTTACTAGAAGGTCTCTGAGGGGTCAACTAGCTTCAATGAATTAGGGCTATGTGTCCGGAAATAACACCAGAAAACTAAAAAACAGTCTCAAGTGAATAATGGGAGGCTTAACAATATGTTCTGGATGTTATAATGGGATTCATTTGAATATAATCTATCAGATAGTCATCTTAAAACTAATACTCTCTACCTAAGTCAAATGTCATCCTCGAGCTAATTTGTGAACCTTGATAAAGTTTGGGCAGTAAGATCTTCAAAAATATTATTTCAGTGGAATCTTTTCATACGTTAACTTTGAAAATGTCAACAGCAGGGGCCAAGTGGAGGCGCTCAGGAGGTCTGTGCATTTGCCATTTCAAAGGCTTAGCTGTCAGTATAAGAGTAGGGGGGCAGCCTGCTGTGCTCCATGTTCTGAATAAACATTTCCAGAAATATTTAGCAGATAATAGGGCTCCCACTGGGGCCGTGTGTTCAAAGGCACCACATTGAGCCACCTACCATGAAAGATGTGGATGCCAAAGCTGAGAGTGCTCTGGATTTCAGATTGGGTACCTGCTTCTTCTATAGGACCTCTAAACACAAAGACAGGGGGAAACAGAAGCCCATCTTAAAGGGAAAGTGCTTAATGTTTGGCAGAAGAAAATAACATAATGGTCAATGTCTGAGTAATATTCAATAGCCTTCCATCATGCATCAGGTCTGTGAAATAGTCTGACAACTTGAGAATTGAGGGCCAGAACTCATTGCTTGCCAGACTAACACCCATCAATTTGAAAAGCTCTGAAATCCATCTTGACTTTATGCAAGAAAACTGGTTGTGGTTAAAGTGACAGTGATCTTTTTTTCTCCAGCATTTTACATCTGAAGACATTGGTTTTTAGTTCTGAATTTGATCAGAAATGTAAAAGCAAACATAAAATTGAGACATGATCATTTTGGTTAGCTTTATGAGAAGAAAGATAGTATATGGATGTTTATCCACTTTAAATCTTCTATGGAATGAAAAAGACCCACACATGCACACATGCATTGACAATTACCACTGTACTTTGTAAATGATAAGTGAAAACATAATACATGATTCATATACAGTTCTACAACTTTTTTGATGACCTACAATGCTCTAGTCAAGCAATGTCCAAGTACTGAGGATTTTTTTTCAAGTATTGAGGATTTTTAAATGTCTGAGATCAGATTCATGTTATCAAGAAGCTTGCAAACTAGTACAAGAGAAAGGCATGCACTAGAAAAAATAGTAAACAATGCAACAAATGCCATCAAGGTTCAGAAAATATTCTGTTGGAACCACAGCAGAGTTGCCTTCCAACACTGTAAGAGGACAGTAAAGGTGTTCAATAGGCTTTATTACACCTGTTAAAACACACATCCAAAAGATCAGTGAAGGTAAATATCCCTGTTCACTCATAGATAACAGTGGCAAAAGAAAGGTTTTCTGCTATGTAATTTCTTCAAACCCTTTTTTTAGTTTCACTTCTTTTGGAGATGGAGTTATCTTGCTCTCCTCTCCCAAGAAACCTTGAATACCACATTTTAGTCATCTTTAAAAGAAAGCCTTTCAAAATGTGAGTGTTAAAACTGAGAAACCCACCGGGGTGTGGGGGAAGTGCCCTGATGGAAAAGTTTCTTATCCACTTGCCTTTTACTGACCTCTAGTGGACACATGTTGCTATGTCATGCAAAGCCGACTTCCATAGAATTGTAATGCTCTGAGTCCTATTCAATGAATTCCATCACCCTCTTCCCTTCTTCTGCCTAGATACTTAAAACTTTTCCACTACCTTCTTATGTCAATTTAAGCACAAACCCAGTTCAATCTCATGACGCACAAAATACCCTTCCACACATGGAAGTGCAAATAAGAAACCTTTCTCCCATAGTGCTTTCCCATAAGAATTATCTTAGACAAGACAGTGGACTTTAATAGCAATTAATAGAGCAGGGAGTCCCATGAGATTCTAGCCAGAAATTGTAAGAAATTCTTTCTTTTATATGTCTTTCTTCCCAAACAACTAATTTCCCTACCCATCCTTATCTCACCCAAAAGAAAATTACATTCAGCCTAAGTTTTAGCTCAAGAGTTTATTGCTAAACAAAACAAAACCAAAAAAAAAAAAAAAGCTCACTGTGATTTGTGTGGCAATTGGAAGGGGAAAACTCCCTCATCTATACCCATTAGACACCAGCCCCTTTGTTCCTCCATACCATTTCTCCTCAACTACTTTCCATAAAGAAGAAATAAACTTGATCTATAAAGGCATTAACTGATTTGATTACATTTGTATGGCAAATGGCTGGGTCATTGTGTCAGCAAGGGTATTCTAAATGTTAATGCAAGGGCTGCTTGCTACTCAACAGATTGGAAGCTGAGATAAGACTATGATAAGGACCTTAGTGTCATGAATTGGTATAATATTTGGAATGTGAAAATAGATAGGACCCTTAAAATAGTGATAATTAAATGTAATAATTTAATAACGCTGAAGGAAAGAAAAAATGAGCATATGTAGGAATCATGGGGCTCAGGGTAACCAAAGGGTAGAAAAATAAATCTACAGTGGTTTAAGACTGAGACCACTTCTTATAGGACCACTGGGTTCCAGGAAATACCAAGCCCCTAATACATGTCTACTGTTCAAAAAAGGCTCTTATTTTGCAAAAGCGCATATCAAATTCTATAAATCTCTCCTCCTCAGCTCTCTCCTCCTCCTTCTCCATCTCTCTCTCTCTCCATCTCCTCTCATCCCCCATTTGGCTGATACTTTAAGCATAGTTTAGTCTAGCTTTTGGATAATCCACAAGTAGTCCCAGCTTAGAATGCAGTTTCCCCTCAGACAGTCTAATTACAACTCAGTAAATTCTTGACACAGCAAAGAAGGGCTGTGCTGTAGGTACAACACAAATTAAATAAAAACTTAGGAGAGTTTTGCCTCAGGGATTTTGTCATTCGACAAGAAGCTGACAACAATTTTTTCTTTGTCTGCCTGAGGTCAGGCACAGTTCTGCTTCTACCTTCATGGAGAGAACAATAGATTGTGTAGATATAAAGTACAGAGGAATGCTCCCAAATAGATTTCAGATAACCTTTATAAGTATAACATTTTTAGTCCATTATTTAAAAACCTACTGTAGTTGCAGCAGTTTTGATCTCCAAAAGAAATAACTGCATTTTAACTAAGGGGATTAGCAAATCAAACCTGAGGAAGCCTTTGTAGAAGAGATCTTAGGTCCCAGAGATACTTGCCCTCTGAAAGATCATTGAGTAATTATGACTCATTATGTTGAAAGGAAGGCAGCTTGGTGAATGGCTTAGAAGGTAAGAGACCTCTCAGGCTGATTGTGTGCGTGCGTGTATGTGTGTGTGTGTGTGTGTGTGTTTAATTACATGAACTCAAAGTGCTACAAATGAAGTCAAGAGATTCACAAGTCACTTGCTCCTCTTTTGGCTTTGGAGGCAAACAATGTAGTGTATTTTCTTCCACCAAATAGACCCTCCTATTACATTTTGTTATATTTATGCCCAGTGCAAATAATTCAAGTCCTCACTCAGGGGCACTGTTGGATTACCCAACAGCTAAACTAAGAATATGCTTAAAGTCCAAGCACTAAATAAGAGAACCAAAGCAAGGAGGGCAGGGGGAACTTTTAAGAATTCAATATGTGAATTATACATTTCAAAATAAGGACAATAGATTTATCATGGAGAAAAAAAGTGGAACTTTGTTGAATACTCTTACACTATTGTTATTACTATTACTATTACTATTAGCACTGCAGTGGCAGCAGTATAGCATGATTAAGAGCATGGACTCTGGAGTCAGTCCACTTAGGACTGCATCCCAGGTCTACCATGAACTATAAAATAAACATGAGAATACTACGTCATGGGTTTGCTCTATAAAGTGAATAAATTAATTTTTGATGATGAATATTTGATATGCAATAAATGCTGTGCAAGTTTGCTATTGCTATTCCTGTAGTTCAAATAATGGTTTGTTGTTTTTTTTTAGCACATAAAGGAGGGGAGGGGACATAGAAAGTTTTTCATTGTTCAGTGCTTCTAAAGTCATAGTCTTGCCTTGCTAAGGATAATGACAAATTGCTGACTCTACACATAATGAACATTTTCTTAAGATCCATTAAAATTAAAGAAGAGGGGCGCCTGGGTGGCTCAGTGGGCCTCTCCCTTCGGCTCAGGTCATGATCTCAAGGTCCTGGGATAAAGCCCCACATTGGGCTGTCTGTTCAGCGGGGAGCCTGCTTCCCCCTCTCTCTCTGCCTGCCTCTCTGCCTACTTGTGATCTCTCTCTCTCTGTCAAATAAATAAATAAAATCTTAAAAAAAAAAAAAAGATCAATTGTTTCTTTTTCTCTGCCTACTTGTGATCTCTTTCTCTCTGTCAAATAGATAAAAAATAAAATCTAAAAAAAAATTAAAGGAGAAATTCTTAAAATCACAGATTTTCAGATCTAATGTCCCCTTTGACCCAAAGGAACAGTCATACACTTCAATAGGATAATAGTTGATATTTATGGTATAATAACAGAACAGCTTCACATTGGACCTTATTTCTAGGCACCTACTAGAATCTTTCAGGGATCTCCAAAATTAGATGTCTCTTCCCTGCCCAAGCTTCTCAGATTGAATAATTTGGGAAGCAAAACAAAAAAATGGCAGAAGAATCAAAATATCACCTTTAATACCAAATGAAAGCAATTTGGAAGATGTGACTTGGACCAAAAATAAAGATTTACCAACCTGGTCACTGGCAGAACTGGACCTGGAACGCCTCCCCCAGGAGTGGTGGGCTGCTGGGGACCTGGGGCTGTCTGTCTGTCCATCAAGAAATACAGAGGCCTGATCTTCAGCTTCTCCTAAGGAAGAAGGGTGGCAGCAAGGGCTTAATTTTGGCATTCTGCATTTACCATTTCTGAGGGGATACCCACCTATGCACAAGGTTTTCATTTCCATTTCCCTCTTGAGGCCTGTATTTCCGGCATTTGATACTAAACAAGATATACATTCTACCTAATGACAGAGCATCCATACTTTTTTATGAACAGATTTTTCCATCTTGTGACAGAGAAGCTATAAAACTGTTTAGAAGAAAAACCTGGCCCTGGGAAACAATTTTTCTCTTTATTAACCAATGGAGATCCAACTGCAGACCACTAGGTGTAGAGTGATTCTTGGCCTATGGCCCAAACAGGTGAAATTCAAACTGAGCCTTTCACAGTTGCCTTGTTGGTATTGAACACAAATGGAATTTGGGGTAGCAAATCCAGAACTGCCTTCCAATACCTGGCATCAGTAATGTAAGGCTAGAAATCCACTCATGGTTTATGATAAAAGTGAGCAAAGCAAATGTAGTTCTACCCCAAAATACCCCCCCCCCCCCAATTCCTTAGAGACTTTTTTTTCCTGTGCCTCAGCAGCACATGCTTGAAACTAAATCTACCCTTCTAAGAGCTTGGTCCTATTTCTTCCCTGTAGATTCATTCAAAACAGTCTATTCCCTCCTTTCTCTTCAAATGAAGATGGCTATCTTTAGAAAGACACCTGTAGCCCTTCAAGCATTTTTGCCGTGGCATGTTGCTGAATCTTTCAGCCATCCTTGACTCCTTCTTTGGAACAAGCTCTTATGTGTTTGTGTTTTTCTAAAAGTATGATCCTGAGATCTGAATGTGATACTGTAGGTTAGAAACTTATTTTTTCACAGTTCTGGAGGCTACAAACCAAGATCAAGGTGTGAATAGTGTTAGTTTCTTCTGAGGCCTCTCTTCTTGGCTTGGAACAGTCACATTTTCCGTGTCCTTATATGGTCTTCCCTCTTGTCTTCACATAAGGACACCAATCATAATGGAATAGGGCCCACCTTAATGACTTCATATAACCTTATTTACTTCTTTAAAGACTATCTCCAAACACAGTCAAATTTTGAAACACTGGGGAGTTATAACATCAACACAAATTTTGGGGAGACACAATTCAGTCCATAATAAAGGTGATTGTGTAGTGAAAGGAACTAGTGTTGGAGTCACATGATTATTCCTCAATAAATGCTTGTCAAATGCCTGAATCAGATGGTGGACTTCCAGCCCCAATCATCAATCAACTCTTATCTGTTTGTTTGTTTGTTTTACTGTAGTTGCTCTTATTTGAGGGCAGGGATTAAACCTTATTCTTACATCCCCAAAGAACTTCCCTAGACTCATAGAAATAGCTGATCAAGAAGTTCCTCTTGAATGAAATTGAAATAAATTTGATTGAATCAATATAATGTTCTCCTTGCCAAAGGAACCCAAGAACCATGGTAAAGACCCCCATCTCAATCCATTTTCCAATTCTTGTTTTGCTTTCATCATTTTCCATTCTTTCCTCTTTTACAGTCCCTGTTGCTGTTTCTCTTTGTCATGTCCTCTAACAGAGAAAACTCATCAAACATCTCCCTATCTTCTAACCTCTTTGTAGCCCTTGCTTTCCTCCTTCCCCTATGCACTTACCAAGATGTTGAGTTGCTCTGTGTTGCTGATCAGTGACTAATTTCCTTTTTATCAGGAATAAAGAAACCCTTAATTGCCTTCTGCAATACCACTGGCATAATCCTGACACTAACACATCACAATGAACAGGAGGCCCATTAATAAACATGCAGTGCTGTGAGGAATTTCACTGATCCCTCTCCAGGTCATTAAATCTATACATGTTTGATGGGCAATAAAGGAGAAATGTGGAATGGTAATGGCAGCTGTAGGAAGCTGCTGCTGTCCTAGTCTGACTTAACCACAAGAAAAGTCAGGAAATGTTCTATGCATTGTTCTAAATACATATGTATTCAGCTCATTATTACTAATTTCAAATACTTATGCATTCTTCACAGGCAACTGGTTTATAAAAAAAACCCAGACTGAAATTTCAGCATTAAATTCTTTCAACTTCAAGTAGGGATATGGTATCCAGTTTGATTAAACGAGGAGGAGTGGTATGCTCTAACTAGAAATGTTTTTGTGTGGGGGTGACTTGGAGGGCAGCTGCTAATCAAAACACATTTCTATTTGTCACCTTTTGTGATATAAATAAAGGATGTTGTCCTATGTTAGTAAGATATTAAGCAAAGTCAGATTCTAATTCCAGAAACAAATCATCAAGCCAATAAAGATAAAACAGACTCACAAGTTTATTCTTTAAAGCTAAAATCAAAGGAATAATTCATATCGTATAAGACAGGTCAAAATTACTGTAGACATTTTACTTCTATTTTTTACCTTGCAGATAAAGTCAAACAGAGAACTATACATCATAAAATAGAATGGCTAAAATATCTAATGTCAAAAATCAGCAAATTCTACCATCATCCCACAGTGATGGTTAGCATTGAACTAACACAGACAGAAACATTGTAGTAATAAGCCTTTGGCAATGGAACATTCAAAGTTTGAGATTTCATATACTCTTCAGGGATCCCAAAACTCCATAATTTACAGTAATTTTTAATTTTGCTAAAAGTGAATTTGAATCATATCCCTTCCCCACCCCCCTAGCTTCTAGCCCCCCTTTCCCCACCCCTGCCACGAGTTTGATAGGATGAAATAAATCACAGAGCTAGTGAATTTACCTAGACCATTCGGCATCTGTTCATTTGATCAGCCCTAATGTTCCTGTCCTTTTCTCTCATCTATAGTAACTCTCACAAAATAATTTTTTTAAGATTTTACTTATTTATTTATTTACTGGGAGAGTGAGAGTGAGTGCGCTTAGGGGGAGGGACAGAGGGAGAGAGAAAGAATCTTCAAGCAGTCTCCCCCCTGAGTGGAGCTCAACAGGGGGCTCGATCTCACAATGCCGACATCACAACCTGAGCCAAAATTAAGAGTGGGGTGCTCAACCAACTGAACCACCCAGGTGCCCCATCTACAACATAAATTTTAAAAGAAGAAGACAAAGACGACTTGTTGGGAGCTAGGACAGGGGAGTGTGGCTTATGTAAAATCTGACCCTGAAAAGAAAACCAGATGGTAAAGGTAAGAACAGAGTGCTGAGAGAGATGTAACATTTGCCATCAAATTGCAATTATGGTGGATTCTGCTTCATCTGTGAAAAATCTGAAATGTGGTTGAAGATTATTACATGACTGCACCCACCCTCGCCTTCACTTCAAATTTAAAAAGAGATGAACCCTGAAGCTTTCAGTGAAAGCTTAAGCCAGAACAAGTATTGATTTATCTGAGTGAGAATGCCATGGAGGGTTTCACACACACTCTGGAGCCAGACCACCCGGATTTGTTTCCAGCTCCATCACATTTTGCCATAAAATTTGATTTTATTGCCTCCTCCTCCAAAATTAGGCACCCACAAGCAGTTATCAAAAAGTCCTATACTTTTTGCTTTCTGTATCTTACCAGTAGGGTAATGATGGATGTGAATTGGAGTAACATATGGGAAATGGGCATTTGGCCGTTATGCACATATTTTAAAGGTAAACACCAGTCCCAATGCTTATCTCTAAACCTGAAAACAGTGTCTGTGTCTTTAAAACAGGGGTAATAATGATACCCACATGAAAGAATTAATTTAAGGATTAAATATGATCAACCGTGGTCAGTGTTGGCAATGTCTGGCCAATAGAAAACTCTCAACTGATGCTATCTACATCAAAATGGAGAAATGAGGTTTAAGGGAATTGTTTAACCATTTCAGCTAGTCTTCTTATTACATTTTTTTAGTAAGAACTGCCACATTACTTCAATTCTAAGACATAGATTTTCACACTGTAATGTTTCTAAAGTCTAGATATAAATCACACACTTGATGTGCATATTTGATATGCTGAAATGTTGTTTCTCTGTAAAGCTCTTTTTATTTTATTTTATTTTATTTATTTATTTATTTTTTTAATTTATCTATTAGAGAGCAAGAGACTGAGAATGAGAGGGGAGAAGGTCAGAGGGAGAAGCAGACTTCCCGCAGAGCCGGGAGTCTGATATGGGACTCAATCCCGGGACTCCAGGATCATGACCTGAGCCGAAGGCAGTTGCTCAACCAACTGAGCCACCCAGGTGCCCTGTTTTATTTTTTTTAATATTTTATTTATTTATTTGACAGAGAGAGAGATCACAAGTAAGAAGAAAGGCAGGCAGAGAGAGGGGGAAACAGGCTCTCCGAAGAGCAGAGAGCCCGATGCGGAGCTTGATTCCAGGACCCTGAGATCATGGCCTGAGCCGAAGGCAGAGACTTTAACCCACTGAGCCACACAGGTGCCCCTAAAACTCTTTTTAAATTGATGATGCATCTTATAATCAATAGCATCTTAAATTGAATATTGAAAAAATATCCAAAAAGAGAGTATCATGGTACATGCTATTAATGCTGTTGAAATACTATGAAACCCATAAAAGTTTTGTGATAGGTCACTGACAAATATAAAGTTCCTACTGTTCTTCAGTTGTGATTGTGTTATCAATATCACAACTCTATGTGTGCTGACTGATGTTTTAAACCAAATAATTCACTCTTCAAAAAGCAGACTTTCGGCAACAAGGAGCAAGATGGCAGAGAAGTAGGAGGTTGAGATAGAGTCGGATCCCAGAAGTTCATCTAGATAGTTATTTAATCATTCCAAAAACCAGCATACCCAACAGGAGAGAGAAGAGAGGAAGAAGAGCAATTCTAGGAGCAGAAAATTGACCACTTTCGGAAAGGTAGGACGTTTGGAAAAGTGATTCCAAAGCAACGGGAAAAGAGACTGTGGGGGGAGGGGCTGGCTCCCTGCAGCTGAAGAGCCGCGGAGCACAAAATCGGAACTTTTAGAGTCTGCTCCGCTGAGGGACATTGCTCCAGAGGCTAGGCCGGAGGTCTGACCCTCGTGGGAACAGAGTGGTTTCAGGACCCGCAAGATCATAAAGAGACCGGGGGTGTCTGAGTGAGGCAGAGCCCCCAGATATCGGGGCAGAGAAGCCGGCAGCAGAGAAAGAGCCACGCGGTGCGTTTTCAGCTAGAGCTTACCCTAGACTGTGGCCGCGGCCCTTCAAGCGGGGACCACATAAAGCATTCCGGAGAGACCCCCTCCTTCCTCCTTGGGGAGGAGCGGCGCGGCAGCACGCAGCAGGAATCTGCTGGGTTTGGAGACTCCAGACGGGGCCGTGCACCAGAGATAGAGGCCCGCTGCCACCGATGGCTGAGCTCAGAGCTTGTGCGGACCCGGGAGATGGGAGTATTGACTGCTTTCCTCTGAGGGCCCACTGAGGAGTGGGGACTCCAGCGCTCAGCTCCTCCGGCAGAGACTGGGAGCCGCCACTTGCATTCTTGGCCTGCAGGGCAGTACGGAAAGCGCTAAGGGAACAAAGACTCCCAAGAGCGAACCTGAGTGAATTGCTTGGCCCCTCCCTGGGCAAGGGTGGGGCAATTCCGCCTCAGGCAAAGACATCTGAGAATCAAATTATAAAGGCCCCTCCCCAGAAGATCAGTGAGAATATCCAGCCAAGACCAAGTTCATCAATCAGTGAGAACTGAAGAACTCCTGAGTACTTTTCTCTTTCACTCATCTATTCTTAGCTCGATAAAATGACAAGGTGGAAAAACTCACCACAAAAAAAAGAACAAGAGACAGTACTGATGGCGAGAGACCTAGTTAGTACAGACATCAGTAATATGTCGGAAATAGAGTTCAAAATGACAGTTATCAAATTGCTAGCTGGGCTTGAAAAAAGCATGGAAGAGATTAAAGAATCCCTTTCGGGAGAAATAAAATCCCTTTTGGGAGAAATAAAAGAAATAAAATCTAACCAAGATGAAATCAAAAAAGCTATTAATGAAGTTCAAACAAAAATGGAGGCTCTAAATGCTAGAATAAATGAGACAGAAGAAAGAATTAGCGACATAGAAGACCAAATGACAAAGAATAAAGAAGCTGAGAAAAAGAGAGACAAACAACTACTAGACC
>CM052800.1:48084603-48122281 GCA_028533885.1 Nasua narica
GGACAGCCTTCCATGTTCATCTGTCTACCTCTTAACTGAATAAAAAAGCCTACAGTTTTTAGAAAAAAAAAAAAAAAACAAGATGGGATGGGGAAGGAGACAAACCATAAGAGACTCCTAAACTCACCAAACAAACTAAGGGTTGCTGGGAGGTGGGGGGAGTAGGGTTATGGACATTGGGGAGGGTATATGCTATGGCAAATGCTGTGAAATGTGTAAGCCTGATGATTCACAGACCTGTACCCTGGGGTAAATAATACATTATATGTTAATAAAAAAAAGAGTTCATTAAATAATTAAATAAATAAATAAATAAATAAGCAGACTTTCTGTGAGATATTAGCCTATAGTTACACCTACATTTCCATAAATGCATTATTTTATGACCTATTTGTGAAAAATGTTTATTTGGCACACAAGGAGCTCATATTTAAATGAAATCTAATGTCCATATCTCTAAGTCAATAGCAAGTAATAGGGTCAGATCCTTTTTCCTTTAGTATATTTTGAAACTTTTTATAAGCCATCACTGTTTTATATCTATGATTTATTTGATAACTAGTAAGAAACCTGGGTAAATTATTTACTTAAAAAGCAAAGCACATGAATGATCATCTAGACTTTGAGAAAACTCAAGGATCTATGCTTACTTTGGAAAACCTTGAAGAAGGGTGATATCTCAAATAATCACACTCACATATTTTCAGAAATAACAACTTCCAGGGCACCCGGCTGGCTTAGTTGGTAGAGCATGCAACTCTTGATCTTGGGATCATTAATTCAAGGCCCATGTTAGGCATGGAGCCTACTTAAAAACAAACAACAACAAAAACAACTTCCAAACAGTTGTTCCATTCTAAATGTGCCTACAGATAACAAACCTCCTATTGTTTATTAAAAATAGTTTCTATTTATGATATGTGTTTAAACCATGTTAAAAAGTTTGGAATAATTGTCTCTAAACACACACACACACACACACACACACACACAGAGTGAACAAGAACAACTAAGCCTTTGAGGTTCTCAGCTTCCTTGACTTTGAATATCAAGCTCTTAAACAACTTCAAGTCTTATGAACAAGTGGTAAGGAAAAGTGGGTAAGTCCCCCAAAGAAAGGAAAGCAATTAGAAATGGAAAGTTCTAGAAATACAGTGACCATAGTCTAACTGAACAAACTCCAGCCATGGGAAAAACAAGGGAAGTTATTGCTGCCTTATTGCAAGGATAGTCTCTAAGAAAACTCAAAGGGACCACTAAGGAAATTGACTGAATTTTGCTTCTGCAGATGTAGCTAAAAGCTGATCTCTAAAGATGTACAGTTAAATGTCTGACTGCTCTCCATCTGAATACATATTAATCGCTTTTAAGTTTATTTTTTTTAAATATTTTATTTACTTATTTGACAGAGAGAAAGAAATCACAAGTAGGCAGAGGCAGTCAGAGAGAGAGGAGGAAGCAGGCTCCCTGCTGAGCAGAAAGCCCCATCCGGGGCTCGATCCCAGGACCCTGAGATCATGACCTGAGCTGAAGGCAGAGGCTTTAACCCACTGAGCCACCCAGGTGCCCCCATATTAATTGCTTTTAATACCAAAGTAAGCATGCAACCAAACTGCCTGAGTTTGAATCCTGGCTATGCCCCCTTCCAGCTATGTGACCTTAGGAAAATTACCCAACTTCTCTGTGCCTTGGTTTCTTCATCTGTAAAACTGATACTAATATATTACCTATCTCATAGGGTTGAAATAATTGAGTCAGTCAATGTATATTAGCGCTTACACTAGTGCCTGACACATTCAAAGCACTCAGTGTTTTGTATTGTTAAGTATATAGATGTTTTGTTCCTTCACATTTTGCTTCAGTTGGTATCTTCTTTCATAGTTTATCAGCATTTGCAAATCAGGAAATATTAATTCATATTTATCCTGTAAAATCATGAATAAGTAATCCTTTGGAAACATAATACATATAGCATGGTCATATCTTGAAGTATTAATTTAATTGTGTCCTAGGTATTTCCCTCCCCCTTTCTCTTACTTGTAGCAAAGTGCTAATTTTTCTCATCAAACACACTAGAGCAGAAAAAGAAAGTCAAATAAGCATTTAGAACAAGTGCCAAAGAAAGATTCTGGATCTCATCCAGAGTGTCTCCGAAAGACTAGCTAATTCTGGGCATGAGGAAAAGAGAGAAAGAATGATAGTGTTTCAAACAGGAAACAAAGGACAGACCAGAGGGATGAGAAGTCCAAAGTAGGAAGTAGATGGAGAACCTTTATCGTAGGTGAGACAAAGCAAAGAAGGGCCTCTGAAGATGGTCTGTCCTCTAGCATGGACCTTTCCCTAATTGTCCCATGAGGTCACTCCCTTGGACCCTGCACTTAAGAAGACCCCTCCCTCACAATCTTTCAGCTGTGCTCCCCAGTAGGATATGGCACATGGGGCCTGGACCCCCTCCCTTTTCTAGACCATCATCCAGGGACCCCACTTCCCAAAGCTGATTCCAGGATATATACCCAGTCTCTTACCCAGGTAGACCCAGTTGGTAGCCACAAGGAAGATGCTTGCATGGATATGGTCCGAGCTTGGACTTAGGGGCTGAGACATCAATAAGAATGTACATGAAGGCCCTCACAATGCAGGATGGAGCTGGGAGTGGGGAGAAAAGGCGGGGCCAGATGCAGGCCAACACTTGGAGCTGTGTCTTCCCAGGCTGCAGGATTCTGGTGTGGAACTCCAAAGAGTATGAGAATTATAAATTAGAATCTGGTCTTCTAGTTTGCCAGGGGTTGGAGAGTGAGGAAAAGGAGATGTTGGTCAAAGTGTACAAACTTTCAGTTTTAAGAGGAATAAGTGCTGGGGATGTAATATACACTGTGCTATACTTGTATACTTGAAAGTTGCTAAGAGATTAGATCTTAAATGTTCTCACCACAACAACAACCAATTAGGTGAGGCAAAGAAGGTGTTGACAAACCGTATTATGGTAAACATTTTTAAATATATAGATGCATCAAGTTATCACATCGTATACCTTAAATTTACACAATGTTATCTGTCAATAAAGCTTTAAAAAGATAACATGATACACTACGTTTATTTACCACTGCCAACTGGATTATATTATAACTTTCAAATACTTAGACTTACGGTTTATGCGCCTTCATGGGTGTTCTTGTTCTGGGTCCCACAATGTTAAGATCATGCCCTGTGAGTAGAAAGGACATGGCCCTGCCAGTCACATGCATATTGTAAGTTTCTGCATACTAACCAAAGGCAATATATTACTAGAGTAAAAGCCCCAAAAAGCTTTTTTTTAATGATAGAAATGTATCATTCCTGTTTTATCCGCTGCTATATACCACAGGCAAAATAAAGCTCACAGGCCAAATCTGGCCTGCTCTGTTTTTGTCTGGCCTATCAGCTAAAGAGGTTTTTACATTTTATTTTTTTTTTAAGATTTTATTTATTTATTTGACAAAGAGAGATCACAAGTAGGCAGAGAGGCAGGCAGAGAGAGAGGGGGAAGCAGGCTCCCTGCTGAGCAGAGAGCCCCATGTGGGGCTCGATCCCAGGACCCTGAGATCATGACCTGAGCCGAACGCAGAGGCTTAACCCAGGCACCCAGGTTTTTACATTTTAAATGGTTGAATAAAATCAAAAGACCAATATTTCACATCAAGTGAAAGCTATATGAAATTCACATTTCAACATTCAAGATAAAATTTGTAAACTACACTTATTTGTTTAGGTACCATCCACGGCGGCTCTCACGCTGCCACAGCAGAGTTGAATTGTGACAGCAGCCTTACAGCCTACCAGCCTCTGACCCTCCATGGAAAAATCTTCAGAGTCCTGCTATATACCCAGTGCCTTTTAGAAAATCTGGTACCTAATTGGTTTTCAGTAAATGTTTGTTAAGTAAATGAATGTCCCCTACTAACAATTCATCTGAATCACTGTCAGATGTCAGAACTTTCTCAGAGGACTGGATTATACTATCACATAGAGTAAAATGAAATGTCATAAGCACAGTTAAAAGTGATAGACATATTGAAATAGAAACCTGATTTTAAAAATTGCTTCAGGGGCGCCTGGGTGGCTTAGTCGGTTAAGCATCCCACCCAACACTTGGTTTCAGCTCAGGTCATGGGATTGAGCCCAGCATTGGGGTCTGCACTCAGTAGGGAGTCTGCTTGAGATTCTCTGTCCCTCTGCCCCTTCCCCTGATCGCATGCTCTCTCTCTCTCAAATAAAGAAATAAATCTTTAAAAAATAATAAATAAAAAGTTTTTTAAATAAAAAATTGTTTGATACACTTGGAAATACAGGTAGTTTCTCCAAGATGCCTTACAGTGTAGCAAAACTTGGTAAGTTTGCCAAGGTCCAGGGCTCAGTGACTTTATGAAGATGGCAGATTCAAACTTGGTTAGTCCCAAAAGAAAAGAGAGAGAACCACCTCTCAGCAATGGGATCCAGAAAGTCAGAATGCCCATTCATTAATTTACATTATAAAATATAACTGCTATTCCCAGAATACTATTATACTCTCCCTCTATTGGAAAACCAACCTGGAAGAACAAATTATGGATATGATATCAGCTGGTTCAATGGATTAGTGACATCTGACTGGACTGCCTGTTGCATTTGTTTCCACAGCAGTTAGAGGTTATTCTGTGTGACCTGAGCCTCCATTTCCCCTGGTCAATGCTTAGATGTGAATTACCAGCACTTGCTGATGGATATCTCCCTTGTCTGTGCTTCCATGACTGACCTACTTCCCCTCATTAATTACACGCGCTTATTCCATCACCCTCCAGTCAATTCTAGGAGGGCTGGGAGTCATTTAGACTTAAGTTGACTTTGCCTATCTCTGCTATAATTTGTTATATATGTGTCAATTTTATAGACTAACATGAAATAGGAAAGATAGTTTTCCAAGTTCCGGCAGAAGAATGAGAGAGATAAATAACTCACTACACTCTGCCCTAAACTTTCAAATATTAATGTAGTGCATACACACATATTGTATGTGTATCTACATATGACACTTTTGTCACATGTATATACATAGAATAAGAGCTTGCAAATTTTTAACCATTCTGGATATACACATAGAAGAATATTTTGTTGCACTTGGCATTGAAGCTCTCAAATGATTAATACTGGATTTATATAAAACTACAACAACTAACTTTCAAAAGGAAGGAAACATTAATAATGTTTTTATTAATTAACACCACTTTTAATTAATTAACATTAATAACACACCACTATAAATGGTGTGTTAATAATTATAAAAAGCCATAAATGTTTTTATAAGTAGCAAATTGCGCTTAAAACACTGAATGATGAGAAAATCATTGTAGGACCAGCCAAGGCATTTAAGCAATTATTTAGCTGAAGTGATGACTAAGTATAGGTCCATATTTAAAAGCAGCCAACATAATAATCTTATTATTTATAATTTAATTTATAATATAAATATAATTATTATATTTATAATTATTTATAATTTATTTCACAAAAATAATTTTAAAGAACTTTACCTAAAATCTCCCAGGGCCTTCCATGTGCCACACATTTTAGGGATATTGCCTTTCATGTAATTCTCACAGGTTTATGATATAAATGCCAGTATTTTCTTAATTTTTCCTCATAAGAAAACTGAGGCTGGTATTGTGAAATGATTACATTTCTAGCACTTGGTTCAGACAGTCTCAGTTTAAATAATTAAATTTACTTTTAAATTATTAAATTTACTACCACTTACTGTGTCATCCTAAGCAAGTTACTTATCCTCTCTGGCCTCCAAGTGTCTCATTGGTGAAATGAGATATTTGTAACTCCCTCTTAGCATTGTCATTAAAGACAAAATTAGATACAAAGATAAAATGGTGAAATAATTAGTAGAACATCTGGCACATAATACATACTCAGGAGATTTTGCTGTTACTATTAGAAAAGTTAGGTAACATTCATGAAGTCACAAAATCTGCAAAGTTACCGGAGCAAGACTAGGACCTGGGCTCGTGTCATTCAAACTCCAGCGCCCTTATTGCCTACACTCTAAGGTGTTCATTTACTGAACAACAGATGAGATTATGTTAAAGATTTCTGAGACCCATGAAAATCTATTCTCAAGGTGGTTTTAGTTTTCTTCCTCCTACCCAAAACCAATGTACAAGAGGAAAGAAAGGAAAGTGACAAGGACACATATGTGTTCCTTGGATAGGCTTTACAAAAGAGCACTCTTCCCTGGGTAGCCCAGGAGCAGGAACCTGGCTGCCTCCCAGAGCCAGCAGACTGACAGGTGAGGGGCCCTAGCACCAGACAATTATCAGGTGCACCACTGGAGGTGAGGGCAGGAGACTAAGGGGAGCTGCCATAGTGACAATCAGAAGTCAAGACAGGACCACATGTAGCACTAGTCAATTAAATAAAACTCTTTTGCCCCTTTAATGTAATTCTTTTCCACTCCGGTACTCTCCCAACCCCACATACCACTGATGGGGCCCAAACTGACAGACCGAGTCAGGAAAAAGGAATGTAAAGTAGACTATGCCTCTTTCCCCAGGGCATGTCTCCCCAAAGGTCGGGCCAGGGCTGGGAGAGAAAAACAAATGTGAGTTGGACAAGGGAGCAGACTTCTGAATGAGCCTGCGTTGAGTATTTTACACCCTGATGTGGCTAGAAAATTATGAAATCCCTCCCTAAAAGTCATTAACAAGCATGAAAAGGAGAATCATCAAATATAACCAAAGTCACTAACTAGAGAAAAACAAAACCGTCTAATGCTTGCATCCCACCAAATTCAGGCAATTTAATTAACCGATGAGATAATATAGTTTATTATATACCTTATATATGGCTTATGGTTTTATAGTTCTATAAAATTATCAGTGTGTTTCTTTGTTTAATGTTGTTTCCCACTAGAATATATAGTCCATAGGGGCAGAGATCATTTCCCCAGTAGCAGCTCAGCTCTGACACATAGTGCCCTCTCATTGATATTTGTTAAATAAATGTGAATGTGTATAGAAGTTAACTCTTCTGAATTTTCATTGAAATTTTTTCAATAGTTCAGATTAACAATCAAAAGCAATGCTTGTTGCAACCTCATATGAAAGATATCCTAATTATCAAATTAATCAATTAAAATTGGACTTTGAGGCATGAAAAGTAACTTGAAAAAAAAAAAGAGAGAGAAAGCAAGGATCTTCTGCCTGAGGATTCATTTCCTCTGGAAATGCTATTTTAAGTATAAGTTTGATATTCCTTGGAAGGAGAGGACGATGGGAAACAGTATAGGGTTAATCTGATGGAAAGAAAGCCTCCAGAAAGTGGCTGATGTTTGTTCCAGAGAAAAGGTAGATGGGGTGGGAGGTGGAGGGAGTTACTTTTTCTTGTACTTCCCTCTTCTCCTTACATCCCTCAAGGTGATATTTCATCCCAGAGTGATCGAAGTCCCTGAAATCTCAAGAACAGGCAAGCCTTCTTTTACAAGCAACAGTAAAAATTTTCGAGCAGCTAAGCATGTTACTAGGGAATTAATAATAAATCTGTACAGATTGATATTCCCCTGAGATAAAAGGAAAGAGAAAATATTAAAAAACTGATGCTTCTGGCAAATGAAAAACTAATGGAGTGTATATCTCTCCGGGGAGGGAAGGACTCTGTGCTTGCTTTCATTCCCAAGACTGAAGCTTGCCATGTGGGCTAATGGGCAGGGTGCTGGTCTCAACCCTGATGCTATGACAGCAATAACTTCAACCCAAAAAAGCATAGCGCAGTAAGAGCCCAGAGGCTTACATTAGAACACCAGTTCTACCATTTCTTAGCTGTGTGACTTCAGTTAAGTAACTTACTGTCCTTGAGCCTCAGTCTGCAACAAAAAGTAGAGATAATATCTACTTTATAATGTAAGGAGAATTAAACAGGAGCACAGACATGTTGGCTAGGATCCAGTAAGGATCAGTAAGCTTTTGTTTCTTTTCCTGTAATACAGTACATTTTTTTAGTTAACCTCATCTTTATCCAAAAGAGCCTCTTTACTCACATAACTACTTACTAACTCACATATTACTCTATTTTAATAACAGTTCAAGATCCAAAACTTCAGGAGGTCCTTTTTACTCAATTTCATCATATCACATTCAAAAGTCATCAGTTCCTTGAAATTGTTGATCATGTTGCTCTGGATTTCATCTTTCTTAAGCCCCTCATCCCCACTGTTATTAGCATTAGATTATAAAAGCTGTGAGGCAAGGTATATATATTTTTTTCACTATGAAATCCTAGCATCTAACAAAGAATCTAGCTAGCATTCTGTAGGTACTCAGTAGACATTTATTCCCTAAGTGGATGAAGGTAAGATGTAGTCATCAAGACAAGCTTATTGCTCCATCAAACAACCTCAGTAGCCTAGTGTCTTAGGGCAATGTGAGTCAGCGTGGGGCTGTACTCTGCACAATCATTCAGATACCAGGATCTTTTCATCTTGGGTTTCCACTCCCTCCAGAGCCTCTGAAGCTTCCTCTGAAAGAGAGAACTGATAACAAGGATTTCCAGGGATATTTGGGGGCTAGGTCCAGAAGTACTGTCCATCACTTCCCCTCACATTCCATTAGCCAGAACTCAGGGATATGGGCCCACGTACCTGTTCAGGAAGCTGTATAATGTCATACAACTATGTCCCCAGAAGAAAGAGGGGGACTCTAGCCAGACTCTCTCACCTAATAAGTCAGTACATATGCACTGAGGGACTAAGAGACCAGCATTAGGAACTAGACAGACAGTTGTCATCAGCAATGTTAAAACAGCCAAGTTTTTGGAACAAGATTCTAGGGGCCAGGCAGGCTGGAGGAAAGAGGAAAGAGAATAAACAGAGTACGAGAAACCAAAATCCAAAATAAGAGGCCAGGACTGAAAGTCAAGATAGAGGTTCCACAACTCCAAAGACAGTGGCCAATATCATAGCTCAATGTCATCAAATATCACTACCAAACCAATGGCAGCAATGGTAACTACGTTAAACCTGCTTCAAGTACATCATATTCTAGAAACTGAAGCAGGTTGGGTTTCATGAGAGACCAATGTGTCTCAGTATGCAGAATTAGGAATTCAGAGGCAGGGGACTGTCAGTAATGCAAACAACCAACGAAATAGGGGTCTATAAGCCCTATTCACTAGATATGATTGGGAATGATATAGATCTTCCAGAACCTTAAGCCCCTACATTCCTTATTCCCTGTTATACATATGTAGACCAAGGGGTAGATCCTTAAAAAAGGTCATATCTTAGGATATGACAGGAAGGAATAGGCCTTATCTTAGTTCATACTGCTATGAAGAGATACCATAGACTGTGCAACTTAAACAATAGACACAGTTCTGGAGGCTGGAAGTCTCAGATCAAGGTAGCATGGTTGGGTTCTGCTGAGGATCCTATTCCTGATAACAGATGGCCCTCTTCTTGCTGTGTCCTCACATGGTAGAGAGTAGAGAGAAGCAAACTCTCTTCCTCTTCTTAAAATGACACTGGTCCTATTATGGGGCTCCACCCTCATGACTTCAAGTTACCTCCCAAAGGCCCCATCTCCAAATACCATCACACCGGGGATTAGGCTTCTGTATATGAATGGGGCGGGGGTGCGGTGACCATTCAGTTGATAGCAGGCCTTAACCTGGAGGACAAGTACAAGATCCCCTGCGTTTACCCAGGCGGCAGGGCCCTGCATCTCCTGCCCTCACGCTGATGAGACATCCTTGTCTGTACAAGAAGGTCCAGTGTCCCTACACAGCTGCCCTGAAGCAATGCCCTTGACAGGACAATAACAAGAACATTCTCCATTCTCACTTTCAGGTTTCCCTTTTCAGCACATTTTCCTTCTGCCAAGCATAGTAATTAGTGCTTCTTGGTGGGCTTAATTGTAAATTTGTTTTGATTAATTAGCCTCAGAGCTGACTTGGCAGTTATTGAGACATTGGAGAGAGTTTTGGATTTATTTTGTGTTCAGACCCCTGTACTCTCTGGAATTCCTCTCTCTGTCAGCAGCAAAACCTCAAGTTCAAAACTGTCTATGTTAGAGAATGTTTTATGTGTCTAATTAACTATTTGTCACTTTGAGGTAAGTACAAAGATAAAATCTCACCATCCTGTGTAAGGTGATGGATGTGTAACTTTTTATAGTGCCATGGACCAAGGAACTCAAGAATCAATTTCTAGACTTGGGAACAACGACAAAATTGTCTAATATATTAATTTGTGCTGTGACACATTACTCATGAGGTACCCTTCCAAATGATTCCTCAAAATCTTAAAGCCTCCTCTTGCACCGAAATTTTCTTAGGTCTCTACCTCCAGAAATCAATGTGAAAACTGAAGCTGGTAATATCTAGCCCAGCAAAGCAGAACCAAGAGTCACAATAAGATTTGTGGGAAGACAGTCCAACCAAGAGATTGAAGACCTAGAATCCAATCTTCCCGCTGACACTAACTAGCTGATTAGGACCCTCAGACATCCATCTGAAATGAATGTAAGTAAAATAGGGAATGTTTTTAGCTCATATAACTGAGAAGTCCAGGGATTGGTCTTTAGACACAGCTAAATCAAGATCGAACTATGTTACTAAGGCTCTGTGTCTCTCTCTGTCTCCTGAACTTGGCCTCTCTTTACTGTCTGCATTGGCCTTATTCTGCAGATAGTGTGTTCAAGGTGGCTATGTCCAACAGCCAACGGCAGTTCCAGGGATACGTGGGCCTTACAACTCTCAGTCTCGTTAAAAGAGAGTGCCTCTCTCTGAATATCCATGAGCAAAATTTGACATTCATCTCTGATTATCTCATTTGGGTCACAGACTCACCCCTCAACTAATCCCTATAGCAAAGGGAGCAAACAATCTGAACTATGCAGGTTCTGTCTTATACCCTTTCCTATAGTAATAAAGAGGAAGGGAAGGGGATCAAAACACAGTGATAGTATCATAACCACATGCAGTGGGGAAATGTGGTCCAAGAAATGAAAGATCAGGTGCTATTACCAGAAACAAAGGAAGGATAGAATAGACAAAGAAAAACAACAGAAATTTGCTACATCACTTGTTTAATCCATTACTTATTCTATCTGGAAAATAGGCATAAGAATATCTTTCTTCACATTACTTGGAAGTACAAAAGATAAGGCACAAAAAAACACCTCAAGGAAAGGACTTTGGGGAGAAAATATTTGGTAGATGCTTTTAAAAGAATAAATTACATCTCTTCTACACTGCTATTGAAAGTATAAAATTTTCATCAATACTTTGGGAAACAATTTGGCATTGTCTTGAAAAACTGAATATTCATAAAGCCTACAACTCAGGAACTTTACTCCTAAGTGGCAGAGACAGAGTGACCACATTCCACCTGCTTCCCTGAAGTTCTCACCCTCCCTCTCTTGCTTTAGGTTGGCCATATGGCTCCTTTAGGTAAAGGAAGTGTGGATAGAAGTCATCTGTCACTTGTGAGGTAAGGCACTGAAAGGCCCAGTGATGTTCTGCCGTGTCCCTCTTCTCCAAATTGGCCAGAGAGGTCTCGTGTTCTTGAAGGTGCATCTAAGGATGCATATTAATGTAGCCTCTGTCAGCCTGGGTCCCTGAGACTCCTCAACCAAGAAATCAAACTTTGTTGTGTTAACCTATCTATGTCAAAGAGTTAATTTGTTACCACGGCATAATCCGCTTATCCTGTCTGACACTCCTCAAGAGATTCTTTTGCACATGAACGAGATGATCACAGCAGCAACAGTCCATAATACTAAAAATGTCTGTGCAACCCAAATCCTCAATGACAAATATGATAGATTTTTTAAAAAATCAAGGGATACTTGCACAGCGATAAAATATATTGCTAAGGCAACATGATACATGAATTTTAACAATATAGTGTCAAGTGAAAAAAGAAAGGTGGGGGAGACACCATATAGTTTGATGCATGCCCTTTTGTAAAGTTTAAAAATAGGCAAGGGAAAAGATATTATTTAGGCCTATAGATATACATGGGGTTTTGTTAAGCAAGAAAAAGATCATCACAAAAATTAACATGTTGTGGGACGCCTGGGTGGCGCAGTTGGTTAAGCAACTGCCTTTGGCTCAGGTCATGATCCCAGCATCTTGGGATCGAGTCCCGCATCGGGCTCCTTGCTCCGTGGGGAGCCTGCTCCTCTCTCTGCTTCTGCCTGCCTCTCTGCCTGCTTGTGTTCTCTCTCTGTTAAATGAATAAATAAAATCTTAAAAAAAAAAAAAATTAACATGTTGTTACTCAAGAGGTGACACAGGAGATGGAAGAGGGAGGAACGCATAGGTAAATATAGTTATTGCAGTTGCAATGGACTGAATATTATTGTTCCCACATATACCCACACAAAAGTCATCTTGGTTGGTTTGGCTTGGCTTGGTTTTAGGAGGACGAAGCAATCTGGAGCATGACAATGGAAGCCACAGAATTTTATCAAGGGAACTAATGGCTCCAACTTTCAGTTTTCAAACTTTTCTCCTCTATATGGAAGGGGCAGTCATTGGCAAAGCCATTGGAGTCTGTCTCTGGCTAACCAGTCTCCTAAATGCGTGTCCTTTACCACTGATATTGCTCCCCTCAATGCCTTACTCCAAGGTATCTTTTCTCTCCATCTTCTTTCCAGTCTGTCACCTACCAAAACATGGTTTTAACAAGCTGGAACTGTTTTTATCTGTGATATATATTCCTTCTCTCCACTCTCTAAATGTTTCCCCAGGGTGGTCTCAACAAATATGCCATCAACACCCCGTATATGCTGACAAATCCCCAACTGACACAATTTTCTCCTAACAGAATGGTAATTCTGTTCATTTGTCCTCTCCATTTGGTGTCTGACAGACACCTTTAATTCAAAACAGACAATATGCACTTTTCAACTTTCTCCAAAATTCTGTTCTTCCTCCTACTTTCCCCTTTCTGATTAGTGTTACCACCAGTTACCCAGTTTCTAGAACCATGGTTCTGGAGTTAATCCTAGACAATTTCCTATCTGTAGATACCCAGGATAATGTGGTTATCCTCTCCATAGAACACCAGCAGCAGTGGCCAGGGAAAAAATGAATGACTAGAGAAGATATGAGGACCATTCTTGAAGAGATGTGAATCACTTCAAAGAATCCCCGTAAGTAGTAGAAGGGGTGTGGGTATTAAAAAGACTAGTTTCTTTGTTATCAGATAGAGCTACAAACAAGAGGAATTTGAGTTAATGATATCTGACCAATAGATTGGTTAAGACCTAGAAATCAGATTCCATCATTTGGGTATTTATTTCTTCTGCTATATTTACAATCTCTGGAAATTATGAGCTGAGTTTTATCAGTCTTCAATTTCTCAGTGCCTATGGTGCATCCCAATATAAATTGGATACTTGACACTGTTTACTATTTAAATGAATAAATCAGTATAAAATGTAACTTTGCCAGAGCTGTTTACATTTGTGTGATTGAGGAAAATTGGTAATATCTGAGTCCTTGATCATGGAAGGAAGACACTCCTCAGCGAGCCCATACATCAGCCCATTCCCAGTGAGAGAAGTGTTTCAGAGCAGGGCTTCTGATGGCTTGTCAGCAAGTCATCTCGCCTTGCACTTAACATATTTTGTAGCTCCATGTAAAAAAACAAACAGCATAAGAAGGAAAAGGAGAGGCAAGAGTTCAGGAACAAATAACTTACTATGTCTTGGAAACATTTGCCTCAAAGGATTTGGTAGCATAATTTGTAATATTTTTGTCTTTGTTTTGTTTTTTTAAAACATCAACAAATAAGATCATGAAAAAAAAAAGCACCATACTTTCACAGAATGTAAATGAAATGAAATAAAGGGAATGTTCTTTTTACTAGCATAAATATTTACCAGTTTGGTTAAACATTATAGAAATCATGATAAATGGGTGCCTGCTTATGTTCCGGGGAGCACTGTATATTTTCTGTAAGCTATCCACTGAAGACTGATTATTTTATCTCTTTGATTATTTTAGCATTGTTTTTTAAAGCATGTTCATAATTTATCTTGTTGGATTCCCGTTTTGGTCAGGCCATTTCCTTTGTGTTACAAGAACCAATGTCAGATGTTCATTGTGGTGACACTTGTAAAGCCACCCAGTGGAATATAATGAGGCCTGCAGTCAATAAATAAATAATGGTGACCTGAAAAGAACAGAGAAAGCACAACTTCTACCCACTAGTCACTACGGACTGTTAACTGCTCTACAATGCCATGAAAAGAGCACTGTGCCCATGGCAACCCAGCAGTTGAACTCCGGTTTTTTTTTTTTAATCTTGGAAGGGGGGCAGATGTGCGTTTACACGCCTACCATCGTTAATAATAACTTCTAAATCTGGCATTTCCTGATAATACAACAAGCTTATAAAACAGCTTTCATCCAAGACCTTAAAAGGCCTAAAATCAAGCAAGTATTATCAGCATTTGAAAGATAAGAAAACCCCCAAAAGATTATGCAGTTTGCCCAAGGTCAGACAGAAAAACTTACTAAAGCAAAAATACAGCTCAAGGCGACCAACTCCCAGGCTGTTGTTCTAATTAGGCGGTCCTCTCCTGTGTTGGGCTCGAAGCTCTGCCTTAAGTTCTCAGAAACCTTGAATGGATCGCTGAAGTCCAGGAAGCGTTCCCAGAGGGCAGCTGTGGTTAATTGAACACCTTGCAACTTGCACGGTTCTGTTATTAGTCTCATTAATTAGTTTAAAACATTTCTCACAAAACAAATTCTCAAAACACATGAAAATTAAGGATTTCCCTCTTGTTTTATAATCTCATAAATTAAGACATTAGAAACAAATTATAATTGAAATGAATGTATCACATTTTCACTTACAACTCAATAGAAAATGGAGCTACTGATTGTATCGGCTGTATCGGGTTAGGGTAACTTGAAAGAGGCTGGTGGAGGGTGCAGAAATCCACAAACACTCCCTTCATGGTGCAGAGCATTCTAAGTAGCACAAAAACAATAGGAGTAAATTGCTTATAACAGGCAAAGCACTCAAAAATACTAAGCAATAATGTTGAAGACATTTTCCCTTTCATCTTTATGCTGTTGCTTTTGCTTTTCCCTAGACCCTGACTACCCTTCCTCTCTCATCTCTCCTTCATCATGTTAACTCCCAAAGAGCCAATTTAGGTATCCTCTCTTTCCTGAATCCTTGCCTGCCCTCCCCCTTTCTTACCCCATCCCTCCACAGCAGACTAGAGCCCTCCGCTGTGCTCCATGACCCCTTAGACCTCTCACTATCAACGGTTTCTCTACCGATGCTTACATGGTCTCTCCTGTACGTTAGACTGAGCTCTGTGATAGCAGGAAAAGTGTTTCCATTTTGTAAAGGTGGGAGAGGAGCCAGAAATTATTTCTCATCTCCTGTAATCCAGCTTGATGCATAGAGAAGTTTAGGAAGGGGCGCCTGGGTTGCTCAGTGGGTTAAGCCTCTGCCTTCGTTTCAGGTCATGATCTCATGGTCCTGGGTTGGAGCCCTGCATCTGGCTCTCTGCTCAGCAGGGAGCCTGCTTCCGCCACTCTGCCTGCCTCTCTGACTAATTGTGATCTCTCTCTCTCTCTGTCAAATAAATAAATAAATAAATAAATAAAATCTTAAAAAAAAAAAGTTTAGGAAAATGGTCCAAAACTGAAAAAGGGGATTTTCCTATTTCAGCTCCAACACATAAAGGGCTTAGAAGTTGTCACTCTAATCCTCAGAACAAGAAGAAAGCTAAATACACTAAAACTCAATGACTTTTCTTGGACCCATCAGAGAACTGAGATGGCAGGAAAACTGCTATCCTAAAATCCAGAGACACAAGTGAATATGGAAAGTTATAGCTAACTTTGCAAAAACTCAAAAATCAGGCCCTCTTGTTTTCCCAGCCAAGGGCTTCGGGGAAGTGTTCTCCTTCTCTCTCTCTCTCTCTCTCTCTCACCTTTCTCTGCCTCCTGGGCTCCCTCCTCTCTGCAACACCCACAATCCTTTTCCCCTCAAACCATGTCTCTGCACTTCCTTTGTGTGACCTCTTCTCTCCCTCTAGCTGTGCAGTTTGTTCTATCAGTTTTCAGGTCAATTTCTTGGTATTCAGAATGATTTGGTAGCTATCTGGCTGTGTTCAAGAGACAAGACAAGCCTAGGGTCTTCCTACTACACTGCCATCTTAGCTCTCCCCAAAAATGTCATTTTAGAGTAGAGTTTTACTTCTTGGCCATTCAGGATGTTTCCTCCTTGGTTTTTTGCACTGGCTAGAACCTCTACTATAAGGTTGAATAGAGAGGATGACAGCAGAAATCTTTGTCTTTATTTCTAATCTCAGGGAAAAGCGTTCACCATTATGTTTGATGTTAGGTGTAGGTTTTTTGTAGATGCCTTTTACCAGGTTAAGTAATTACCATTTATTCCTGTTTTGCTGTGTATTTTTATTAGCAATAGATATTAGATTTTATCAAATAGTTTTCTTGCATCTATTGAGATGATCATATTGATTTTCTTCTCAAGTTTGTTAATATGGTAATTTAATTGATTGATTTAGAATGTTAAATCAACCCCGCATTTCTGGGATAAACACACTCGATCATAATGTGTTACATTATATTTTTGAACTTAATCTGCTTTTGTTTAGAATTTTTCTATGTTAATGAGAGATATCAGTCTATAGTTTTCTTGTAATGTCCTTGTCTTATGGTATCTAGTTATGACAACTTCACAAAATGAATTGGAAAGTACTATCTCTTTTTCAATTTTCTGCATGAGTTTGTATAGAATTATTATTATTATTTCTTCCTTGGATGTTTTATAGAAATCACCCATAAAACTAAACAAATAAAAATAAAAATCACCCAAACCTGCCATCCAAAGATAATCACTATGTGCTTGCCTATTTTGAGATTACTTACTATATACTGTGTTAAAATAATGGAGAATTATAAGTAATCTAAATGTACAATAGATAAATGGTTTGATAAATGTGAGTCATCTATACAACACAATATTATACAATCATTAAAAATGCTATTAAAAGTACTTTTAATTATATCTAAGTTTACTTAGTGAGATGGGAGGGTTGGCTATTTTATTGTTCTTTTGGGAGATTTGTTTTTGTTTTGCTATTGTTGGCTTATTTTTGTTTTTTTAAAAATACCTTGATAACATAACCTAGGAAAGTGAACTTTTTTAAGACTTTATTTATTTACTTTAGAGAGAGAGCGCATGAGCAGGGAGATGGGCAAAGGGAGAGGGAGAATCCCAAGCAGACTCCACACTGAGTGGAGAGCCTGATATAGGGCTGGAGCCCAATGTAAGGCTCAGTCCCAGAACCCTGAAATCATGACTTGAACCAAAACCAAGAGTCAGATACAACCAACTGAGCCACCCAGATGTTCATGGGAAAATGAATTTTTCAAGATACAACAATGTTTTATCTACCTAGGATTAAGAATTCACTTTAGCTTTGGGTTATATTTGTTTTTAAGAAATGTTGAATATGATCTTTAGTTACACAAATTTAAGGAAAGCATCCACTGAATAGCATTGAAGAAAGCTGTGACACTATGTCATCACCTGAATTCAGATTTTTTTTACTTCAAAGTAAATTTTGTTGTTGTTATTGTTAATAGTTAAAACGTAGGGCGCCTGGGTGGCTCAGTTGGTTGGGCGACTGCCTTCGGCTCAGGTCATGATCCCGGAGTCCCGGGATCGAGTCCCATATCGGACTCCCAGCTCTGCGGGAAGTCTGCTTCTCCCTCTGACCTTCTCCCCTCTCATTCTCAATCTCTCTCTCTCTCTCATAAATAAATAAAAAAAAAAATCTTAAAAAAAAAAACATAGCTGTTTCTATCTCTTGACTGTGTTTACAAAGGAGGAAAGAAAATGAAGGAAAATATTTGCCTATGAATAGCTTATGTCTTATCTCTATATGTATAACTCATGTGCTGCAAATTGCTGCCTGATCTTGAAAGGATGTGTGCTGAACAGTCGCTTCTAAGTGATTTAGGGGAAGAACCACAGGACTGCACAAAGCACATGTAGAAATAAGCTTTAATGCAAGAAAAAAACAGAAAATAAAACTAAGCTGGACTTTTGATGTCCTTTATGCAGTGGTAATTAGGATTGAATAATTCCGGATTTGCTGATGTTTGATAATATGTTCTAATATAATTTTCCTACTGTAATTTTCACACCCCTGTGTCTGGGAAGAGCCTTCTCTAAATGAAGTAGATATTTCCTCTCTAGTCATGCTGGAGAAAGGCCACTTAGGACAGAAAATGAGAATTAGTAACTTAGCTTAGACTGAGACAAGTGTCTGAACTCAAACACCTGGAAATTCTTGAAGGTGATACTTGTCCCTGGAGACCCACATTAGAGCAGCTAAAGGGTGCAGAAACCCTTCCTCCCTTCTTGGTTCTTTGTCAGTTAAATTGACATAGGACAGATTCACGGATTTAATTTTGTATTTATAGGACGCCATAAAAATATGCAACGCAAATGTAGTTGAGCAATTGAGGCTGGTCTGCCATCTTGAGCTAAGGAATGGGGACAGAGGCCTGAGCTTCAAAGTGGAGGGCAATTCACAGCAAGATAAGAAGAGCAAATATTTGGTGATCTGGTGATTGCCCTACCATCCCAATAAAACTTTTTTCAGATAAAAAGTTACCTCTGGTAATCTTTGTGTATCTTTGTGGGCTCGGCTCCATATCTAAATTCTTTGAGTCAGTTAAGAAAGAGGTAAAACTTTTTCCTGAGTCTACTTGGCCTTGATTGGCTAATAGCATAATCCACATGCCAAGGTGGCCCATGCTGGGTGGCACAGTCTCCTCCCCTTGAAGGGAAACATGGGTAAGCTGTCATCAAATGTGTGGAAAAGCACTGAGGAATCTTTAGAGTGCTAGTGGTTTGAAGAGAAAGAATAAAGTTGAGATCATTTTGAAGCATCAGAGAGAATTTAGTAAGAGAATTTAGTAGGACAACAGTTGTGTTCAAATCCTGGCTCTGCCAAATACTAGCTGAATGACCTACAGGAAATAGGTTAGTCTCTCATCCCTTAGTTTCTTAAGGGAAAAATGGGGTTAATAGTAACACCATTATAAATAGGTTGTTCTGAGGAAGACATGACTTACTACACTGAAGCTTATAGAATAGTGTTGAACCATTGAAGGATCATTGACATAGATCAGTGATGGCTCACCGTAACATTTATCAATGGAAATGTAGTCATGATGTTGTTAATGAAAAATGTCATGAAATGAGAGGTATATTTTAATCACATTTTGTCAATATCTTTAGCGATAAAAAGAGAAATCATGGAAAATATAGTCCAATATCTCTTGGCTGGGACATTACAGGCTCTTTTAATTTTTTCTTATTCACATCTCTATTCTAGAATTAGCTATAGTAACTTTCTTTAATAAATTTTAAAAAAGACAAGACATTTTACTAAACAATGAAAGAGCAGCATAAGAATTCTAATAAAAATTGGGCTCTTCACTATGCCCCAAGAAATTAATTTTAAGTTCAAAATGCCTTAAGAATTTAGAGGAAAAGTCCCAATTTGACCCTTTACCAATGTGATGTTTAAAAGTTATCGTGCCTACTGTTATCCTGCTATCCTTCTAAAAACAATTCCATCCTTGTAACCAAAGACGCTACGCTAGAATCGCTAGAATCACCCTCAATGAATAGGCAGGGAATGGACAGGTCTTTAAAAATAATCATTCGTTAGGGGCACCTGGGTGGCTCAGTGGGTTAAAGCCTATGCCTTCGGCTCAGGTCATGATCTCAGGGTCCTGGGATCAAGCCCCGCATCGGACTCTCTGCTCAGGGGGGAGCCTGCTTCCTCCTCTCTCTCTGCCTGCCTTTCTGCCTACTTGTGATCTCTTTCTCTCTGTCAAATAAATAAATAAAATCTTTAAAAAAAATAGTCACTTGTTGGGACAAAAGCAGTTATACTTTAACCTCACCTTGAAACACTGGATAAGACTGACCACTTGGTATTAAACAATAAATAGAGTTGCACTATATACATTACCTGTCTACATTTTCACAATAACCTTATAAGAAAGGTGCTAACTATTAGCAAATTTTTCAGTGGACTCAGAGAGCTTGCATAACTTGCCCCAAATCACACACCCAAGAAAGGACCCAACCAGGATCCAAATGAAAGCCTGATATATAACAAGCACCACAGCTGCCCTGAGCTTCAGCCATTCCTCAAGTCATGTGTGCACACCTTCACTCTACATGGACATGAAAAGAATCCCTGGCATACATTATACCCAATGTTCCCAAGGTTTTCCAGCACTGACCCCTTGGACTTTAGGATTCTATATTAGCTTATAATTTGAGGTTAAATGGAAAAGGAGGAAATGCTATCACTAAAAATATCAAAACAAAAGAACAGCAATCGCCTCCCCAAGCAAAACATCTGAAACAGAACATTGTAAGTTTGGGAGCTGTGTATTACCACAAACCTTTTTTACTTGTCATTATAGAATATAGATGCCATTCATTTTTTCCACAAATAATTCCAGAGTATCTGTTATATTCCCGGCACTGCAGACATCTACATTGGTCTCAAAAGCTTGCTTACAAGTGCTTTATTTTTTATTTCAAACTTCTCAGACTGTCAGTCACCGAGATTCAGCATTAGCAGAGGAATGTACCTGCCTCCAAGTACACACACACTCCTGTGTAACATTGACATAGGCCACGAGTTTCTCTTAAGTTGTCTAAACAAGGGACAGATTTTGGATTCTCCCCAACTAACCTTCAGTTATAGATTTATATCTATCCCTAGGAATCATGATGAAAGCAAGTAAGTGTATATTGATGAGATTTGGGACACGCTACTCCAAAATATGGCACCTTGGCTTACTGAATATTTTAAGCCAGAGTTAGAGAAAACAGCAGAAGCAAGGAGATCACTTTGACTTCCCCCACCACCTTCTCCTCTAATACATGTCATAAAATCCTCTTGTGGGAGGTATCATCCCCTGTATCAGAAAGAAAGAAACATGCTTATCTCCAAAGATAAAGAGCCACCAAGAAGATTCCAAGCAATGGGACTTGCTCAGTTCCCGCCACTTACTGCCTGACATCATACTCGGACCTATTGTTTTCTACATGACTGCCCACTCTTCATCAAACCTAGCATAAAATATTCAAGTGTGTGTTTTCGAGTCTTTATTTCCTTCATGAAGGCTCCCACGTCATGTAGAACTTCTATAAATTTGTATGTTTTTCTCCTATTAATCATTGTCAGTTCAATTTTCAGACCCAGCCAGATACTCTAAGAGGATCAAGGAAAACTTTTCTTCCTTCTCAATATACAAATAAAGGTGAATGCAGTTGAAAGGCATTGATACCCAGTAGATATCTATAATTGAGGGCCCATTTATCCTCAGTGATTTAAAAAAAAAAAGTCTGTGAAAATGACCATCTTCTATGAATGGTGACAAAATCTAATTTTATACATGTAAGGCATATGTGTAGTGACGTATGTGTCTGATGTGTGTGTAGTGATAGTGATGTGTCTTTCTCCTTCAAATTCAGGAAAAACTGCTGGAGTACTACCTCACCCTTTATTGTGGAAGGTTTGCTTTGTAATGGAGTCATTATCTTTCTGAGGACTGAGTAAGAGAAAGTGTTCCTTCTTTTTTGTATTGAAGTGCCTGCTCCTTGACTCAGTTATTAAAATGAAGGAGCAAATAGCTCCTTGTTCTAATTTTCCTTATCAGCCTCCACAGGGCCCATTTCAGGCTGTCTGTGAAGTGTTAGAATGCAATTGTGTGCTTGAATAAAAAGGAGAAACTGAATTAGAGCCTCTTAAGACCATTATATTGTCTTATTTAGTGACACTGTTTGCCTCACCATTACTAAGCAATGAGCTAAGTGTTCTTCCTAAGTAATAATAATAATATCCACATTTAAGTAGTGCTTAACACTTTGCAAACCACTTTTGCATACTTTATCCCTTTTCATCCATGCAACGAGCTGATCAGGAGGGTGTTATGATCATCAGTTTATAAAAGAGGGGACTGAATTGTGGTTAAGTTACAGTTTAAAACTTGAAAGCCAGTCTTTGGAAGCAAATGAGCCCAGTATTAGAGCTGAGCTTGTCCCACTTTGGGGACAGAGAGCCCTCCAGCTCATAGGAAATCAACACTGAGCTTCCCTGTGCCTCTGGGGAGAATCCTCTGGATTCTAACTTAAATGGTTACTCTTTGAAAGGACAGAAATGAGGTAAATCAGAGGCACTTCATATTAGAGGACAGAAACATGAATATTTGTTATTAAGCCATGTGTTACAGAGGGCAGGTCATTTTTTAAAAAGGTTTTAACCATGCACATTTATGTGAATATTTTCATAATCTGTTTAGATATTCTGTCATATGTCAAGAAAAGTCCACATTTTATAGAACATTTCAATATTGTCACCATCTTTGATTATGAATGACGATATACCTGCTGGTTTGCTTCTTTTAGACACAAACACAGTCCTAGATATGTTTGTATAAACCAATTGTCTGACAAACTGAATTTTATGAGAGGTTTTCCTTATTTTATATAATTCCCTGAAGATGCTGTTTTATGATGCAAGTAATCTCTCTTTGACTAACTTTACTTATGAATTTGTATTTTAAGTATAAAGTTTTCTTCAAGTAGAATGTGTATAAATGACTCTTAGATAGTTCAGTCCTTTAGTTTAAATCAGCTGTAGCATTTGCTGAGTGCTGAGTGAGGACTCTGCTAGAGACAGAGAATTCAAAGACAAAAACACAAATGCTTGTGCTCAGGTGCTCACAACCCTAGGTGGGAAAGAAACTAAGGAGGAAAATGTCCAAACTCTCCATTGGACTGTCTTCAAATCCCCAGAAATTTCTAAAACCATTCACATCATTACCACCAATAGCACCTGATCTTGGCCTGGGACCTATAGAAGGTCGAGCCTTGGTGAGAATCAAGATGGTAATACTTAAAAAAAAAAAAAAAAAAAGATGGTAATACTTTGATTGGAGGCTAGAAGGCCAAGGCAGAGGGTCCGGAGGAAAGGAATCGAAGCAAGGAAGGATGTGATGCGACATATGGACGCCCCGCTATGTGACCTTCACTTTGTAGTCAGCCAACAAGTTCTTGAGCACGTGTTAAAAAATAAAGAGAAGCATATTAAAATTTTTCGAGAGTCCACCTGAGCGAAAATTGATTTGAATCAGGCAGCACCCCTAACCACTAGCAGTGGTTAGGAATGCTTCACTGATACTAGAAGGGGGAAAGACTTTTATAGAGGAAAGGTAGAAGCAAAGCAAGGAAATAATTTGATTGGCTATAGTTGAAGCAGTTGCACCCTTTGGGAAAGCCTCATTGGCTGTTGGGTGATTAGTGGTCAATTTCTTGACCTGGGGGCATTCCAGGCTTAGGTTTTCCTTTGCTTTGGTAGGTTTCTCAGGTATTAGAACCAGCTCAGTCTAATGGCCTCCTTGTTTAATTAATTCGACATAGGAGTGTTTATTCTCTGTGGGAACTTTTCTGGAAAGACTATAAGAATGAATGACTCCTCAGAGTCGTCTCTGGAAGAAAGAAAGCAGGGGAAATTTATGTGCCCGGCTCCCATTTTTGTTTATTGATCAAGGTTAACCCACTTGGAACACTGATTGCAAATCAGCCCCTGGGTTCACTCAGGAGCCAGTTACCATGCCCAGGGGATGTTTTGTTCAAGGCCAAGTAGGGGGAGAATGCCTGGTGAAGATAATGCACCAGTTGGAAGGAAGGGAGGAAGGGAAGGACTCTGAGATAGCATATTTACCTTTTATCACAAGACCACATCCCTTCTCCTTTCTATATTTTAGACTCAATACATAAAATTATTGCATGACTTTCTCCCCAGAATATACTCAATGGAGATTGTAGGTGAGATTACTTTTTTATGTGGTCTTGAAGAATGTGTCTCCCCTCAAAACACTTTCCAGTTTATGGTCATTGTTATTTGATTACTATCCGTAGCTTCTGTTAAATAGTAAGTTTTTGATAACAAAGATCACATCTGGTTTTTATTTCTATCATGTCTCCAGGTGCTGGCACTTACTAGGAGCTCAGCAGATATCTGTTGAGGGAATAAATGAATGGATGAGGCGATTATATTCAACATTCAGTAACGGAGTTGTTGGCATTCAACTGCAGCTCGGCTAGCCTCTCTGGTGACACTGTTACATACGTTTAAAATGTTTTTATTCTCTGTCATATGGCACATATGCTCTCAATGGCCCATAAACATTAAAATGGTCATACTTTTCTCTCTGTCTATTCTTTAAGTCCTCTAGTCTTCCTCTCTGTCTTTACCTCTTGGGTTGTTTTTTTTTTAAAGATTTTTTATTTATTTATTTGAGATAGAGACAGTGAGAGAGAGCATGAGAGGGGAGAAGGTCAGAGGGAGAAGCAGACTCCCCGCGGAACCGGGAGCCCGATATGGGACTCGATCCCAGGACTCTGGGACCATGACCCGAGCCGAAGGCAGTTGCTCAACCAACTGAGCCACCCAGGCGCCCCACCTCTTGGGTTTTTTGAACAAGGGAAAGGAATTAGAGAGATGTGGTGTCTTTTTATTTACGAGTGCTGCTGTGTCTAAGACACACATGCTCTCTGGGTAGCCAAGGTCCAAATGCCATCTCTCTTGTGGACTGCAGGTACTTTTTTAGAGGACTAGGGGAGAGCGTTTCTGCCAAGGCCTCTATTCTGTGGAGTTCCTTGATGTGGGAAGTCTGCTCCAGCTTAACTTCCCTTAACACCCCCTTAGCTCCCACTTCTGGTGGCCTACCTCTTGGGCTCTTGCTCCTGGAGTCTCCTCACCTGGCAACCAGCCCTCTCAGGCTGGTAAAAGGAAAGTATTAGCAAGTGTGAAGGGAGAAGGGAGGGGAGAGAAGAGAGAAAAGAAAAGAAAGAGACAGAAGACAGAAGAAAATGTATATTACTGAACACAATTATCAAAAGCAATGATTTCAGGGCACTAAACATCCTCATTTCCCGCTATCTATCTTCCCTAATCCTCTCCTCCATCTGATTTTCTGGCCTTTGTCCTTTGCACTCAAATCACTACCAGGTGATTAAATGACTAAAGTTAATCTAATTCCTGTTGTGGTGGTATTGACAAGTATGAATGATGTAATGGTCTAGCCTATCCAGATAACACATTTGCAGTTTACTGGGTCCTTCAAAGCCTTACCTGTAAGGGGGGGAGGCGGTGAGGAAGGTTAATTTAGAGCACTATTGCAAATCAATAAGGGAGATATTTTAGATAAGCAAGGGCATTCTTCCAGTTCTTCCTAAAGCTATCATTTATCTAAGTTGCTGCATCCTCTCCTTTCTAAAAGCATTAAAATCTATATTTTTATTTAAGACAAAGAGAATTATAATAATTTTATAAGATTTTTGTGGCACATTTTGAGATAATTGGAGATCTCCTGATATGCCATAAAACCAAGGATTGAGATTCCCTGTACAAAATGGTTTGCTAGTTTGTGAAAATCTTATGTATTAAGGTACTTCCAAAAGGAGGCCAAACACCCAAATTTTCCCTCCAGAGCCTTGGTTCTAATCCTTAAATTATTCTGATCTGCTTTCACAGGTGCTACATGTGACAACTGACCT
The DNA here is from genome assembly GCA_028533885.1 of Nasua narica. Taxonomy (NCBI): domain Eukaryota; kingdom Metazoa; phylum Chordata; class Mammalia; order Carnivora; family Procyonidae; genus Nasua; species Nasua narica. Next base: position 48,110,288 of record CM052800.1, read on the forward strand.
ATAATCGCTAGAGGTACTATAAATTAGATAGTGTGTTGTCTTTTTCTTTGATAAAGTTAAACTCTTACCATTAATCAGAAATTGATTGAGTTGTTTAAACAGATTACAGGTGCAGAGCGCCACCTGCTGGTACAATATGTACACTCATGCAACTTTCCCTGATTATAGCTAATACTCTGGTCATTTTTCTATTATCAAAAATCACCATAACAAAATTTAATTTCAGAAAGAGTTATTAACATACATAAAATGTGTACATTATTTTTTCTGATATTATTTAAAAACTTCTAAGGATAAAAGTCACTGAACTCGGAAAACCTGACTTGGCTCTACCAACATCAGTCAGGGAGACATGAACAAGTTTTTAAGGTCCCTGAGCCTCAGGCTTCTAATCTGTAGCATTTGGGTTTAAAAAAAAAACTGTTCTGGATGAAATACAATACCATAGGATTTGAGGAAAGATGAAAAAGTGCTGAGAGTGGAGGAATGAATGCAAAATGAGGAATATACTTACACTGATTCCAAGTCCTACAAAATGAGATTTGCAGTTTGGTGGAAAAATAAAAGAAGAAGGTATTGGCACAAAACTAAAAGGTACTGTACATGTACAACCCTTGGGAATTTATGTAAAATGCTTCTTTTTTATATAAAGATTTTCTATTTATTTATTTGACACAGAAAGAGAGATCACAAGCAGGCAGAGAAGCAGGCAGAAAGAGAGGAAAGCAGGCTCCCCCTTGAGGAGAGAGCCCCATGTGGGGCTTGATCTCAGGACTCTGAGAGGATGACCTGAGCCGAAGGCAGAGGCTTTAACCAACCCACTGAGCCACCCAGGCGCCCCTATAAAATGCTTCTTGTATCCCCAATCTTTACATTAAAAATATATAGCTCCTTCTTAAAAAAAAAAAAAAAAGGATTTTTAATGGGAAAAAAATCCTAAAATCTAGACTTAAGAAAACATGAAAAGCAAGATACTAGAAATCACTATGAGATGAGAGAAAAGGTAAACTGCAAATAAGGAAGTGAGCTGTCCAGAGAATAGGACAGAGATTCATCCCAGAGCATGCCAGATGATGATGATGTCACAAGTGTGGGTAAAGGTATATGTCTCTGGGGTAGAGGTACCACTAGTCTAGGTGTTGGCTGAGTTCTCCAGTGGACACTGAATGGTCAATGGCAGCAAAGAGAAAAGACTATCAGCAGGTGTCCAAGTCCCTATGAAATATGAGGGAGAGACTAACACAACAAGAAGGAATACAGGATGGTATAGGCAGATGGTATCAGTGCCAGAGCTGGTATAATTTCTGCTTGAGGATGGCAGTTTCCTCATCAGTCTCTTGCTCCATCTCTATCACTCTCTTTATCTCTCTGTCTATAGCGTCCCAAAAGCCTTAAGCTAGCTTTAAGCTTTCATAACTCCAAAATTATAAATGCTACCAACTTACCAAAAAAAAGTCATTTGAGAGTTTAACTATTTGCATTTTATTCACTTTTATTTAGTTTTACAGCTTTTCAAATATAAATTTCTAATTTTAATTTGTAGTTTGATTCCTTGGATCTTCAATCCAAGGAATGGAATATATTTATTCAGCCAAGATTGATTAAAACCTTCCAACCTACTAAGATTCACAAGCACCCCCTAGCAACAGTGGTGTGGGGGGGGGGGGGCGGGGGGGGGGACCATGGTTCCTACAGCATAGAAATAATTATTTGTAAAGAAATGTTGAGTCTCCTTTCCTTCTTAGTATGACCAACTTCATTCAGACACACATTCACATATTCACACATACATGCAGAGGCCAATTTGAAAGCCTGAAACTCAGGAAAGCTTCCCAGTTTGTTTCCGGGGGTGCGCAAAACAGCTGGTCAACTATTAAAGATGTAGCACTGTTTCCATTTCAAAAAATAAGGACATACTCCTGGGAAAATTTTGCTAAATGGACCAGTAATAACTCAGATTCCCTAGCTTTTAATTTGTTTTCTCTCCCTTGCATTTGAGCTCTGTGTCTATTCCCTTGTAAATAGAAGTCAACTACATTAAAAACATATTTTAATAAAACTGCAGTCAAGTTTACCATGTATATGGTATATGTTATTTATTAGATTGTGTTAGTGTATTGTTTATGATATACTATGCTATGTATGAAACATATTTTCTTATAAAAGTACAAAACCTGAGGCTATGCTGCTAATTTCAGCATGTGTTCAGGGTTGGTACAGTAGAATAGCTAAAAGCAGACTAACCTGGGTTCTACTTACTAGCTAGGTAATCTTTGGTTAGTTAACCACTCTGAGACTCAATTTCTTCTACTATAAAATGGGGATAGTAATAATGCTCCTCATCTCATAGGTTCTTGAAGAGGATTTAAAGAGAGAACATATAAAAAGCTATAGCAATCCATCAGCAAGGTTGTTCACTGAGAGTCCAATTAGCTCAACCTGAATTCCATCCTCCCTTTCCTGCTCCTCCTTCTCCACGTGTTAACCTGACCTGCCTCAGCAATCATTTCAAGTGGGAAGTTAAACCTAACATGCAAATCTTCCTTTTCTAAATTCCTTCTAGAAAAGAATGCTCCCTTTTCTTTGATCTTCTCCCCCTACATAAGAATTTGGGGCTGAAACATAAGACAAATTCATTTTAATTTCAGGGGGATCTTAGCATATTGGAGCTCTGTGTCTACTCACTGTCATCGACTTTAAGTGTTAGATTCTAGTTCTTGAAACAAAAAGAAACGTGGATTTATTCTTGGCAAGCCAAATTCTCATTCCTAGGTGTTCCCTGAATGCAAACGAAATGGAGATTATTAAAAGATTTTTGGAAATTGTAACTATTATGCCTAGCTTTAACTAATTAACCCTTCCATTGAATTAATGACAGGGTTAATTAGCTCATGCGGGATACATCATTTAGTTCAGAAGGGGAAAAAAAGCCTTGGAGATTAGAGTCATTCTTTTGCCATCTTGTGGTTTCATTTCCACATTGCATTGTGTTACATAGATCTTTATAAAAGCTGGATAGATACATTGTTCATCTATGTAATTTTAGTATATCTCAGCAGGGTATTTAAAGCTGCTGCTTAAAACTACCAGATGATTGCATTTGGTCCTTTTTTTCAGAATGCCAGATACTCAAAAGTTCAGTCTTGATAACCTTTTAAAGGGGAAAATGTCTCATATACAGTGGTAATAAGTGGCACAAGACATGAGGAACAGCTGAGTTTACATAGGAAGACTGGAATTTGCACAGTTCTGTGGGTTTCTTACTTAGAAGCTACAGTCTCTGCAAGTGTATCATTCCTACTTTTTATCAGTACAACTACTGATATCCTTGAAAGATGCAATCAACACAACTTAGACTTCTTACCTTAAGGACAAAGTATTTTCGTATGATGCTGCTGTCGTTTTGTTAACTTTCATTCTCACTCCAGATGGCCATTTCCTTCACCTCCTTCCCTTCATTCTAATGCTGACAAGGAGGGAGCCCTAACGTCACCCTTATCTTCAGTCACCAGCATCGGCTGCAAGACACAACCCAAGGTATCAGTGCCTAGGCCAAGAAAATCTTTAAGTTCTATAATTTCTGGTCCACTTTTATTTCCACCATACACTTGAAACATACTCTTACATACACAGCACATATAAAAGAGAACTTCTCCTATATCCATGGCTCCAAAAGAGGACTACCAGAGATGACCTTTGAAGCTAAAATAGAACCCACAGCTTAAATAAGCAAATCTATAATTTTCCAACTGAAGTGCTAACTGAGCTTTAGACCATAGATACATCCATCCTGAAATAATGCTCTGCTTTGTCTCAGACATAGCATTATAAATGAATACACTAGAAAGGACTTTCTAACCTGGATCAGTTAAGCTATTACAACAGATGATTAGCTGAATAATCTATATCAGTTAGCTATATAACAAACCATGTAAAGCATACTGACTTAAAACAATAATTCTGCTATTTAGCCATTAGGACTGGGTTCAGTTGGTGGTTCTTCTGGTCTTCATTGGGATCTCACATGCATCTGTGGTCATTTGCTGGGTTGGCCAGAAGGTGATTGGGCTAAGACAGTCTCAGCTGAGACTACTTGTCTCTGCTATCCACAGTGTCTCACCCCTCAGCAGGCTTATTCTGCCTTATTTTAATGGTATCAGAGCAAGCTTTCAAGGCCGTTAAGCCCAAAACTTGAACTTGCCTGAGAAATATTCAATCTTAAGTCCTAGGCTCAACTTTGATACATTGTCACACCTGCTGCATTCTATTAGCCAAAGTGAGTCATAAGGTCATTATGTCACATCATAAAGGACATATATCCAGGGAAGAGTCAAGGATGATTGTGGCTTCCTTTTTTTTTATATACCCAATATATGTAGTTGCATCATTTCTATTTGAATACTTTCAAGCAACTATTAACAGACAGAGAGGAAGTAATTAACAATAATACAATAATAGTAGGGGACTTTAATACCCCATTTACATCAATGAATAGATAATACAGACAAAAAATCAATAAGGAAATAGTGGCTTTGAATGACACACTGGAATAGATGAACCTAACATATATATTTAGAACATTCCATCCAAAGACAGTGGAATATACATTCTTTTCAAGTTCATATGAAACATTCTCCAGAACATACCACATGTTAGGACACAAAACAAGTCTCAACAAATTCATAAAGGTTAAAATCATAACATGCATATTTTCTGATCACAACAGTATGAGACTATAAATAAATAAATAAGTAAATAACCTGGAAGGAACACAAATACATGGATGCTAAATAACATACTAATAAGCAATGAATGGGTCAGTCAAGAAGTCAAAGAGGAAATCAAAAAATACATGGAGACAAATGAAAATGAAAATAAAACAGTCCAAAATCTTTGGGATGCAGCAAAAGCTGTTCTAAGAGAGAAAATTATAGCAACACAGGCCTACCTCAAGAAATAAGAAAAACTCAAATAAACAACCCAACCTTATACCAAAAGGAGCTGAAAAAGAAAAACAAAGCCCAAAGCCAGTAGAATAAAGGAAATAATAAAGATTAGAGCAGAAATAAATGAAATAGAAACTAAACAAAATAATAGAACAGATCAATGAAAACAGGAGTTTGTTCTTTGAAAAGATAAATAAAATTAATAAAACTTTAGCCAGACTCATAAGAAAAAAAAAGAGAGATAATCCAAGTAAATAAAATCAGAAATGAAGGAGGAGAAATAACAGCCAAAACCACAGAAATACACAAGATTATAAGAGAATGCTATGAAAAATTATATTCCAACAAATTGGACAACCTAGAAGAAGTGGATGAATATCTAGAAACATGCAACCTCCCAAACAGAATCAGGAAGAAATAGAAAATTTGAACAGATGATTACCAGCAATGAGATTGAATCAATCAAAAACTTCCAAAAAGCAAATGTCCAGAACCAGATGGTTTCACTGAATTCTACCAGACATATAAAGAAGAGTTAATCAATACCTATTCTCTTCAAACTCTTTCAAAAAATGGAAGAGGACAAAAAGCTTCCAAATTCCTTCTGAGGCTAACATTACCCTGACACCAAAACCAGATAAAGATACTATTTAAAAAACAGGGAGAGAGAGAGAGACAGAACTACAGGCCAATGTCTCTGATGAACACACATGCAAAAATCATCAATAAAATATTAGCAAACCAAATCCAACAATACATTTTTTAAAAATGACCATTACCAAGTGGGATTTATTCCTGGGATGCAAAGATGGGGTTCAAATTCACAAATCAATCAACATGATATATCACATTAAATGAAAAGATAAAATCTATATAATCACTTCAATAAATGTGGAAAACACACTTGACAAAGTACAACATCCATTCATGACAAAAACCCTCAACAAAGTGGGTTTTAGAGGGAACATACCTCAACACAATAAAGTCCATATATGAAAAATCCATAGCTAACATCATATTCAATGGTGAAAAACTGAAAGCTTTACCACCAAGATTAGGAACAAGACGAGGATGCCCACTCTCACCACTTTTATTCAACATAGTACTGGATGTCCTACCCTAACAAGCATATAAGAAAAAAAAAAAAAAAAGACATTTGAATTGGTTGGGAAGAGGTAAAACTTTCACTATTTGCAGATGACATAACCCTAAAGACTTCACCAAAATCTAGAATTGATAAATGAATTTAGTAAAGTCACAGGTTACAAAATTAATATGCAAAAATCTGTTGTATTTCTATACACTAATAATGAAGTAGCAAAAAGAGAAATTAAGCAAACAATCCCATTTAAAACTGCACCAAAAATAATAAAATACCTAAAAATAAACTTAGCCAATGAGGTTAAAGATCTGTACTTCAAAACTATAAAACATTGATGACAGAAATCGAAGATGACACAAATGGAAAGATATCCCATGCTCATGGAAGAAATAATATTGTTAAAATGTCCATATTATCCAAAGCGATCTATAGATTTCATGCAATCCCATCAAAATACCACCAATGTTTTTCACAAAACTGAAACAAATAATCCTAAAATCTGTATGGAACTATAAAAGAGCCCAAACAGTCAAAGAATCTTGAGAAGAACAAAGCTGGTAGGATCGATCACAATGCCAAATTTCCAGATGTACTACAAATCTGTAATACTCAAAACAGTATGATACTGGCACAAAGATAGACACATAAATCAATAGAACAGAGAGCTCAGACATAAACCCACCCTTCCATGGACAATTAACCTGTGACAAAGGAGGCAAAAATATACGACGGGGAGGGATAGTCTCTTCAACAAAAGGTGCTGGGAAAATTGGACGGCAACATGCAAAAGAATGAAACTGGACCATTTTCTTATGCCATATGCAAAAAATAAACTCAGAATGGATCAAAGACCTAAATGTGAAACCTGAAACCAAAAACCCCTAGAAGAAAACATAGGCAGTAATTTCTTTGACATCAGCCCTAGCAACATTTTCTAGATATGTCTCCTCAGTCAAGGGGGGCAAAAGCAAAATTAAACTATTAGGACTATAACAAATAAAATGTTTTTGCACAGTGAAGGAAACCATCAACAAAACAAAAGACAACCTATTAATTGGGAAAAAGATATTTGCAAATTATATATCCAATAAGGGGTTAATATCCAAAAAATATGAAGAACTTACACAACTCAACACAAAAAAACAATCCAAATAAAATGAGCTGGGATCTGAATAGACATTTTTCCAAAGAAGACATCCAGATGGCTAACAGACACATGAAAAGATGCTTAACATCATTCATCATCAGGGAAATGCAAATCAAAACCACAGTGAGATATCACCTTACACCTGTCAGAATGGCTAAATTCAAAAAGACAAGAACACGTGTTGGCAAGGATATGGAGAAAAAGGAACCCTCAACCCGCACTGTTGGTAGAGCCACTGTGGAAAAAGGAGGTTCCTTAAAAAATTAAAAATAGAATTACCATATGATCTAGTAATTCCACTATTGGATATTTACCCAAAGAAAATTAAAAGACTAATTTGAAAAGCTATATGCACCCCTAAGTTTACTGCTGCAGCATTATTTATAATAGCCAAGTTATGAAAGCAACCCAAAGGCCCATTCAGAGATGAATGGCTAAAGAGGATGAGATGTGTGTGTGGATATGTGTGTGCATGCATGTGTGTGCATGCGTGCGTGTGTGTGTGTGTGTATACACGCACATACGCATGCAGTGGAATATACTTAGCCATAAAAAAGAATGAAGTCTTACCATTTGCAAGGATATGGATAGAACTAGATTATGCTAAGTGAAATAAGTCAGTCAGAAAAAGACAAATACTATGTGATTTCACTCATATGTGGAATTTAAAAACAAAACAAATGAACAAAGATAAAAAAGACAAACAATAAAAACAGACTTTTAAATAGAACAAACTAGTGTTTACAAGAGGGGAGGTAGGTGGGAGAATGTGTGCAATAGAAAAAGGAGATCAAGAATACACTTATTTCAATGAATAGTGAGTAATGTATAGAATTGTTGAATCATTATATGTACATTTGAAACTAAGAAAACACAAAATAAAATAATTTTTTAAAGAGAAAAATATGAACACTTTCAAGTTCACTTCTATTCAGTTTAGGACAGTGATGTAATACAGCAGACTCTCGGTGTTACCAATAACCTAATAATATTTACATGGAAATTTATTCAAATCATTTTTACAAACTTTCTACAAAATACCAGCCCTATTTTAACATGATATTGTACATTTACTCCACAGGTTGTAACTGGGAATTGATAATTAACTTCAATGCCCCACAGAAAAATAATGCATTCTAGTGGGGAAAGTAGTGAACTAGAAATCAGATAAAACATTTGCATTTTAGTTCCACCTATGACTCCCTACAATGGTATCTTTAGGTGAAACCTAAAGACCAGGGAGTTATCCAAATTCATAAACTCTACTCAATCAAAATGGGAGAAATGAATGAAAAGAGGAGAGGAAGAAGTGGTGATGTTGAAAAAGGCAAATGAGTCCCCTGAAATATTCTTTTTTCTGGGGGGGAACCTGATAGAATAGAAAGAGTACTAGTTTGAGAAATAGAAAGCCTGGGGTTCCATTTTCAGCTCTACCACTTACTTATTGGTGACCTGGGAAAGAACTTGATATCTGCAAAGTTGTGTTGATTCATTTCCATAATTAAAGCAGTGGATTTCAAAAATCCCTGTGAGCTCTTTAAAAACAAAAAAAAAAGGTGTACTGACTTTGGAGGATCCTGAATTCACCATATAATTACTATGCCTAATTCCCATCTTTCCTCACCACTCCTGACTCCCTATACTTCCCACCCATTATAGAAAAAAAATTCTGAAAATATGTGTGTTGAATGGCCTCAATCCAGCTGGGCTAAGCGTACTTGCAATGTAAATGGAATAATTCAGTATGCTAACATTGGTAATGAGTGAAAATTGTTTTTGTCAGATTACATGACAGACAAGACAAGACAAGACGAGGCTGCCAACAATGTCCTGGATGTGTGACTGGGGTAGGGGCTGTGAAGAATGACAGTGACATGAGGAAATAAAGGCCTTTCCCAGAAAACAGATGATCCTATAGATAATAAAAATGAAGCTATTTTGAAGAAGGTAGATAAGGCTTCTAGATAAGAGTCATGGGAAGATGGCAGAGGAGTAGGAGGCTGAGATAGTATCATATCCCAGAAGTTCAGCTAGTTACCAAACCATTCTAAACACCTACAACTTAACAGGAGATAGAAGAGAAGAAGAACAGCAATTCTAGGAACAGAAAATCGACCACTTTCCAGATGGTAGGATGTGTGGAAAAGTGAATCCAAAGCGACTGGAAGAGAGACCGCGGGGGGAGGGGCAGGCTCCCAGCAAGCCCCAGAGCAGCGGAGCACAAAAACGGAACTTTTAGAAGTCTGCTCCACTGAGAGACGTCACTCCAGAGGCTAAGCGGGGGGTGGGGGGAGGGTTAGCCCTTGCGGGGACAGTGTGGTTTCAGGACCCATGGGGTCAGAGAAAGACTCGGGTGTCTGAGGGTGGCAGAGCTCCCAGGTTATCAGAGTTGGGAAGCGAATGGCAGAAACGGAGCCAGGCAGTGGGCTATCAGCTTGGGCTTACCTTAGACTGTGATCCGAGGCATGGTGAGGCCACTGCTCTTTGATCAGGGACCCCACAAGGGGCATCTCTGGAGAGACTCCATCCTTCCTCCTTTGGGAGGAGCAGCATGGGAGCATGCTGCAAGAGTCAGGAAGGTTTGGAGACTCCTGCAACAGGGCTGTGCACCAGAGACAGAAACAATCTGTCACAGGCTGGGTGAGCTCAGAGTACCACCGGAGACCAGGGAGATAGGAGGGATTCACTGCTTTTCTCTGAAGGTGAGCTGAGAAGTGGGGCCCTGAGCTCTCAGCTCCAACGGGCTGGGGATTGGGAGGCTGCCGTTTTCATTCCCATCCTCCAAAGCTGTATGGAAAGCATTCAGGGAACAAAGGCTCCCAATAGCAAACACAAGCAGATTGCTTAGCCTGGCCAATGACTAGGGCAGTGCAATTCCGCCTCGGGCAAAGACATTTGAGAATCACTGCAACGAACCCCTCCCTCAAAAGATCCGCAAGAATATCCAGCCAAGACCAACTTCGTCGATCAATGAAAACTGCGGAACTCCAGAGTTAGGGGGAAAAAAGCAACACAGAACTCATGGCTTTTTTCCCCATGATCCTTTAGTCTTTTAGAGTTAAATTTTTTTAATTTTATTTTTTTCTTCTTTTATTATTTTATTTTATATTTTCTCTTTCCTATTTTAATGTTTTTTAACTAGTATCTTATCAATATCTTTTTAAAAACTTCTCTAATTTTCACTGTTACATTCATATTTTATCCCTCATTGTATTTAATCTTATTTTTTGTATACATATAGGGTTTTTTTTCTTTAAAATTTTAGGATACAATTTCTTGTAATAGATCAAAATATACCCTAAATCTAGCACATGGCTTGGTTTTAGTCTCCAGCCTGATCACATTCTTTCCTCTTTTATTCTTTTTTATTCTTTATTTCTCTTTATTCAACCAGCCTCTTACTAATCCCTTTTTTAGAATTTTTTTAATTCTCATATTTACACTCATATAATATCCCTCCACAGTGTATACCCTCATTTTTGTATATGTATAAATTTTTCTTTCTTTAAAATTCGGGAGGTAGTTTCTCTAACAGACCAAAAACACCCAAAATCAGGAATGGGGTGCTGTTCTAATCACAAGTCTAATATATATATATTTTTCCCCTTTTTTATTTTTTTTCTTTTTTCTTCTCCCCCCCCCCCCACTTTTTCTTCAATCCCTGGTTTAGGCTCTCTTCTAACTTTTCTGGGGTTATTGCTACCCTTTTAGTATTTTGCTCTCTCATTCATCTATCCTTATCTTGATAAAATGACAAGGTGGAAAAACTCACCACAAAAAAAAAAAAAAGAACAAGAGGCAGTCCCAACAGCTAGGGACCTAATCAATACAGACATTAGTAATATGTCAGAAATAGAGGTCAAAATGACCATTATCAAGATGCTACCTGGGCTCAAAAAAAGCATGGAAGATATTAGAGAATCCATTTCTGGAGAAATAAAATCCCTTCTGGAGAAATAAAAGAACTAAAACCTAACCAAGTTGAAATCAAAGAAGCTATTAATGAGGTATAATAACAAATGGAGGCTCTTACTGCTCGGATAAACAAGGCAGGAGAATTAGTGATATAGAAGACCAAATGACGGAGAATAAAGAAGCTGAGAAAAAGAGAGACAAACAACTACTAGACCACGAGGGGAGAATTTGAGAGATAAGTGATACCATAAGATGCAATATTGGGATGTTGGGATCCCAGAAGAAGAAAGAGAGAGAGAGGCGGAAGGTATATCGGAGCAAATTATTGTAGAGAATTTCCCTAATTTGGCAAAGGGAAGAAGCATCAAAATCCAGGAGGTACAGAGAACCGCCCTTGAAATCAATAAAAGTAGGTCTACACCCCCTCATCGAATAGTAAAACTTACAAATCTTAGTGACAAAGAGAAAATCCTGCAATCAGCTTGGGACAAGAAGTTCGTAACATACAAAGGCAAAAATATTAGATTGGCAGCAGACCTATCCACAGAGACCTGGCAGGCCAGAAAGGACTGGCATGATATATTCAGAGCCCTAAACGAGAAAAATATGCAGCCAAGAATACTCTATCCAGCTAGGCTGTCATTGAAAATAGATGGAGAGATAAAAAGCTTCCAGGACAAATAAAAACTAAAAGAATTTGCAAAAACCAAACCAGCCCTACAGGAAATATTGAAAGGGGTCCTCTAAGCAAAGAGAGAGCCTAAAAGGAACAGAGACCAGAAAAGAGGAAAGACAATATACAGTTAACAGTCACCATACAGGCAATGCAATGGCACTAAATTCTTATCTGTCAATAGTTACCCTGAATGTAAATGGGCTCAATG
>CM052800.1:48122781-48185750 GCA_028533885.1 Nasua narica
TGTGCCAGTACCACACTGTCTTGATGATTACAGCTTTGTAATAGAGCTTGAAATCAGGAATTGTGATTCTGCCGACTTTGGTTTTCTTTTTCAACATTCCTCTGGCTATTCGTGCTCTTTTCTGGTTCCAGGTAAGTGGTAGTTTTTAAATGTTAGTTGCAATGTTACATCTGAAATGCAATATTAGTGAACTTTTTTTTTAAAGATTTTTATTTATTATTTGACAGAGCACAAGCAGGGAGAACAGCAGGCAGAGCGAGAGAGAGAAGCAGGCTCTCTGTGGAGCAGGGAGCCTGATGCTGGCTTGATTCCAGGACCCTGGGATTATGACCTGAGCCGAAGGCAGATGCTTAACTGACTGAGCCACCCAGGTGCCCAAATTAATGAACTTTTGAACTACATTATGTTAAAATCCATTGGTCTTCCTTACACTTTGAATGGATCTTTTACCCATATGTGATTTTGCATCACACATGGCTCATTTAAAAATATTGGTTCAACTGTGGTGCCTGGGTGGCTCAGTCAGTTAAGTGTCAGACTCTTGATTTTGGCTTAGTTCATGATCTAGTTCTCAGGGTCAAGGAATCAAGCCCTACATTGGGCTCTGTACTCAGGGCAGTATTCTTGTCCCTCTCCCTCTGCTCCTATCCCCACTTGTGTTGTCTCTCCCTCTTAAAATAATAAATAAAATCTTTTAAAAATATACATGTATTTGTTCACTGAGTTATATTTTCCAGTGTTAACACATTTCATTATACCATATCCAAAACTCACACTTAGGAAGCAGTGAAATTCAAGATGGCAGATACAATTAACCAAGTCTTCAAAGAAAATTCTAATTTTCACTTGAAAGCCCAAATTAATCACTGGAAACAAATACTGTCAGTTGTTCTTCCTGATGTTATAGGCTCATTTAATTGATTTTTTAAAATGTTTGCCAAATACCCAAGCCTGAATAACAATAGCCTGTCTGATAGTCACTCAGGTAAAAATGATGTTCCATGAAAAAAGCAGCTGGTTCAGCTCACTACACAACCATAAATGTTTTTCCACCAGACAGCCATGGTATTCTTTAAAAAACAGTTTTATTGAGATATTATTCACATACATACTGTTCCTTCGAAGTGCAAAATTCAGTAATCTTAGTATATTCACAGAGTTGTGCATCAGGCATCATCACTACATCACTACATTTTAGAACATTTCAATCTGCCTAAAGAAAATCCATGCCCGTTAGCCATGACCCTCTAATTCCTCTTCCCCCCACCCCACCCCTAGGCAACCACTAACCTTTCTGTCTACAGATTTACCTTTTCTAAACTTGTTATATAAACAAAATAAGTGGTCTTTTGTGACAGGCTTCTTTCACTTAGCATATTTTCAAAATTTATCCAAATTGTAGCATGCATCATTCATTTTTGTGGCCAAGTAATACACGATTGTAAGGATAGCACAGATTTCACACATCCACTCATCAACTGATACAATTAGGATTGTTTCCACTTTGGGGTTACTGTGAATAATGCTGCTATGAACATCTATGTTTAAGTATTTACATATATATTTTAATTTTTCTTAAGTATATAACTAGGCATAGCATCGCTGGATCATATGGTAACATAGGTTCAACTATTTAAAGACCTATCAGACTGTGCTCCAAGCAGCTACACTATTTTTCATTCCCACCAGTAGTGCATGAGAGGTCTGATTTCTCCACATCCTTTCCAACACTTGTCTTTATCTGTCTTTTTTATATTAGCCATCTTAATGAGTGTGAAGTATGTTAGTTTCAATTCAAATTTCTTTAATGGCTAATGTTGTTGAGCATCTTTTCATGTGATTAATTAGCCATTTGTATAACATCTTTGGAGAAATATATCCTCAAATTATTCACCCATTTTTAAATTGGATTGTCTCTTTATTATTTAATTGCAGAAGTACTTTATATGTCAAAGATATAAGTCTTATCAGACTTACAGTTTACAAATATTTTCTCCCATTCTATGAGTCTTTTCTTTTTATTAATGGTGTTGATTGAAGCACAAAAGTTTTTTTTTTTTTTTAATTTATTAGAGAGAGAGAGAGACTGAGAACGAGAGGGGAGAAGGTCAGAGGGAGAAGCAGACTTCCCGCAGAGCCGGGAGTCCGATATGGGACTCGATCCCGGGACTCCGGGATCATGACCTGAGCCGAAGGCACTCGCCCAACCAACTGAGCCACCCAGGTGCCCAAGCACAAAAGTTTTGATTTTCATGATATCCACTTCTGTTGTAGAATGAATGTTTCTATCCCTCCAAAATTCATATGTTGAAATCCTAATTCTCAATGTGTTGGTATTTGAGGGTGAGGACTTTGGGAGGTAATTAAGTCATGAGTGGAGCCCTCATGCTAGAATTAATGCTTTTATATAAAGGGACAGTAGTGAGGGGCGCCTGGGTGGCTCAGTAGGTTAAGCTTCTGCCTTCGGCTCAGGTCATGATCTCAGGGTCCTGGGATCAAGCCCTGAATGGGTTTTCTGCTCAGCGGGGAGCCTGCTTCCTCCTCTCTCTCTCTCTGCCTGCCTTTCTGCCTACTTGTGATCTCTCTCTCTCTGTCAAATAATAAATAAAATCTTAACCAAAAAAAGAGAGAGAGAGAGACAGTAGGGAGCTTGCTTCCCCTCCTCCATTCCCTTTTCATGTGAGGACAAAGGAAGCAGAATTCTATTGCAAACCAGGAAGTGGAACCTCACTAGATACTGAATCTGCTGGTGCATAAATCTTGGACTTTCTGGCCTCCAGAACTGTGAGGAATATATTTCTGTTGTTTAAGCCACCCAGTCTATGGTATTTTTGTTACAGTAGCCTAAACAGAATAAGACAACTTTAATGAAAGTGTTGTTCTCTCCCTGTGTACATTTTTGCACACTATTTGTATTAATCAGGGTTCTCCAGAGAAACATAACCAATAGGATATATGTAGATATAGAGAAGAGATTTATTATAGGAATTGGCTCTTGTAATTATGAAGACCGAGAAGTCCCACAATCAGCCATCTGCAAGCTGGGGAACCAGGAAAGCCAGTGGTGTGTCATTCCAAGTCTCAAGTTTTGAGAATCTGGGAGTTGATAGTGTAAGTTACAACTCGAGGCCAAAATCTTGAGAACCAGGAGCACCAACATCCAAAGTAGGAGAAGATGGATGTCTCAGCTCAAGCAGAGAGAGAATTTGTCCTTCCTTAGCCTTTTTGATCTATGTGGACCATCAAAGGTGTCCACCCACATTGGAGAAAGGACCATCTGTTTTACTCATTTCACCAAATGCTAATCACTTCCAGAAACACCTTTAAAGACACACCAGAAATATTATATCATCTATCTAGGTATTCCTTAGCTTAGTCAAGTTAACACATAAAACTGATCATCCCATTATTACTCAAAGCCACCACAGCAATGGCAGGGGGTGGAGGGGCTCACAAGGAGTGAGGCAAATCAGAATAATTCCCAGGACTTTTCTGATAGAGATGATGAGAAAAATAGTCTTGCTTCACAGCATGTGAAAGTGTGTAAAACTAGAACTGGCCATCTACCTATTTTGCAGGAGGAGAGAATGAAAGACAACCATGCAGAGAGAACAAAGAAAGATCCAGAGTGCTCTCTTGCCAGCGCTGAATCTTAATTTCTAGTCCTGAGTCTCTCTTCCTGTAGCTTTTCCTTCTAGTGAACTGCTACAATATCCCTTCCAATAATGTCAGCCAATATTTTTTTTCTTACTCTACTAGAATTAGGGTGGGGTCACCTAGAAGTAAAAGTGATTGTGGACATGTTGGTGCTTTTTTGTTATTGGAGTACCCTGTGGAATTAGAGGTGTAGCAGCATCAGTGTAGTTAGAGTGGACTGCCATTGGGAGAACACATTTCTAACATGGTGGGGAGTCTGGATGTGTGATTTCTCAGTGAATCAGTGGAGATACAGAAGCTAATATTTTGATAAGCAAAGTCATCTTAAAAACCACCTTTAAGAAAAGATTTTACTTATTCATTTGACAGAGAGAGAGACAGCGTCTCGAGGCAACACAAGCAAGGGGAGGGGAGAGGGAGAAGCAGGCTTCCTGCTGAGCAGGGAGCCGGATTCGGGGCTGCGTCCCAGGACCCTGGGATCATGACTGAGCCACCCAGGTGCCCCATCTTAAAAATCACCTTAACTTTGATCCATTGGTTATCAAAAGGTTACTTTAACTTTTTGCCTAATTGCAATTCATTGTTTTGATGCAAAAACAGCTAAGAAAACAATACCACTTCACATCTACTTGGATGGCTATAATTTTTTTAAATACACAAAATAAAGTGTTGGCAAGGATATAGACAAATTGAAACCCTCATGCCTTGCTGGTGAGAATGTAAAAATGTAAAATGGTGCATTTGATGTGGAAAACAGTTTGGTGGTTCCTCAAAAAGTTAAACATAAAATTTCCAATAACCCCGCAATTCTATACACACACACACACACACACACACACACACATATATACACTCAAAAGAATTGAAAGCAGTGAAACTAACTGTCCATAAGGCTGCTGCACAAATCACTACAAACTTGGTGACTTAAAACAATAGAAATTGGTTCTCACCATTCTAGTGGCCAGAATTCTGAAACCAAGGTGTCAACAGAGACACATTGCCACTGAAGGCTCTAGGGAAGGATCTTTCTTTACCTCTTCTAGTTTGGGGTGGCTATTGACATCCTTTCTTTAGCTTAACTAGAATAACTCCAATCTATGCCTTCATGGCCTTCTCTGTGTGTCCCTGGGTGTCATTTTCTATGTCTTAGAAGATAGAAAATCCACTGCCATTGGATTTAGTGCCTACCCTAATTTAGTATTCTCTCACCTCAATCCTTGCCTTAATTACATCTGCAAAGATCTTATTTCCAAATAAGATCAATTCCAAGGTTCTAAGTGGGCATGAAGTTAGGGGACACTATGGAACCTTGTACACTAATGAAGGGAATGGACAAAGACTTTGGATTCAAACTCCCAAATTTGCCTCTTTCTAATGCTGTCATCTTAGCAAGTCATGCATCTCTGGGTCTTAACACTGGAAATGTTAATTATATTGTCATAATATTTGGATATAGTTTTAAACAAGTATATTAACCTACATAAAAAAGTAAGGAAAATCAAGTAGTGGAAAAGAGATGAATCTTCATGGTTTGAAGATATTCTGAACAGTTTAATATTTAAAGTTGTAATATTTTGGTCTTTAGGTAATATACACTAATAAAGATAATGAATATATTGCTGAAATACATACTTGAGGGAGTTAATTTAAATAATAAAACAAAATTTAAAACAATTAATGGTATTCTCAGTGTCATCAAAACTCTTTTTGCTAATCTCTCATTTCAAATCCTGTTGTGAATTTATTTCCTCTAAATAAACAGTAAGGAGTTTGAAATGGTAGTGTCTTCTAATCACTTCTGTGAGCTGAACTGTGTCCCTGAAAAATTCATATGTTGAAGCCCTAACCCCCAGTACCTCAGAATGTGACTGCATTTGAAGATAAACCTTTAAAGAGGTAATTAAAATGAGGTCATTAGAGTGGGCTTTAACCCAATGTAACTGGTTCCTTATAAGAGGAGGAATTTGAACACAAATACACACAGAGGAAAGACAAAGTGAAGACACAGGGAGAAGACAGCCATCTATAAATCAAGAGTCCCCATAAAAAATCAACACTGCTGACACATTGATCTTGTATTTTTTGCCTCCAGAATAGTGAGCAAATTAATTTCTCTTCTTTAAGCTGTCCACTCTGTGGTACTTTGTTACGGCAATCCCATTTGCCATTCATTTATATATCACATTAAAATCTGAATATACTCAGAATTTTCTTTTTCCTTAAAATCAAAAACTATTCTCTGCGAATCACTATGTGGACTGTAATGTAATTTTAATGAGTATTACAATTTTCAGAGTAGGATCAAGTTAAATTAATAGCCCAAGAAATGTGTCTCTTGGGACCTACAAATTCTTACTATTTTCAGTATCGTCTGAATTCATCTTTGTAAAAAAAATTTTTTTTTCTGGAGTACATTACCAATTTTCTTCATATGATGTCCATTGGTCACACACTTCTTAATGTTTTCATTTTGACAATCTATCTTACCTTCCCTTGATTATGTGGCTGGGTATAGATTCTAAGTTCAAACTCATTTTATCTCATACTTGGAAGGAATTTTCCTTTGTCTTATATAGCCCACTATTGTGAAGAAGATGTCTGAGTTGATTCTTGTTCCTTTGTAAAGATCTTCTGCTTCTATCTGAAAGCTTTTAGGATTTCCTTTTTATCCTTAAGAGTTTAGAAAGTGTTATTGAAATGTTTCCAGGTGCATCTTTTCAAATTTTTTTCTTCTTGGCTCTTCAGGGATTCTTTCAATCTGAAGACTCTTTTCTTTAGCTCAAGAAACTTGTCTGCCATTGTTTTTTTCTCCTTTCCAGATTCTGCTCCTTCTTTATAGAATTTCTACTAATGCTATACCTGCTAAATCTATCTACCACATCCTTTAAATTTTCTATCATATTTCTCTTTAGTTTACTTATTATTTATCTTTTACATTGCCAATTGGTTTTTCAACCATGTCCTTTCTAGTATTTATCATACCTACTGAATACTTAAATTTCTAACTACTCTTATTGCCTAACAGCCTTTTTTTCTTTTTTCAACAACAGTGATGCTTGTTTTAAGGATCTAATTTCTTCTTTAATACTTATGAAGACACTAACTAGAATTTTTTTTTTACATTTCTTCTCTCAATATGGTTTCTGTCTCTTGTTGGTTGTTGTGTCAGTTAGTCCTGATCTTTTTCATACTTTTTCCCCCTCATCTGTGGGTTTCCTCTGCAGTTTGCTTGTTCTGTTTCCCTAGTAATCCTTTCATTTGAAGGTGAGGATGGGTTTCATGTAGGGGAATGACACCTACCAATAGGCAGGATTCCTTGCAGGGTCGGTGGCCTGGGAACTAGTAAACAGGCAGAGAGAGATGACATTTGAAAAAATAAGGACACAAAGTATTCAGCATTTTAAGCAATGAGTTCAGCTGCCTATTCTTTTAATTTTCCTCTGTATCTATTTCTGAGGACACAAACTGTTCTCCTTCTCAGGATCAAATATCCAAACCAGAAACTGCTCAACAATATGTACCATTTTGGGGGGAAATATGGTTCTTAGTCTATTATCTTGAACCAGAATTCTAAGTTAGTTTCTTTGACCTTATCAATTCTTTTTTAGCTAGTAGGCATGGTTAAAGTTAGATAATATTCAGATACTTTGCTTTGTATTCAATAGCAACAACCAACTTATTTTGCTGCTGCTGCTGCTGCTGCTGCTTCTTATTATTATCACCATTATCATCATGAAGGACTTTATTCTTTAGTTTTAGATATATAGAAAAATTAAGTGTAAAGTACAAAAAATTCCCATATGCCTCCTCCCATGACAGAAGTTTCTTCTATTATTGTTTTACATTAGTGTTACATTTGTTATAGTTGATGAACCATTACCATTTATTTTTAAATTGAGGTATAACTGACATATATTAGTTTCAGGTGTACCACACAGTGTTTAAATATATGTATATAGTGCAAAATGATCACAATTAGTCTAGTTAACACCTGTCACCATACAATTTTTTTCTTGTGATGAGAACTTTTAAGATCTACTCTTAGCAACTTTCAACTATTCAATAAAGTATTATTAACTATAGTCACCATGCTGTACAATACATCCTCATGACTTATTTTATAACTGGAAATTTTTACCTTTGACCCCTTTCACTCACTTCACTCACCTCTCATCCACCACCTCTGGCAATCACCAATCTGTTCTCTACATCTACGAGCTTGGCTTTGGTTATTTTTGTTTTTTTAGATTCCACTTCTAAGTGAGATCATACGGTATTTAAGGTCCATCTATGTTGTCTGGCACAAATGGCAAAATTTCATTCTATTTTTTGGCTGAAATACTTTCCACTGTGTGTGTGTGGTGTATACCACATTTTCTTTATCCTTTCATCTATCAATGCACATTTAATTTGTTCCCCATATCTTGGCTATTATAAATATTGCTGCAATGAATAGGAAGGTGCGTATCTTTTTGAGTTAGTGTTTTTGTGTCCTTCAGATAAATACCAGAAGTAGAATTCCTGAATCATATGGCAGTTCTATTTTTAATTTTCTTAAGGAAAATCCATACTGGCTTTCATAGTGACTGAACTAATTTACATTCTCATCCACAGTATACAGTATACAAGAATTCCCTTTTCTCCACATCCTTGCAAACATGTATTTCTTGTTTTTTTTTTTTTAATAACTATCCTAATGTACGAAGTGATATCTCATTGTACTTTTGATTTGCATTTCCCTGATGGTTAATGATGTTGACCACCTATTCATATACCTGTTGACCATCTTTATATCTTCTTTGGAAAAATGTCTATTCAGCTCCTCTGCCCATTTTAATTGGATTATTTGGGGTTTTGCTATTGAGTTGTATACCATTACCTTGCATTTTTCATAGCACTTTTTGTTTACAAAATTCTTTAGTTATGCCATTTAATGATCAGATAGCAGGTGTCCAGTATATACTTTCGGATCACTGAATGAATTAAACAGCTGCATATGAGCTACAATTGGGTTGTAATTAAATGCAGATGGCAGGACAAAAATATTAAAATAACTATTCTTTTTACTATGCAGCCATCAAGAGAAACGAAATCTTGCCATTTTCAACAATGTGGATGGAACTAGAGGGTATTATGCTAAGCGAAATAAGTCAGAGAAAGACAATTATCACATGATCACTCTGATATGAAGAATTTGAGAGGCAGGGCAGGGGGTCGTGGGGGGGTGGGAAAGAGAAATGAAACAAGATGGGATGGGGAAGGAGACAAACCATAAAAGACTCCTAAACTCATGAAACAAACTAAGGGTGGCTGGGAGGTAGGGGGGTAGGGTTATGGACATTGGGGAGGGTATGTGCTATGGTAAATACTGTGAAATATGTAAGCCTGATGATTCACAGACATGTACCCTGGGGCAAATAATACATTATATGTTAATAAAAATTAAAAATAAAATAAAATATTCTTTTTAAGTGCCGTATCTATCATTTGCTAAATTACATCTTCCAGACTACTAATAATTCCTTGGTATCTTGATAGGGTTGATCTGACTCAATGGAGTGAGAATTTGGTATATAGAATATTCCCTCCTTCTGGCTCACCAGGCAACATGACTAAGCATATAATCATAATAAAAAAAAATTTTTAAACCTATAATTATACTTTATTGAAATACTGTTTTTACAACTCCACTAATCATAATGACCTTCTGACACATTATTAAAATGGTTTTTTTAAAAATATGTTCTTTATATTACTCCATCTGAATCATGTGCAACATTGCTTTTGAAGACCTACTCTGTGCTAAGAAGAAGTATATTCAAACTAGTCAATATTTTTGCTAAGATTTTAGGGAGCAACCAGAGGAAGAAAATGCTCAGATATTAAAAGACTAATAAGATATTTATACCACATAAATCCTCCATATAAATAGCATCAGTGGTTTGTGACTGGCATTTTCTACTCCTATGTGCAGGATTCTCTGAGGGAAAACAAAAAGTATTCACTCCATAGAGACTGATCTAAAAGCTGATTATTTTTAAAGATTTTATTTATTTATTTATTTATTTGACAGAGAGAAAGAGATCACAAGTAGGCAGAGAGGCAGGCAGAGGGAGAGGGGGGAAGAATGGTTCCCTGCTGAGCAGAGAGGGTGAAGGTCATGATCCCAGGACTCTGAGATCATTACCTGAGCTGAAGGCAGAGGCTTAATCCACTAAGCCACCCAGGCGCCTTAAAAGCTGATCTTTCATTGGGTAGAAATCCAACTGCAATGGAAGCTCAGAGTTTTATAGCCTAACCCTGTCTTTATTACTATTTGTCTAAAGCCCTTAACTCTTACGAAATTTACACACAATGTGGGAAGAGGGTCTGTATCCTGATTGCTGAGGAAAAAACTTTTGCTGTGTTGTGCCTATTAAAAGACCACTAGACGAAAAATATAGCAACAGTAAAATAAGGAAACTATCATTTTTTTCTTTTCATATATGTTCTGCATGTAATGGCCTGAAAACAAAGTAATCAGGATGTCTAAAAAATAACTACCTATGAGTTCTAGAAGGGTAAGGAATATTAGAATAATATGAAGCCTGGGAAGACTGAAGTAGTAAAAGTGTGCATAAAGAACCCCACTCTTAACAGTCTTAGAGATTATTCTCATCTTCATCCATCGTAACCTTGGCAAAGGAACACAAAAAGATTTGGTAGGAAAGAAATGAGTTTGTCAAATTCATACGCCAACTACTAGCCTAATGTTATGCAGTAAGTTTTTACCCACTAAACTTAATATAAGCCAAAGACCTTGATAAGGTTTAGCCCCACTTCCCTCATAAATTTTTAAAAAGAAGAACAGAAGAATATTCTTTAACACTGTAAAGAATATTAAGAATAACGATCTTAAACTCGTATCTTAACAATGTACAACTAGATACATTACTTTTATAATCAGGGATAAAACTTTGTTCTGATAATTCTGGCCAAAGCATTTAAATATCGAACCTAAACAAATGTATAACTCTTATAAAAGGGAAAAAACAGATACAGACACATGCATACACTTCCAAATTCAGTCCATTTGCAGATCCTGAAATAGTCCTGTAACCTAGCTACAGTCCCTCTTAGCCACAGGACGAAAGAAATTGAGGAAAACACAAGGAAATGAAAGATATTCCTTATTCATGGATTGGAAGAATTAACATTGTTGAAATGACCATACTACCCAAAACCATCTATAGATTGAATGCAATCCCTATCAAAATTCCAATGGCATTCTTCACAGAAATAGGAACGATAACCCTAAAAGTCATATGGAACTACAAAAGACTTCAGATAGCCAAAACAATCCTGAGAAAGAACAAAGTTGGAGGCCTCACACCGATTTTAAGTTGTCTTAAAAAGATACAGTAGCAAAACAGTATGGTGTGATGGTGAGTGCTGTGAAATGTGTAAGCCTGATGATCCACAGACCTGTCCCCTGGGGAAAATAATACATTATATGTTAATAAAAAAAAAACAGTATGGTGTTGGCATAAAAATACTCATAATCCAATGGAACAGAATAGAGAGCCAAGAAATAAATCCATGCATATAAACTCAACTAATCTTTTCAAGGGTACCAAGAATACACAATGGGGAAAAACTGATCTCTTCAAGAAATGGTGTTGGGACAACTGGATATCCATATCCAAAATAATGAAGTTAAAACCTTGTTTTACACTTTATACAAAAATTAACTCAAAACAAAGACCAAACATAAGACCTAAAACTCTGTAACTTCTAGAAGAAAACGGAAAACCTTGACGTTAATCTCAACAATGTTTTTTGTTTTTGGCTTATTTTTTTTCTGGATTTGACATCAAAAGCACAGGGAACACCAAAAATAAACAAATAGGACTACATCAACCTAAAAGACTTCTGTACAGCAGAGGAAAAATTCAACAAAATTAAAGGCAACTTACAGAAAAAGTGTTCAAAAAGACCTCATATAACAAAACTTTAAAAAAAAAAAAAACCTTAAAAAAATTTTAAAAATGGGCAAAGGACCTAAAGAGACATTTTTCCAAAAGGACTACAAATGGTATCTGGAAAAGGTATCTGAAAAAGTTCTCAGTATCACCCATCATCAGAGAAATGCAAATCAAAACCAGTTATCACTTCACATCTGTTATGATTGCTATTACCAAAAGACAAGAAATTGCCAAGTGTTGGCAAGGATGTGAAGGAAAGGAAATACTTTTATACTGTTGCTAAGAATATATAAAACTGTATAGCTTTTATGGAAAACAGCATGGGGATTCCCAAAGAAATAAAAATAAAACTACCATACAATTCAATAATCCCTATTCTGGGTAAATAGCCAAAGGAATGAAATCAGGATCTCAAAGCAGTATCTGTACTCTCATGGTCATTGTAACATAATTCATAGTAGCCAAGATACTGAAACAACCTAAATATCCACTGATGGATGGACAAAAAAATATGGTATTACAAGAAAAAAAATTATGGTATACACACACATACAAACACACACCAATGGAATATCATTCAGGCATTTTTAAAAAGGAGATCTTGGCACATCTGCAACAACATGAACTTGGAGAATACTGTGTTAAGTGAAATAAACCAGACACAGAAAAACAAATACTGTATGGCTCATTTATATGTAGAATCTAAAAAAGGCAAACTCCAAAAGAGTAGAATGGTGGTAGTCAGGGGTTGGGGACGGGGCAGGAATGGGAAGATGTTGGTCAAAGGGTACAGAATGTCAGTTATATGATTAATAAGATCTGAAGAGCTGAAATACAACATGATTATTGTTAGTAATATTGTACTGTGCACTTGAAATTTACTAAGAGAGTAGATCTTAAGTATTCTTACCATACATCCAAAAAAATGGTAACTGTGAGGTAATGAATGTGCTAACTTGTGTGGTAACTGCGTCCCAATGTATACATGTTAAATTATCAAGTTGTATGCCTTAATAATAAAATGATGTGCTTCATACTAAAAGCATGATCTATAAAAGAAAAAACTCATAAATCAGACTTCATCAAAATTTAAAACTTCACTCTTCAAAAGACCCCATTAAGATGATGAAAAGAAGGGGCGCTTGGGTGGCTCAGTGGGTTAAGCCTCTGCCTTTGGCTCAGGTCATGGTCCCAGGGTCCTTGGATAGAGCCTTGCATTGGGCTCTCTGTTCGCAGACAACCTGCTTCCCTCTCTCGCTTTCTGCCTGCCTCTCTGCCTGCTTGTGCCCCTCTGCCAAATAAATAAAATAAAATCTTTAAAAAAGATGATGAAAAGGATACCGCAGACTAGGAGAAAATATTGCAAACCCAACACATGACTCATGTCTAAAATACATTTTTCCAGGAGTGCCTGGTTGACTCAGTCAGTAGAACATGCGACTCTTGAGGGTTTTAAGTCTAAGCCCCATGTTAAGTGTAGAGATTACTTTAAAAAACAAAATCTTTTAAAAAAATTTTTAGAAGAGGGACGCCTGGGTGGCTCAGTTGGTTGAGCAGCTGCCTTCGGCTCAGGTCATGATCCCAGCGTTCTGGGATCGAGTCCCGCATCGGGCTCCTTGCTCGGCAGGGAGCCTGTTCCTCTCTCTCTGCCTCTGCCTGCCTCTCTGCCTGCTTGTGTTCTCTCTGTTAAATGAATAAATAAAATCTTTAAAAAAAAATTTTTTTTAGAATATATTTTTCCAGTTTTATTGATATAATTGACATATAACATTGTAATAGTTCTAGATTATATATATATTTAAGATTTTATATATATGATATATATGAGATTATATATATCATATATATAATAAATATTTTATTTATTTGGGGGAGAGACAGAGGGAAAGAGAAAGAGCACAAGCAGAGGAGGGGGCGGAGGGAGAAGCAGACTCCCCACTGAGCAGGGAGGTGATGCAAGGCTCAATCCCAGGACTCTGAGATCATGACCTGAGCCAAAGGCAGAGGCTTAACTGACTGAGCCACCCAGGCATGCCTAGGTGTATATAATTTTTAAATGATAAAAATTCAACATTAAAAAAATCCAAGACATGAAGAGATATTGCACTGACAAAGATCTATGGATGACAAACATATGAAAAGATATTCAACATCATTAGAGAAATACAAATAAAAATTGTGAGATATCACTATTCACCTATTCAAATAGATTTAAAAAAAGTGAAAATAGCAAATGCTGGTGATGATGTGACAAAACTGGTTCTTATATTCTGATAGTGGTAATGTGAAACAGTACAGCCACTCTGAAAAATAAGGTTAGCAGTTTTTTAAAAAATACTTACCAAATGTATTTCTGCACATTTATTCCAGAGAAATAAAAACTTAAATCCACATAAAAACAGGTACACAATACCTGTTACACAATACCACAATACAATACTATACCATCTTTACTTTCAGCACAGTCATACCAAAGAACACTATTCGTGATAGAAAGAAATGAACTACTGGTGTATCTAACAACTTGGATGGCTCTCAAGGACATTAAGCTGAGTGAGAAATGCCAAAGGTCATATATTCTATATGATTCCATTGATATAACAATCTGTAGGTGACAATATTATAGTGATAAAAATAAATGAATGGCTGCCAGAAGTTAAGACTAGAAGGCAGGGTGGTGGGATGAGGGGAGCTGATATGAATATTAAGATGCAGCATAAAGGAGAGCTTTATGGTGATAGTTCTGTATCTTGACTGCAGTGGTGATTACATGTGATAAAATAACATGGAATCATACACATTGTACCCATGCAAATTGTTTTGGACATTGTACTATAGATATATAATATGTAACCATTAGGGACAACTGGATGAAAGGTATATCCACTCAGCAAGTGAATGGATAACAAAACTGGAATACTATTAAACAATAAAAATAATTACAAGCTTCATGAGCTTTTGTGGGAGATGTCCATGATGGGTTAATGGATATTGAATTTATTCTCTCTGCACAACTATGTACTAGCAAAATATTAAACATAATTATGTGCAGGCATTGGACAACAGTACAGGGCTGCACTTCTTGAAAGGCATAAGGTTAGCTTCACAGTCACCTGATTTCATGCTTAGGGCCACTTTGCAAAACTGAGCACAGGGAGTGGAATTCAAACAGAGCAGCAATCTCATGGGGCAGAGAAAACAGACTGTAATATGGGGCTGTTTAGAGAGCTGGAATTGCCCTGGGATACCAAAGAGGAAACTGCATTGAAAATAGATCTCCAGAAACCTGCATGGTGCCTAAGAACAGTGTTGTGCAATTGTGCAAAAGAACTTTCTCTAATGAAGGGGAAAAAAAAAAAAAAAAAAAAAAAAAAAAAATATATATATATATATATATATATATATATATATATATATATATATATATAGCCATGTGGCTACTGAGCACTTGAAATGCTGCAAGTGCAAGTAAGGAACTAAACATTTTGTTTAAGTTAAATTTAAATAGCTACATGTGGTTTTCCCTAGAGTTTGGCTTAATAAACTGCAAATATGCAGGGCAAAATTCAATGAGGTCTTTCTGTATCTGGTTTATTTCCCTTAGCATAATATAGTCCAGATTGATCCATGTTGTTGCAAATGGCATTATCTCCTTTTTTAAGACTAATATCTATTGTGTAGATATATCTGTTGGCAATTTGTTTCTGTATTTTGACTATTGTGAATTATGCTGAAATGAATATGGGAGTGCAAATAGCGCTGATCTCTTTTCCTTTGGATATGTACCCAGAAGAGTGATTACCCAACTGCATGGTCATTCTATTTTTAATTTTTTGAAGAACCTCTATATTGTTTTCCATAAAGGTTGTACCACTCTACATTCCTACTAACAGGGTTCTCTCTTCTCCATCTCATCTACACTTATCTTTATCCTTTTGATAACAGTCATTCTAACAGATGTGAGGTAATTACTCATTGTGATTTTGATTTGCATTTCCCTGACTAGTGACGCTGAACATCTCTTCATACATCTGGTTAGTCATTTATATGTCTTCTCTGGAAAATTACCTCATTTATACATGGAATCTAAAAAAGTTGAACTCATAAAAACAGAGTAGAACAGTGGTTACTGGGGGCAGGGAAGTGGAGGAAATCGGGAAATGTTGAAAGGGTACAAAGTCGCAGCTATTGTAAGATGAATAAGTTCTGGAGATCTAATGTACATTATGATGACTACAGTTAATACAGTATTATATACTGGAAATTTGCTAAGAAGGCAGATTCTAGGTGCTCTTGCCACACATGTGAACATACATGCACAATGGAAACGGAGGAGACAGATATGCTAACTAGCGTGACTGCAGTAATTGTTTTACTATATATATCAAGACACCATGTTACACACTTTAAGGATATACAATTTTTATTAAAAGCAAACAAACAAAAAAACCTTGTGAGGCCTGACCCAATTACCAGGAGCTGTGAGCTGAAAGAAGTGGCAAAATGTAGATATGGTTCTCACAAACCAAAGTAGAGAGCCCTTGTTGGACAACCCAGGTTTTTACTTTAGACACAGAGACACAGAAAAGCCACACTTTAGAAAAGCTACTCTACCTTTAGAACATGGTTTTTCAACCTCAGCATTACTGATACATTTTAACAGATAATTATTTGGCATGCAATGCTGGAAGTGGGAGGGTCTGTTCATTGTAGGATGTTTACCAGCCTTACTGGCCTCTACATACTAAATGTCAGTAGCACCCAAACACATACTTACTATAACAATCAAAACTGTTTCCAGGGACACCTGGTTAGCTAGTCAGTAAAGCATCTGATTCTTGGTTTCAGCTCAGGTCATGATCTCAGGGTCCTGGGGTTAAGCCCCACATCAGGCTCTGCACTCAGTGTGAAGTCTGCTTAAGATTCTCTTCTCCTGGGACGCCTGGGTGGCGCAGTTGGTTAAGCAACTGCCTTTGGCTCAGGTCATGATCCCAGCGTCTTGGGATCGAGTCCCGCATCGGGCTCCTTGCTCCGCGGGGAGCCTGCTCCTCTCTCTGCCTCTGCCTGCCTCTCTGCCTGCTTGTGTTCTCTCTCTGTTAAATGAGTAAATAAAATTAAAAAAAAAAAAAAAAAAGATTCTCTTCTCCCTCTGCCCCTCCACCCCCCTATTTTCTTTCCTTTCTTTCTCTTTCTCTTAAATAAGATCTTAAAAAGAAAAACTAAAACTGTTTCCAGGCATGGCCAGATGTTCACTGAATCATAAAATCACCCTAGGTGAGAATCACTCTCTAGAGTAACAGCCAATCTAAAACTATCCTACAGACCAAAACAAATTCTCAACAGGATCACACTGATCAGTAATAAATTAACCCTCTACATAAAATTCCTTAAAGGAGGGGGAAAAAAAACCCTCAATAATAAAACAAATTAAAGTTTATTTCCAGTAATACAAGTATGAAGAGGTCAACAATTTCCCTACTTAAAAAAAAAGTATATAAAAAAAAAAGTATAAAGCTAGACAAAATGGTCAAAACTATCATTTCAAAGCACCAGAAACCAACCTGGGGTAAATAATAAGTTAAGAGCCATTTATTCCTGAAAAACTGCTAAAGCTCTGGGGGAAAAAAAAAAGTTGGAGCCTATGGGATTCCTGAGTGAGGTTCTCATTCTACCCAAGTCGGTCAGTAAAGATTTTATCTTTAACAGGCTATGGCTGACTACAAACACCAACAACTCTGCCCTCAGAGGGAATGGACTTGATTCAGTGCCACAGTGTAAATCTATAGCTTTGTCAGTTAATGTGGAGGAAATCAGTTAGGAATGGCCAGGGAAAACCTGTAGTTACTAGCTAAAAGTTATAGTCCTAGTTCTTAGAGAGCAACAGAGCTACCAGAAATTTACTTAGATGATCCTGGAAACAAGACAGACATATAAGGGCTAAGATCAGTTCTGTACACATACTAACTCAGAAATGAAGCAAACACAGGAGAGACGCAAGAGAGGAGGGCAAAAAGTAAAAGCCAAAGAAGATTTGGGAACTAAATATACCTCCCCCATCCCACACAGGGAGCAATTAGCAGAAGGTAGAAGGTCTACAGATTCAAAAGTGTCGATGTCAACCTCTATTTAAACATCAGCTGCTACTAAACTATATAGAGATAGAAGCTATCCCTAGGGTGCCAGGATTAAAAACTGAAATAAAGAATTTAAAAAACTGAGTGGAGACACCACAGGGGCAATAGATTCCACAGTTTGAGTCCAGGAGAGATCATAAATTTAAAAAAAAAGAAAAGAAAGAAACCTTAGACATAAAACATACCCAAGAATTGCTACATTACCTAAAATGTCTAATTTTCAACCAAAAATCATTAGACATGCAAAAAACAGACAAGTATGAAACATACTAAAGGAAAAAAGAAGTTGCTAATGATAACTGAGTCTGTATGAACCTAGACGTTAGATTAATAAAGACTACAAAGGGTATTAAACATGTTTAGAGAATTAAAAGTAAGTATGGTAAAAATGAATCAACAAAATAAGAAATCTATATAAACTATAAAAAGAACCAAATTTAAATTCTAGAGTTAAAAAGCATAATTACTGAAATTAAAAATAAAAATCACTAGATGGGCTCAATAGCAAATATAAGATAGCAGAGAATCATTGATTTCAAGACCTATCAATAGAAAGCATCCAGAGAATTAAAAGAAAAAAGACTGAAAAAATGAATAGAACATCAGAAACCAACATATGTGTAATGAGAATCAGAGGAGAGAAAGAAAAAGGAGAAAAAGACTTCTGAGTAACAGCCCAAAAGTTCCCAAATTTGATTAAAAACATAAACATTCAGATGCAAACAGCTCATCAAATTCCTAGAATAAATACAAAGAGAATCTAGAATCTATACCAGAGTAAAATGATAAAAGACTTAAAAAAAAAATCTTCAAAGGAGCCAGAGAAAAATGACTCATCACACAGAACAATATAATTAACAATGGACTTATTAGAAATGATGGAGGACAAAGGCAATGGAAAAAGTCAATGTGCTCGAACAACAAAAACTATAAACCTAAAATTATCTATCAAGTAAAACTATCATTCAGAAATGAAGTCAAAATAAAAGCATTTCCAGATACACAAAAATTAAGAGAATATGTTGCTAATAGGCTTACTGTATTCTTACCCAGTTCTTCAGGCTGGAAGGAAAAATGCCAGGTAGTAAATTAGATATACAGAAGGAATGAAGATTACCAAAGACAGTCAATATAACAGACTGTATATGTTTTTTCTCTTTTCTTAATTAAAAAAAGGATAATTCAAAATAAAAATTATGACACGAAATTGTGGGACAATATAAATACACATAGCCAGATACATGCATATTATAATGTAATTTATACAATGAAATAGTATAAATTAGAAGGGGAAAGAAATGAAGCTAAAGAAATGCAAAATTGCTAAATTTTACTGAAATGAAGTGAGTAGTAACCTGCCAGAGACCGAGATAAACTTAAATATAGAAATCTACAGCAGCCACTAAAATACCTCAAAATATAAATTCAGAAGATTTAAAATGGTACACTATAAAGACTGCTAGGCCAAAATAAAGCAGGAAGAAACAGTTATGATAAAAACAACAAAACCCCTTAAGACATATGGAAAACAAAAGAGCACACATAAATTCAATCTTACTAATATTTACATTAAACAAGTGGATTACATATTCCAATCAAAAGACAGAGCCTATTACATTGGATTTTAAAAACTCAAGATCCAACTATATGCTTTCTATGACACATATCTTAAATTAAAAGACATAATAAATTAAAAATACATCAGACAAATCGTATACATAAGACAGCTGGAGCAGTTATATTAACATCAGACAAAATAAACTTTAAAATGAAAAAATTAGGTGTGCCTGGGTGGCTCAATGGATTAAAGCCTCTGCCTTCGGCTCAGGTCATGATCCCAGGGTCCTGGGATCCAGCCCAGCAGCGGGCTCTCTGCTCAGCGGGGAGCCTGCTTCCCCCTCTCTCTCTGCCTGCCTCTCTGCCTACTTGTGATCTCTCTCTGTCAAATAAATAAATAAAATCTTTAAAAAATAATAATAAAAATGAAATAAAATGAAAAAATTACTAAAAGATACTTCATAATGATAAATAGTTCAATATAGCAGTAAAACAATGATAAATGAATATGAACCTAACAATAGGACCAAAATAGATGAAGTAAAAATTGATGGATATAAAAAAGAAATAAATATTTAATAGGTTGAATCAGAGGTATCAATACTCCTTTATCAGTAATGGAAAGAAAAACTACACAAATATCAGTAAGTATACGGAAGACTTACACAACACTATCAACCAACAGGCAGAGAATACCTCACCCAACAGCAACAGAACACACATTAGCTTCTAACACAAGGAAAATTCTCAAAGACAGACCATATTGTTGACCATAATATATTATCAGTAAATGTTAAAGGACTGAAGTGTACAAACTATGTTTCCTGTATAGATCAGAGGCCAACGAATCACACCCGCAGGCTGAATACAGATCACTGCATCTTGTATATAAAGTTTTATTGCAACATAACCATATCTATTCATTTACTTATTGTCTACTGATGATTTCATGTTTCAGCTGCAGAACTGAGTAGTTGCAATATAAACCAATGGCTGCAAAAGCTAAAACCGCAAAAAAATTAGCAAATCTCTGAATTAGTTCAGGAAAAACAAATCTGGAAAACTCCCAAATATTCATAATTTACAAGAAACACTTCCAAATAACCCACTAGTCAATGAGGACCTTATAAAAAAAAATTTTAAGTGTCTTGAATTAAATGATGTATCAAAGTGAAGCTTTCAATGGTTGAATTAGAAAGGAAGAAAATTCTAAAATAAACAGTCTAAACATTCACCTGAAGAAGCTAGGGAAAAAAGGGCAAGTCAAACCCAAAGTAGAATACACTAAATTATAAAGATTCATTCATTCATTCATTATTTATTTATTTGTTTGTTTGTTTATTCATAAGAGAGAGAGAGGAAAGGAAGAAGGAGATGGATAGGAAGAAGGAGAGAAGCAGACGCCCTGCTGAGCACAGAGCCCATCCCAATGAGGAGCTCAATCTACAACCCTGAGATCATGACCTGAGCTGAAACCAAGACTCCCAATGCTGAACCGATTAAGCTACCCAAGTGTCCCAGAATGCACTAAATTATAAAGATCAGATCAAAAATGAATGGAATAGAAATACAAAGAAAGAAAAATCAATTAAACAAAAGTTAATTCTTTTAAAAGAACAAAACTGATAAAAGCTTAGCAAAAAATGACCCAAAAAAGGGAAAAAATTATACAGCAAAATTTGTGCTTCAGATACTGTACTATTTTTATATTAATTTGTGTATTTTAAGATTTTATGTCAAATCTCAAAAAAAGCTTTTGAAAGAGAAAATATTATATATTTCATGCAAATCAAGGTGAAACTTTAGAAATAGGCAAATTCTTCAAAAATCAACTTACCAAACTAAAGAGACAAGAAATCTGGATATTCTGGTATTTATTAAAGAAGTTAAAGCCATAATTAAAAATCTCCCTACAAAGAAAATTCCAGACCTGGATGGTTTTACTGTTAATTCTTTGTAACATTTAAGGAGGAAATGCTACCAACCTCTTATAAACTCTTCCAAGGATTACAAAAAGAAGTAACAGGAGTGCCTGGGTAGTACAGTTGGTTAAGCAGCTGCCTTTGGCTCAGGTCATGATCCTGGAGTCCCAGGATCGAGTCCCACATCAGACTCCCTGAATAGCAGGGAGTCTGTTTCTCCCTCTGACCCTCCCCCTTAAGATCTTTGTCTCTCATTCTCTCTCTCTCAAATAAATAAAATCTTAAAAAAAAAAAAAGGAATAGTGTTCATAGGGAATACTATTCAGAAATAAAACGTGAATGAACAACTGATATACACACTATGGTGGATGAAACTTAGACACTGTGTTGAATGAAAACATATTTTATGAGTCTATTTATATAAAGTTCTAGAATAAGCAAAACCTCTCCACCATGACCACCAAAACCTCTCCACTGTTCTCAGAACAGTGGCCCAAGGGTCCAAATCAGGTTGACAGGAATTGAATTAGAATAGGAACTTCCTCAAGTGGTAGAAATTTTGTGGGTTACTTACGTATAAGATATACTTGCCAAGAACCCATTGAACTGTAAGATCTATTCATTTGACTATTTGTAAGTTACATCAATAAAATAAATGCTTCACTGTGTAAAAATCTGGCCAGCCTGGGTAAAAATGGAAACACTTCTGCAACTCTTGACTTGGGAAAGCAAATATAACCAGCTTCTCCAGTGATATAAAGTTTATTCATATACTAAATTCTGCAACTTCTTATGGAGACACTGAGAAGTTAATAGACAATGTCTGAGCAAGCCTCAAAAAAATGAATGTGCATTGATTTTTTTAATAAAAGCAATAATTAACACATACTGTTGAATTACAATGATGACAAATAAAAATAAAATTTTCGGATTAATATGAAAATACTTACTAAAATGACTTCGGGAATAGCTGCTAGCAATTTGCTCTCCTAAATCTACATATTTTTAGTGCATCTGGTAACATTAAGAAGAAAGCCTGAGTTATTTTTGATCTTGCACACTGACTCTCCCTCTAATAGAAAGATGAGTGCTAAGCAAAAGTATCATTGTGAAATCGAAAGGTTTCAGAGAACATGGTCCTGCCAACATTTTCATTTCAAAACAGTGAGACAATAAATTTTTGTTTTTAAGCCACCAGTTTGTACTATTTTTGTTACAAAGTCCTAAGAAAGTAATATAAATGTACTATTTATATATACCACAATTCTCATTATTGGATTATCTTGTTAGTGACTTAAAAACATTCAGAAAATATTATTAAATGAATGAATATATTAATCAAATCTCTTCTAAAAATGAAATGTCCTATATTTCACTGTGAGAGAAGTGATTCTTTTCATGTTATTAAAATACTATAATACGGGCATCACTACAGACAATGTGTACATTTTTGGAAAAATCAGAAGACACATGGGAGTTTGAAATGTTTATCAAAGAACACACAAAACAATAAAATTTTTATTTTAAAATATCACAAATAATTATAAAGGTAAATATCTCAACTGCACAAACTGTTTTATATATTTATGTGGTTTGTGTATATATATGTGTCCACATATATATACACACACGTATATTTAAACTTTGCTTCATCTCTCATCTTTTAATCTGAGTAAAAAGAAGAACACTTTCCTCATTCAGGAGATTTTTGATGTTGTAATAATTACCTAGAAGTGGTAAGAAAAAAAAATTATTTCCATAGGAATCATTTCCTTTTGATTAAATGTTTAGCCATTACTAAGGCAGTTACAGTATACAAATTTTTTCTTAAATCAATTCATACAGTATACAATGATTTGATACAATGAATTGATTCTTAAATCAATTCATCTAAAGTAAGTCTTATTCAACTCCATGAACTAAAAAATCTAAGAGTTAACCATCACCTGTGATCCAAATAAGATTTGAAAGAAATGATAATCTCACATCATTCTGATAATGAATGCATAGGTGAATTAGACAAGAGTGATGAAAGAAAATTTCTATATATCAGAAACTGATACATACTAAGATTAACTGAGTTATAATAAATGTAATGTGTTCACGACACTGCTGGTACTTACTAAGGACTATCTAAATACTGCTATTATCATTGTCTCCTTTCATTAGTATGTAAACTCCATAAGGATAGGGAGTTTTCCCCTGTTTTGCTCACTTATGTATCCTATACTCTTAGAACAGCGCTTGACAGACTGCTGAATGATGAATAAATAAATGAACAAATTAAAAGTCCTCCTTCCAGAGGATTGTGCTCTTTAATAGCTGATGGAACACACTATTCTGTATGTTTAAAATAACCCACTAAAAATTGTTAACTATATAATGTCTCATAGACAATATAGCATAGATATAGATAATATAGATATAGATAATATCTATTATCTATATATTATCTTATAGATAATAAAAACAATCCTACCTTGGACACAACTAAATATTTTTACATTTTGCAATAAGCAATTCCTGTTCAATTTTCATGTACCCATACACTAACATACTTACCTAATGACAAAATCAAAATATGTATTGGCATGAGTCACGACATTTTATTTTGACCACTGTGGCTTCCATTTGCATAGTACTCATGAACAACTATATAAATATTTTAACTATATGAAAGAAGATGTCTTTATTTTTCTTACCTGAAGGAACATAGAACGAATCCCCAGTGGTTATTATATAAGGTGTTTCATGTAAGGTACATAAAAGGTCACCAAAGTTAACATAAAAAACCTGTAAAATCAAAAATTAAAATCTCATTTCAAATTGAACCACCACCACAACACACTACAAAGAAACGTAAAGGAAATGCAGTAAGCAGAATAATGACCCTCCAAAGATGTCCACGCTCTAATCTCCAGAATTTGTTCTGTTACATGGCAAAAGGGACCTTGAGACTGGGAGGTAGGTTAAGTCTGGTTTATATAGTTGGGCCTATTCTAATCACACAAACTGTTAAAAGTGGAGGATTTCTCCTGGAAGCAGAAGAGAGATGAAGCAGAGGAAAACCAGAGAAATTCAAAACACGAAAAGGACACAGACTGTTGCTGGCGCTGAAGATAAGAGGGCCATGAATCAAGAAATATAGGCTATTTCTAGAAGCTGAGAATGAATTCTGGCCAACAGCCAGCAAGGAAATGGGAGTCTTAGCCCTACAACAACATGGAACTGAATTCTGCCAACAACCTGAATAAACCTGAAAGCAGATTCATCCTAAGAGTCTCCAGAGAGGGATACAGAGCTCACAACATCTTGATTCCAGCCCTGTGGTACTCTAAACAGAATACGCAGCCAAGCTTACCAGGATTCTAATCAATATAACTGTGAGATAATAAATGGGTGTTGTTTTAAGTCAATGAATTTATAGTAATTTGTTAAAACAGCAATAGAAAACAAATACTGGAAGAAATCTCTTTTGTTCTTATTATTTACCAGTTTATGAAAATTCAGAACCACTGTAAATAATATCACTTAGCTATACTACAAAATAGCTTGGTTTTATACACACCTCTTTAAAGGTTACATGGTTGAGACAAGTAATTCAATCTGCCAGACCAAAGAGAGAACAAAAAGCAAAACAAATAAATGATACCTTTAAACAAAAACCAACATTAAGAAAGTAAAAGAGGTTAAATCTAATTCTCAATCATAAAGGCTTCCATATTCACATTCATGGCAAATTTTACGTTTTATACATAGGTAGCACCCTAGCAATGATCTGGTTTGGGGGCAACTAAAAAAAGAGAAAGCCTTGAAACATTCAGATTCAAATTTTGAGATATAGCCATCAAAAATATTTTGCTTCAGAGAATTACTCCTCTTCCACCTCCTTTTTTTTTTAAGATTTTATTTATTTATTTGTCAGAGAGAGAGAGAGAAAGAGCACAAGTGGGGTGAGGGGCAGAGGCAGAGGGAGAAGCAGCCTCCCCACTGAGCAGGGAGCCTGATGCGGGCCTAGATCCCAGGATTCTGGGATCATGACCTAAGCCAAAGGCAGACACCCAACCGACTGAGCCACCCAGGCGTCCCCTTTTTTTTTTCTTAACACTTTGTAAAATGAGCCTAAAATACCGGAAAAACAATAGCAGCTAGCACTTACGTAGCACTTACTCCTTGCCAGTCACTATTCTGAGGACCTAATTTACATTCATTTAATGTATGGAAGTATCAGCGACACAGGTACTATTTTAACAGTTTTATACAAACGAAGAAAATGAGGCAAAAGGTGATTTTCCAAGTTCACAATGTAAATGGCAGAAATGAGATTTGAACTCAGGCACTTTGATTCCAGAATTCATGCTCTTAACCACTATGATATGCCAACTCCCTAAATAGGAAAAAAAACTCTTCAAATGGTTCCAAAGGTACCTTATAATTTAAAAAATTTTTATTGTATCTTAAAAAAATTTTGCCTCAATTGAAAAGACAAAAAGGGAACAAATATAACACCCAAAAAGTCAAGCATATATTTCTAGGTGTTTTTTTTTCTTTATCTATTCAGTTTAGCTAAGTACACCTCTTTCCACTTCTACAAACATTTTAGTAGGAAGGCTTTTGAAGTACACAAATACAGAATGATGAATTCCCATGAATATCTAATACCAACAACCTTCCCTGTTCCATCTCTTTACTTCCCCCATTCCATGTTATTTTGCAATAAATACCCCACCATCATATATCATCTGTAAATATTTCAGTGTACTAAAAAATCAACGTGTTTTTAAATTTTTTATTTTTTAAAGTTTGGTTTATTATTATTTTATTTTATTCATTTATTTGTTTACTTATTTATTTATTTATAAATAAGTGGCTTGAACTCAGGACCCCAAGATAAAGAGTCACATGTGCTACCAATAAAATCAGCCAGGCACACCTCAAGGTGCTTTTAAAAACATGACTATAACAATTTTATCACAACTAAACATAAATGAATACTTAATATCAAATACACAGTCAGTATTAAAATTTCCAACTGTCTCTTAAATGAATTTCTAAGAGGTTGTTTATCCTCTTAAATTGCTCAGTGTATAGTGGTTCTCAATTTGGAGGTGATTTCTCAATTTCAAGAGACAAGAAGCAATGTC
Organism: Nasua narica; assembly: GCA_028533885.1. Taxonomy (NCBI): domain Eukaryota; kingdom Metazoa; phylum Chordata; class Mammalia; order Carnivora; family Procyonidae; genus Nasua; species Nasua narica. The sequence continues at coordinate 48,149,160 of CM052800.1, forward strand.
CGCGGACATTCTGATTCTTACAACTAGAAGAGTACTTCTAGAATCTACTTGGTAGAGGCCAGGGATGCTACCAAACATCCCATAATGCACAGGAAGCCCCTCTACAACAAAGCATTATCCAGTCTAAAATGTCAAAAGTGCCATGGTTGTTCATGCACCACACCCAGTGCTCCATGCAGTACGTGCCCCTCTCGATACCCACCACCAGGCTAACCCATGAACAATCAATCTTGCAACACTGAAAAATTAAAATAAATTTGGGGAAAAAAATAAAATAATAAAAAAAAAAAGATATAAAAAAAAAAAAAAAAAGTGCCATGGTTGAGAAACACTGATCCATAGGTTCTACTTGGTTTTTATTCTTTGCAACTTATTCATTAAAGAAATCAAGCAGCAAAGTTTGCTATAAAAATCTTTGCATGGCTGAATTTTGCTGATTACAATCCCTGGGTGTTATATGAAAGGTCATCTATTCTTTATTTCTTATAAATTGGTAGTTAGCTATTAGAGTTTTGATCAAATTCAGGTATTTTTGTTGTTTGCTTTATAGGTTTTTTGTTTTTATTTTTATTTTTAGGATTTTATTTATTTATTTGAGAGAGAGAGAGAGACAGTGAGAGAGAGCATGAGAGGGGAGAAGGTCAGCAGGAGAACCAGACTCCCCGTGGAGCTGAGAGCCTGATGCGGGACTCAGTCCCAGGACTCTGGGATCATGACCTGCGCCGAAGGCAGTCTCTTAATCAACTGAGCCACCCAGGCGCCCTGTTTGTTTGTTTTTTTAAAGGAGGTGGAGGAGGCAAAACTATTTCATACACAGTGTTGTATTCTTCCATCAGGAAGCACATAATGTCTGGTTGTCTTCTTTTTATTTTTTTTTCTTTTTTTAATTTATTTTTTTAATTTACTTTTTAAATTATTTTTTTATCCCTCCTCCTACCTTCCTTCCTTCTTCCAGTGTGTATGTACACACACACACACACACATATACACATATACATATACACCACATCTTTATCCATTCATCTGCTGGTGGACATCTGGGCTTTTCCATAGTTTGACTACTGGGGACACTGCTGCTATAAACATTGGGGTGCAGGTACCCCTTCAGATCACTATATTTGTATCTTTGGGGTAAATCCCTAGTCGTGCAATTGCTGGGTCATACGGTAGCTCTATTTTCAACTTTCAGGGTTATCTTCTTTTTTAGATATTAGCAGACATTGATACTCAATGCCTAATCAGATCCAACAGTTTATCAAGGATTATAAAATGATAATATTTCATTCTACCACATATTTTTCATTTATTAATTGGAATTTCTTTTTAAAGAATTTATTTATTTGAAAGAGATAGTACAAGCAGGGGAAAGATCAGAGAGAGAGGAAGAAGCAGGCTCCCCACTGAGCAGGGAGCCCAATGTGGGGCTCAATCCCAAGAACGTGGGATCATGACCTGAGCCAAAGGCAGATGCTTAACCAATTGAGCCACCCAGGAGCCCCTAACTGAAATATTTCTAAAACAAACTTCACCACATTTTTATTTGGTTACATGATAGTACAATTTATAAGAAAAGGGCAGAAAAAATGTTTGATTATTTCCCTTTATTTACCATATTTGTTGTAAAAATAAGTTAGCTTCCTAGAATTCTCCAAGAGCAGTGAATTAGTTTTTCTTTTCATAGCAGTCTTTCAAATTCATGAATTTAGATATAATGGATATGTAACAATCCACTTGACTCAAAACACTACAAGCTCAGGGGCAACCTGGGTGATGCAGTTGAGTAGGCCTCCAATTCTTGGTTTCAGGTCATGTTATGGTCTCAGGGTCGTGGGATTGAGTCCCATGTCGGTACAGAGCCTGCTTGAGATCCTCTTCCTCTCCCTCTCCCACTCCTCCCCACACTCTCTCTAAATAAATAAATCCTTAAAATATATTATGTATTTCAAGCTTAGCTCCAGGCCTGCATTCAGACATTTCTCTAAGGAACTCTGGATCCTTAAAGTATGTTGCTCTCACATTTTTGTTTTTTAGTTCTGGAACATTTATTGTCTAATTTTTCAAATATTTCCACCCCTTCACTCATTTGTGTTTGTTCCTCTTTTTTCCTGTTTTTGTTTTTTCTTTTCCCTGTTCTCCACATCACTTCACTTTTATATTTTCCATTTCTTAATCTCGTCTTTTGGAAGAGCTCCACAACCAACTCCCATAATTAATCTGTTAATTCTTTTGTGGTTTTATTTTAACAAATCTGCTACTGCTACTATCTCCTTCTCATACAGATTTTTTAACACTGAGTTTGAAGAAAGAGTTAACAGCCTATGCTAGTTCTCCATCTGGTCCCTTTTGTTTCTCAAAGCATATATTTAAAAGTGTGCTTCATGTTTTAAAAAATGTAAAAGTACTGTTGTTAAAAAAAACTTTAACTCTGATTTTCATATAAAAAGTTAAAGGCAGGGGCGCCTGGGTGGCTCAGTTGCTTGAGCGACTGCCTTCAGCTCAGGTCATGATTCTGGAGTCCCGGGATCGAGTCCCACGTTGGGCTCCCAGCTCCATGGGAGTCTGCTTCTCCCTCTGATCTTCTCCCCTCTCATGTTCTCTCTCACTCTCTCTCTCTCTCAAATAAATAAATAAAATCTTTAAAAAAAAAAGTTAAAGGCAAATTTAGAAGAAATAAAAATAAACTATAATCACCTGATAACATGTTATTTTTCTATAGTTCCTTCAATTTTCATTTTTAAATTCCAGTCAGAATAAAATAGTTTTCTATTTTCCATAAGTTCGCTTAAATATTTATCCTAAAGGTCTTCTTATATGGCTATTCTTCAAAAATATATGCTTAAACTGATATAAAAATACTAATAATAAAAATGCTGTAATAAAATTACAAAATACTGTAATAAAAATTACAGTACCTGGAACATCTAAGTGCTATATAACTGCTTATTATCATATAATGACATCTTATTATAAAGTTAAAATATGAAATATAACGATTTCTTTCTATAACACTTTTTAATAGTTTCTAATATTTGCAATTACTATCAATGTTACAATAAATACCTAAATATATCCAGCTTCCCTACCCTTTATTTTCCGAGGAAAATATTCTGAAATGAGAGTCATAAATCAAAGGGTACAAACATTTTTCCAATAATTTCTACTAGCTTAGTAAATATAAAATATTCTTGTTTTTAATGTGGATTCCTTTGAATACTAGCCAGATTAAATACTTTCAAGTATTTACTATTTAAATTTTCTTTTGTACAATAAAGGCATTACAGTTTAATGGGTAACTGGAATTATTTCAATGATGATATTTCATAATGCTTATCTTATTAATTATTCCTTAATGATTATGCAGAAATCATCATTAATTTAGTTAGTTAAATGTGTTATTTTTACTCTTTTAATAGCACCTGGAGATCTTTAACATCTAGGATTGGATTAAAGCACATTCTGATTCTAGTTATACTAAGGTATCAATGAATTACTCTTTTCATGTGTGCCTTCTTTTCTTGCCTCAATTTGCCCTTCTTTGATAATACAAACTCAAGGGCCCTCATGTCCTCCTTTCTTTTTTTCATTCTTGAAAGAAAATTTCAAAATTGACAGTATTGTCAATTTTGAAATTTTGTCAATTACTTGTCAATTGTCAATTACTTGACAAAATTACTTTAATTTTGTCAGTAAAAATAATTGTTTTGAATGCAATACTCCAGTAACCCATGATATCACAGGTTCCTGAAATGTTACTTACTGAAAAATGTGCCTTAGACTCAGTATTTTTAAATGGCAGTAAAACAGTAAACTTTTTTTTTAAAGATTTTATTTATTTATTTGTCAGAGAGAGAGCGCACAAGCAGAGGGAACAGCAAGTAGAAGGAGAAGCAGACTCCCTGCTGAGCAAGGAGCCCGATGTGGGACTCAATCCCGGGACCCTAGGATCATGACCTGAGCCAAAGGCAGACACTCAACCAACTGAGCCACCCAGGCATCCCTACAACAGTAAATATCATTAAAATTTGGTGATATTCAAATTCTGTAATTTTCAAATTCAAAATGTACAAATATATATATATATTTCACATCAGTGGTACAAGGGCGTGTGTCTCCAAAGAGAGAGAGAGAGGACTCACCTTGAATCTCATTAAAATTTCAGCTAGTAATGCTACCACATACAGTAATACATTATTTAGTACTTATTAAAGTACCTAGCTCCTACTCCTCAGTCTACTGCTAATTACATAATTCTGAAGAAGACTTTTAAAACCTCATTATTGCTAAACTACATGATCAGTGAAATGAAATTTAGAGTTAATTTTCACCAGCTCTAATGATTTGTTTGCAAACCTATATTCTACAGTTCTTCTAAGAACATTCCTTAAACTTTTATATTTCAAGATTACATGGCTATGCACAGAACAAGTACTTATTAAATAACCATTGCCTGATTGACTTTAAACAGATTTAACAGAAAAATACTCTGTGCACTACAATAATATCATTTCTGAGAAAACAGCATTTTTAATACCTCATCAAGTCCAATAAATCAGTTATACCAATAAAGAAACATTAAACATATGGAAGAATACACTCACCAATATATCTGAGCCAACATGCTGCTTTCCCTTTTCTTGATGTGGTCCCAATATCAATTTTCCAGTAGAAAAAATAGGTGTATCCAGTGTTTTATACACTTTCAACTCACCATGCGCAACACAAAATTGATACGTATCTCGTGGCCTTAAAAGATCTAAGGGAAAAACACTAACATAAATATAAAGCAACAACGATAATAATGCTCAATGATATAAAATATACACACACATATACAACAGCATTATTCCTAGATATAAACCTGCTTTACAAAGACAGAAGTGATTAAGGTCATTTACTTGAGCTAGAATGGTAGAGGTCAAATTTTGTCTGTCTCACAAGTTGTGTGACCAGGCAAGTTACTTGTCTCTCTGTGCCTCTGTTTTCTTTTCTAAAAAATGGGACAATAATAGTTCACCTATGTTAGAGCTGTGAATATCAAACGAATTAACGTGTATAAAGTATTTAAAATACTGTCTGGCACAATTAATAAGCATTAGGTAAGTCTTAGCTATTAATAATAAAATGGCAGAATTATTATTTCTATTATAGCTCAGACAGAAAACAAAATTAGCTAAGAAACAAGAATCCCACATCTTTAAAAAGTTTAACATAGCCCACAATTAACAAATGTATCATCATAATAGATTATTTTGTGCTTCCATGACTGATTATTAAACAGCAAGATTTTTATCAAGTAAAGCATGAGTACTAACTCCTGCTCACAAATCACTATCTCAATTTTGAATTTCCCTTTTACTTATAAAACTTTCCAAATACATAGTTAATACATTCTTCTGCAATCACCTTCTATTTCCTTGGATATTTGGGAATGTTAGTAATCTCACAGATTATAGGATATAGAAAATACACTGACTCAAGAAACAGACAAAAAGTTATGAACTCCTGACAATACTCACAACTTTTCTAACCTGATAATATAGCAATGTTTCTGGTTAAGACATTACACTAAACGAAATTTTCTGTACTTATACCTCTGTTGTGAAATAAGCAATCTGATTATAAAAATAACTTTAATACTTAAGATGTCAAATGAAACCTATTTCACAGCCAAAATTTTAATTGGGAATACCATTACTGCCTCTCTGGTTTGACCTATTTGTCCCCTGACTTATGAGAAATAGTCCTCAGTACTCACTGATATAGTCAAAACAGCTAAAACATTTAAATACTTCCTATATGTAAATATTGCCTGTTGGTAAATAGCTAGGTGTCCCATATTTGCCCTTACCACACTATAGTTCATCTTTTGGAACCAATAATGGTCTCAGAGGCAATGTACTTTTAATGCCTATTAGATCAACAGTAGACCTCTAGGACCCTCTTCTGGCCTCAAGATTAAGCATGGCATTTATGTGGCAGATCAATGTCCTTGCTAGTCATCACTCTAAAGGTCTGATTTCCCAGGCACTAGTATTGGCATCCCATAGCCCAGAAGGCTGTCTAAATCCTGCCTACAATCCCTGCCTAGACTCATAGTAAGGGGTGTATTCTAGGATCTACTTGCTAAATTGCAACAGCTACTCATAAAAAAACCCTGTTCCCATGTGTCATCTTAGTTAAAGGCAGCTTGGGTCCTACTGGGGGAGGCAACACTCCTGATGATAGCACCTGCACCCTAGAGGATAAATGCATTGTGCTATGTGTCCCTAGACATTGTTTGCTATCAGAGCTCCCCCAGAGTAGTCCTCACACATGCTGCTTACTGGAATTAGATACTCTACTGGATTTTGGCTCTAAAAAAGTTGGGAAGAAAAAGAGAAAGTAGATAGGGTAATCATCAAGCCAGAAATCTGTCCTTACTAATTATTAAATTAAGCATTTTCATTATCCCTAATCTTACCCATGGGAATAATCTCTCTTGTTTCTGGGTCCTTTACCCTTGTTGGCTGCAACGGATCTCCCAAAGGTATACTCAGATTTACCATGAATTTATTCTCTGCAAAAGAAATATCACTGTAATACAAACTACTTAAAATTCTTTTCAATTAAAAAAAAGTCTAGTATTAAATACAGCTATGGACAAGTTGTTTAAAAAAAAAAAAGACTGCCACAGGCATAACAATCTCTTCCTAATTTCTTATTTATAAATGACCACTCTGATAAACAAAAATTCAAAAACCACAAATGATTTAATATAGAAGCAAACATATTAAACTTATTTTCTGAAAACTTGTTATGACAACTCTTGATACTCTTGCATCATCAAGAAAGTTTTGGATATTCTCTCAGAGAGTGAGAAGTATATAATACACTTTAGAAAAAAAATTCATTAAAAATGTCTATTTTACTCATAATTTGAGCATGGGAAAAGTTAGAGTCAATGACAGGGTAATTTACTAATGAGGAAGTGTTTTATATTATGCTAGTAATGATTTTTTAAAAGCAAAAATCTGTTTATTTTCAGAATTTGGGGAAAAAAGTGGACATTAAAAAGTGAATTCAGGGGCGCATGGGTGACTCAGTGGGTTAAAACCTCTGCCTTCGGCTCAGGTCATGGTCTCAGGGTCCTGGGATCAAGCCCCGCATCAGGCTCTCTGTTCAGCAGGGAGCCTGCTTCCCCCTCTCTCTGTGTCAAATAAATAAATAAATCTTTAAAAAAAAAAGAAGTGAATTCAAAACAACAGAAAAAGAAAACACAATACTCCAAAACCTTTAGGATGCAGCAAAAGTAGATGTTAAGAGTGAAATTTATGTTATAAATGCTAGTATTAAGAAATAAAGTCCAGAGCGCCTAGGTGGCTCAGTTGTTAAGCAACTGCCTTCGGCTCAGGTCATGATCCTGGAGTCCCTGGATTGAGTCCCGCATCAGGCTCCCGCCTCAGCAGGGAGTCTGCTTCTCTGTCTGACCTCTTCCTCTCATGCTTCCTCTCATTCTCTCTCTCTCTCTCTCTCTCTCTCAAATAAATAAATAAAATCTTTAAAAAAAGAAAGAAAGGCCAAAGAAACAATTTAACATTACACCACAAGAACTAGGAAAAGAGCTGAAATTTAGTAGAGGACGGAAGTAACAAAGAAAAATCAGAAATAAATAAGAGACCAGAATAAACAATAACATAACACTGAAAGTAATGAGCAGTTTTACCATTTGATTTCTTATTTGGCCCAATCTTTGCTTGTGCTGTAGTGTATTGTTTAATATTTACATACTAAATATTTAATAGTTTACATTGTAGATTTTCCAGCTTTGTTTTATTGTTGATCTTTGGTTTTGTACCATTGTGGTTGGAAAATATACTTGGTATTATTTCAGTCTTCTTAAATTTTTAATATTTGTTATGTCTCTTTTTATGTGGTTTAACCAGGGGATTCTTTTGTGTGTATCTGAAGAAAATGTGTATTCTATTTTTCTTGGATGGAATATTTTTTTATATATCTTTTAGAACCATGTATTCTGAAGTATGTTTCAAGTTAGGAATGATCTTGTTGAAAAAAAAAGTAACTTTCACTGACAGTACTCATTTAAAATAAAGCATATCAGAAGGGAGGTGGGTGGGAGAATGAGTGAAGTAGGTGAAGGGGATTAAGAGTATACTTATCATGATGATCACTGGGTAATGATGTTTAGAATTGCTGAATTACTATATTGTACACCTGAAACTAATATAACACTGTATGTTAATAATGGAATTAAAATTTAAAAACTTAATAAAAAAATAAAATAAAGGAAAAAAGGTGAATTCACCGTAAAGTATTACATCTAACATTTTTACAAATAAATTACAAAATTTGTAAAGATCTACTTCTCAGAGCACTATTATTTAAAATAAAATCTAAAAGTTACTTTCAGGAATAAGTTCATACTTCTCTCCTCATTATCAAGACAGATCCTTTTCCTATTAACTATTTTGTTGACTTTTCCAATGTTTCCTTTTGACTTCCTTTTAGATGATACTGTGTCTGGGGACAGTATTCCACCAATCACAAATCCTCCTGAAAGTTAATGACAAAAAAGGTAAATATCATACCTGAGAAAGTAACCAAAATTTAAATTACTATAACATATTTCCTTTCAGACTACCAGAGAATATATTACTATTACTCTATATGCTCTATAGCTAGTAACTCAAACAACACAAATACCAACCAATTTCACTTATGTTTCTACTACCCTAAATCTAGATGCACTGATGAAACATGATAGAATGATCTCTGTTGCTTGAAATCAAAAGTCAGTTTGAAAAACAACACAAAAGCCAGCAATAAAATATTTATAATAATTCACAGGTAAGCTTGTTCTTTGACTTAGATATATCCATCACAGAAAGAAAATAATTTTCTTGCCCACTGTCTATATTTCTGTAGAGAAATATGAGTAAGTGGGATGAGAACAGTAAAGAGGAATACTTAATCTTTGCCACTTACAATTTTCTCATGTTCTGATCTAATGACTTATTACTTGCAATTAAAAACCTTAGGCAATAGTATGGAATAAAAATACTCTCAAAACACACACTCACCTCAAAACTGCTACCAAAGAGAGAAAAAGATAAGCATTTCTATAGCAATCAGATAAATCTGTACTTGAATCTATTCTGGCCTCATTTTTGAAAGATGACGATAAAATGAGGTAATTGATGTACATATGTAAGTGCTTTGCACATAGTATAGATAAATAAACTGTTGCATCCTAATTATTATTTATCAGGTATTAAAGTGTAAATTGGAATTTACCCGATGGCCTTCCATGATAATCTATTCGCTCTCCCCGCCAATATTCCAAAGGTTTCAATCGTGTTCTCTTGGTCCTACGAACATTTGGTGTGTTGGAAGGCAACACTGTAAAAAATATTATACAAAAATGTACACATATAAATGCTTAATTAGATGGTCTCTGTAGTGGCAAGATTGATATTACCCTCTAGTTCTAGATGTTCTAATTCTAATGTTTCTAGACAAAACAGTAGGAAAAAAACAGTAGAAAAAAAATTTACAATATATTTGTGCTAAAAGTTAAAGAAATGTCAATGAAAAAATAAGGTGCTAGATTGGCAAAGATTAAAAAACTTGATGACACCCAAGTTGAATGATGTTAAAGAAACTCGAACTCAAACATACTGTAAGTAGAAATGTAAACTGATTGAAAGCAATTTAGCCATAATTTGATTTAGAATTTAACTTATAGGGGCGCCTGGGTGGCTCATTGGGTTAAAGCCTCTGCCTTCGGCTCAGGTCATGGTCTCAGGGTCCTGGGATCAAGCCCCACATCAGGCTCTCTGCTCAGCAGGAACCTGCTAACCCCTCTCTCTCTGCCTGCCTCTCTGCCTACTTGTGATCTCTCTCTCTCTCTCTCTCTCTCTGTCAAATAAATAAATAAATAAATAAATCTTAAAAAAAAAGGGCATTTAACTTACAGAAAATGAATCTGCAAAAATAATCACAAAAAGAGGCAAAGCTAGAGGTGGTCTAAGACAATAGCAGAGGGAAGACCCTGAGCTCACATTCTCCATGAACACACTGAACTTGCACTTACATATAGACCAATTCCTTCTGAAGAACTGAGAGCTGACTGAACAACTTCTGCTCAACAAAGGACCAAGGGATCACAGAGAGAAAGGCAGGAGAGATAAGACACAGTAATATCTGAAACTCCACCCCATCTGATGACCTGCAGAAAGGAGGGATGTCACTGAGAGGTGCACAGATTCACCGGCCCTGAGGCACAAAAAAACCCAAAACAAACAAATCAAAAACCAGGGGTTTAAAGGATAACTAGACAATAACTAAAGAAAATCCATTTTCTAACCCTGGAGCATCTGCCAAAAAGAGGCACAGCTACTGGAACTCTCTTCAGGTCAACAGGCACCATTGTTTACATTCCTTCACCTTGATAATGCAGATGGGATCAGAATTCAGGTGCTTTAGCTGGCCTGCTAGGGCTACCATAGCCAGACCCAGAACCCAAGCTCCAACCATCCCTATAGGGTTCACCCCACCTGCCTTGCCTCATTACGCCAGGGTGGCCACAGAAAAGAACACTCCAGATCTAGCTGGCCACCCAAAACCGCCAAACACAGAGAGTCTACATAGGGGATATTCCTACACAAGCCCTACACAAGACCAGGAGCAGTAATTGTCCAACTTATTTATAGATACAACTAGAACATTAGACAAAATAAGGACACATGTTCATGCTCATGTTCCAAATGAAAGAGTAACATAAAACTCAACAACAACAACAATGAAAAACCCTAAACAAAACACACATAAACAATCCACCTAAGAATTCAAAGTAATGATCATAAAAATGCTCACTAAACCTGAGAGAAGAATGGATGAATTCAGTGAGAACTTCAATAAAGAGACCAAAAATATAGAAAAGAACTAGAGCTAAAGAATAAAAACTGAAAGGAAAAACAGACTAGAGGAATTGACAGCAAGTTACAGGATGTAGAAGAATGGATCAGTGAGTCGGAAGACAAGGTAGTAAAAAAGCACCTAAGCTAAAAAACAAAAAGAAAAAAAAATTTTAAATGAGGATAGGTTAAGGGAACCCTGGGACAACATCAAGTGTAATAACAGTAGTGCTACAGGGGTTGCAGAAGAAGAAGAAGAAAACAGAGATAGAAGGGCAGAAAAATTAACTGAAAAAATAAGTGAAAACTTCTCTAATGTGGAAAAGGAAACAAGACATCCAAGTTCAGGAAGAACAGAAAGCACCAAATAATATGAACCCAAGGAGGTCCACACCAACACACATAATAATTAAAATACTAACAGTTAAACTAGAAATCTCTTTTAAAAGCAGATAGTTATATACGAGGGAAAAACCATAAGGATATCAACTGATTTTTTAGCAGAAACTTTGCATGCCAGAAGGGAGAAGGAGGATATATTCAAGGTCCTGAAAGGAAAAACAAAACAAAACAAAAAACAGAAAAAAAAAATGAAATTAAATTTAAAAACAAAACAAAACAAAAAAAACAGAACAATAAAATCAAGAATGCTTTTCTAGGAAAAGTTATCATTCAAAACTGAAGGAGAGATATGAATTTCTCAAACAATTTAAAGAAGTTGGCAAGGATGAGGAGAAAGGGGAACCCTCTTACACTGTTGGGAATGCAAGATGATGTAGCCACTCTATAAAACAGGATGGAGGCTCCTCAAAAAGTTAAAAATAGGAGCTACCCTACAACTCAGCAATTATGCTACTAGGTATTTACCCAAAGGACAACAAACATAGTGATCCAAAGGGCACATGCACCCCAATGTTTATAGCAGCAATGTCCACAATAGCCAAACTATGGAAAGAGCCTAGATGTCCATCAACAGAGGAATGGATAAAGAAAATATTACTCAGTCAACAACAAAAAAAAAATGAAAACTTGACATTTGCAACAACGTGGATGGAACTAGAGGATTTTATGCTAAGCAAAATAAGTCAGAGAAAGACAATTATATGATTTCACTCATATATCGAATTTAAGAAACAAAACAGGATTCATAGAGAAAGGGAGGAGAAAATAAGACAAAATCAAAGAGAGAGATAAACTGTAAGAGACTCTTGATCACAGGAAACAAACTGAGTGGGTTAGGGGGATGGGGAACTGGGTGATGGGCATTAAGGAGGGTGATGGAATGAGCACTGGGTATTTCATAAGACCGATTCATCACTGACCTCTAACTCTGAAACCAATAATACAGTATATGTTAATTGAATTTAAATAAAAAAAATTTTAAAAAGACTAATGAATCACTGAACCTACCTCTGAAACTAATAAAACACTATGTTAATTAACTCAATTTAAATAAAATAAAATTAAAAAATAAAGAAAAACTTATTATTTTAAAAAGCAGCAGCAAGAAAAAAAAGCAGTATCAATAAACTGAAACTCTCATAATCATTACAACTTTGGTTGTAAAATACTTTGGTTGTTACAATTTACCATAACCATCTAGCTAATTTTCTGTTGGAAGTATTTCTCCTGAATTCTCAAGAGCTAGTTTAGAGTCAAACTTACATACTAACTTTATTATGAACTAGTTTTTGTTTTTTTTTTTTAGATTTTATTTATTTATTTATTTATTTATTAGGGAAGAGAGAGAGTGAGAGACAGCATGAGAAGGGAGAAGGTCAGAGTGAGAAGCGGGCTCCCCATGGAGCTGGGAGCCCGATGTGGGACTCCCCGGGACTCTGGGATCATGACCTGAGCCGAAGGCAGTCGCTCAACCAACTGCGCCACCCAGGGGCCCTATTATGAACTAGTTTTGAAACATCCCAGAAGTTAAAGCCATTCAACCTCTCTAATGTAAATTGCAGTTTTATTTTATTTATTTATTTGTTTGTTTGTTTATTTAATTGCTTAATAAAATAAATAACAGATGAAAAACAGAACCCACCTCATGGAGTTTTGTGAGATGTAAATTAATAAAATGCTGTAAAATGCCTGACATATAGCAATTCATTGAACATTAGCTATTACCTTTTTTTAAATTTTATTTACTTATTTATTTAAGTAGTCTCTACATCCAACATGGAGCTCAAACTCATGACCCCAAGAGCAAGAGTCATATGCTCTTCTGACTAAGCCAGCCAGGGATCCTGCTATTAACCATTTTTTTAAAAAATGGGTAAAGCTTACAAGAATGTTCACGGTAGTACTATTTATATTTAGAAAACAAAACCCAAACTGAACACCATCTAAATGATCCACAATAGAAAATTTATAAATGGGGGTAATTATGTGTGCATGTGTTTGTGTATATATACATAAATCCACTAATTTTATCTGAACAACGCAAAGTTCTATATGCTAAGCTGACTTTGTTGGCTATATAATCAAATTTCTATGCTTTTCCTACCTTGTTTGCTAGAAGTTTCCAACTCTGAAAGTAGTTTAATAAAATCTCCCAGTCTAACTACACTGTTTAAATAAAAATCAGAGTTTTTTTTAGCTTTTTCTTTATACATTTCATTTGATAAGTTGTTTGGTACATAAGCATTTATGATTTTTCTATCTTCTTCATTAATTTTTTATCATTACATGTCCTTCTTTATTCTGTTGTACTATTTAACCAAATCTGAGAATCCCTATCTTCTTAAAGGAATTCAATCCATGATTTAGTGTAACAAGTAACATATTTCTTTTTATTCCTTCCATCTTACTTTATATTCGACTAGTTATTTTGCATCAGCGCTTCTTTCTCATTTTTATTGATTTGAACATATGGCCTTATCTTTTTCCTCCCCTCCCTTGGTCATTTTAAAGTTTTACTGTGCTTTTTTCAATCTAATATTGGTCACCTTCCCATTCTTGGCACTCAAAAATCAAATTCTCATATCTCCATGATTATGTTAAAAACGATATCCCTTACCAAGATATGCTATCTTCTCATTCAGTAAAATAAAACATTTAGACTACTTTTACTATTGCTCTTCTGTCCCTCCTCTTTTAATAACCACATTAAATTTTGTGGTAAGGCAGAATTACCTTACCTTACCACATTAAGTTTTAATTAAAGATAGTATGGATTTCAATGTATTATTATAAAAGTCATTATTTAGCACTTATAAATCCCCATTCACATTAGCATTAGGTAGTAGTCACACCCTAAGGTATCGGCAATGAATGATTCACACCTTCTGTAACAATCCCCTCCCCTAAGATGTAGGTGGGAACTGTGACTTTTTTCTCATCTGCAGAATATGACAATAGTGATGGGGAATCACTATGATTACATTATGATTATGTATGTGACAATATATGATATTAATCATATAAGACACCATTTAGCAGAAGCAGAAATTCTGCCTTGCTGACTCTGAAGAACCAAGGTACCATACTATGAAGAAGCCTATGGAAAGGATCATGTAACAAGGAACTGCAGGTAACCTTTAGAAGCTGAAAGTAATGGCCCATGGCTGACTGCCAGCAAGAAAACAGGTACCTCAGCCCCACAGTTTCAAGGAACTGAAATCTAAAAACCACATGAGCTTGGAATACGACCTCAAACCTGAGATGAGATCACAGCCCAGGCTGACACTTTTGACTGCAGCCTGTGACTCTTGAACAGAGGACCCAGCTAATCTGTGCCTGGGCTTCTGACCCAAAGAAAATATGGATAATAAATAAATGTGTGTTTTCTAAGCCACTGAATGGTAATTTAGTATACAGCAACAGAAAACAAATACACATTATTTAAATTTAGCCACATATATTACAAGAATTATTCCTCTTCACTGTTTTTTCTCTTTGGAGTCAGTTTCGAATTATATACTTGGTTAAAATACATGAGTATTTTTACCAGGAGGATTTAGAGTCAACTCAATCTTTGCATTATCTGCAAAGTAAATTCACTTATCAGAAAGGAAAATATCTTGGCTAGGTATAAGATTACTGGATTGTAATACATTTCTTAAAATAGGCTATAGATGTTATTTTATTCTTCCAATGTTATACAGATCAACAGTACTTGTCATTTTTTTCTCCCTTATATATAAATTTTTCTGTCTAGAAGCTTCCTATAGTATTGAAATTTAGGAATTTTATTCATTGATGTCTAGAAGTATATCTATTTCAATAATTTTAACTGGCACTTAACAAACTCATTCAAATTGCATATTTAAGTCATCTTTAATTCAGGGAAGTTTTCTTTAACATACCTCTTTTAACTCTTTTCCCTCCTCCACCTGTTTCTCTATTCTGGAAATCTTCTTATTTTCAAGTGTTCTCAGCTATCTCCATATTATTTCCACTGTATACCTTTTTTCTCACGCTTTCCATCTTTTCATATTTTGTCTCTGACGAATTTCTTTCATGTCAAGACCAGTTACTAATTCAACCCTCAGCAACAGTGATTACCCTTCAGTTTTACTTCATCTACTGACTTTTTAAATTTAAAAAAATTAGGTTTTTCAGTCCTAGAAAGTCTTCTTTGCTATAACTGAATCTCTGAAAAATCCTCATATTTCTTTTATTGTTAAAACTGTTATGCATCTACTACAAAAAGTCTAGCTCACCAGCAGTTGCCTACTGCTTAGGCATGATACTTGATTTTCCTCTCTCTAGTTGCTAAAGCCCCTACTCAGAAACATTTTTATTTCTGTTTGCCTACTCCTGACTAGTTATCATTCCAGTTTTCAACAAAGTATTAAGCAATAAGAGGTAGAACAGTCTTTCTTCATATGGGCCCACAAAATATTGACAAAATGTGAGTTTTGGGTTGAAGCAATTTGAGGAAGCTACAATTCTAGTGGTTTTCTTCATGGATAAGTACATGAGCACTCACTTCAGGCATAGAGAGAACATACAAGGTCACTGCAATCCCACAAAGGTGAGAGGTCCCATGAATCCTGACTGGCAAATATATCATTGGGAACCAAATAGTTTTAATCCTCCAAGGCCTCTCCATGGGTTCCCCAGCTCCCACCTTTGCCTATTTATTCCAGCTACTGCTTTGTTTGCAAGTGAACTGGATAAAAGTGGGAGTTGTCAAGAGATGTCATCTACCTAGCAGTTATTATTTACAGAACTCTCCACCCTACCTTCTTAGCATAGGTGAAATCATGCTCCCTAACATGGGGCAAAGAGTAAGAGAGACACAGGATTTAATAAAGATCATCACTGGCTTGTGATTGACTTATTGTTAAATTCATAAAAACTAAACAAATAGCTTTAATTTATCTGCCAATTAATCCAAATACTTCCTCCCTGTGTGAGAAAAATTAAGACCTATTTAGTAACAGAGGTTTTATAATATGAAGATATTAAAAGAGAGAAAAAATCTTACCTAACTTGTGATGTATTTTATCCTCTGGTATTACTGTAGATATTTTTACTCTTGAGTCACCTGCAAAATGCAAATGATAATATCATAAGCAAAGGGTGCTAATTCCATGTTGAATTAAATTGTTAGCTGTCAATTTCAATATAAGTATTTAAATTTAACCTGACAATCATGTTATTACTTCTTTTACTTTTTACTGCTGAGGAATAAAGACTAATGAAAATGGTGTAAAATTTCTCTAGATTTTGCTACAATGTATATGTCTAAAGAGCCTAACAGTTAAAAATAACAAAAAATAAGTAAGTTTTCTAGACTTGAGGTGAAATAAGCAACTTGGTAGATTAAAATGTAGGGTGTAATAAAGAACAATCAAGATGCTAAAATTCTAAAATAGTACAAGAATACTAAATTTAGCAGTGTGCCGATTAGGCCAGAGTTTTCAACTTTAGTATTGAAATAGCATCTAAACATAGCTGCCATTAATTCTTTCTCTTCTCTGCACAAATGTCATTCCTTATCAAGAAGCAGAGTCTAATTCCCTTTTCTCTGAATTCCCTGATTCCCTCAAGCTCCGCTAATCTTAATGACTTGCTTGACTAACAGAACACAGGAGAAATGACATTCTGGGACCTCAAAGGCTAAGTCCTAAAAAGATATTCAGGTTCTACCTGGGTGTCTTAGAACTTCACTCTGGAGAAAGACACTTTAAGTGAAGTCTGACCACCCCAAGACTGCCATACTGTGAGTAAACTCAAGCTAAGCACATGAATAGAACATGTGGAGAAAAAAGATACATTTGGCCAGCCCTCATCTGTTCCAGCCCCACCAGTTAAGTGCTAAAATATATGTGAAAAAAGTCACCCCACACTTCCAACCCAGTTGAGCTTTCAAAACACTCCAGCCCCAGCAGCTTGCATTTAAGTATGAATGCATGAGAGAGCCCAAGTGAGAACTGCCCAACTAAGCCAAGTGAACCCACAGAGCAATGAGAGATAAATCAATTATTGTACAGAGTCACTGAGTTTTGTGTGTTTGTTATGGAGCAATATGTAACTGGAACACTTAATGTCCATGAATGACCTAAAACTTGATACAATTTTATATGTAATATGCATTTCCTGAAAAATAAGTCTAAGCTTTCATTATATTCTCAAATGAGTCCATGATACAAAAAGACTGTTTAAAATGACTGAACTGGGGGCGCCTGGGTGGCTCAGTAGGTTAAGGCCTCTGCCTTCGGCTCAGGTCATGATCTCAGGGTCCTGGGATCAAGCCCCGCTTCAGGCTCTCTGCTCAGCAGGGAACCTGCTTCCTCCTCTCTCTCTGCCTGCCTCTCTGCCTACTTGTGATCTCTCTCTGTCAAATAAATGAATGAAAGAATGAATGAATGAATGAATGAACGAATGAACGAACTGGGGTGCCTGGGTGGCGGGCTCAGTCATTTAACCATCCAACTCTTTTTTTTTTTTTTAAAGATTTTTATTTATTTATTAGAGAGCAAGAGACTGAGAATGAGAGGGGAGAAGGTCAAAGGGAGAAGCAGACTTCCCGCAGAGCTGGGAGTCCGATATGGGACTCGATCCCGGGACTCCGGGATCATGACCTGAGCCAAAGGCAGTTGCTCAACCAACTGCGCCACCCAGGCGCCCTAACCAACCAACTTTTGATTTCAGCTCAGGTCATGATCTCTGGGTCATGAAATCGAGCCCCAAGTTGGGTACCATGTTAAGCATGGAACCAGCTTTAGATTTGCTCTCTCCCTCTCCCTCTGACTTTTCCCATCCCACTCATGCACGCATGCACACTCTCTCTAAAAAAAAAAAAAAAATTAAATGACTGAATTAGATACTTTATAAACTTGCTAAGAAAAAACTTTAGTGATCATAAAATCTAATTTCCCTGTCCAGAACTGGCACACCTATAGAGATCTATAGAAAACAAACGTATGTCAGTGGATGCCATAGGCTTAAGAAGTATGGAGAGGTGAGGGAATGAAAGGTACCTGCTAAAGATAAAGAATATGGGGTTTCTTCTGGGGATGATAAAAATGTTCTAAAATTTATTGTGGTGATGGTTACACATCATTGAATTATATCCCATAAATGGGTAAATTTTATGGTAGGTGACTATCTCAATTTACATCTTAATAAAGCTGTTACCAAAAAAAAATCTAATTTCTCATGCAATCCCCACTTGAGAAAGTAGAGGGCTAGTCACTGAAAATTTTCCCATAGCAGTGAGCTGTGGGAAGCAGGTGATGGGATCAGAGAAGGAATGAAGCAATTAAGTAAATATACTGAGGACAGTCCACTGAGAGAGCCTAGAAGCAATGATATCCCAGTAACAGTGAGCACACCAAGCACCCAGATCTGAGTTTCTAAATGCCATTCTCCACTAAAAAGAACCAGGTTCCTTAGGAGAAATAAGTGATTCCATAGTTGAGACAAAGGAAGTAAGCCAGAACATCTTAAGCCCCCCACCCAAAAAAAGAGAGTACTCAAAAAATAGCAGAAACGTAAAAAAAAGACAAAAGGACCAGTTTGAAAGGATGCCTATAGACCAAATCTGGCACAATTTGAGTATCAGAATAAATGAAAGGGATTACAACCATCAAATAAAACAGGAATCCAATAGCAGCCCATAATTATATAAACAAACAAATGAGAGAAGGGGTAAGAAAAACTGTTTCTTACATGATGCCACTAATTAACAGACAGGAAAACAGAAAAGCACAATTTGGTATCATCATTAGTGCCCGTGATTTACATGGAAGTCTTCAATAGATGCTAAGATTGGTGTGAAGGTTTGAAAAGAAACACATTAGATAATAGCATCAGAATATCACACTGCAAAATACTTAACAATTAAAAAAGAGAACAACCATACCTTTAGAGATAATAACTTGAACAGGTGATCTAGATTAACATCACCAACAGGAGATGGGTAAACACTGTGTCTCCTAATGTGATGCACAAAAAACATAGTATCATTTCTGTACTACTTCTGTCACATGCACATGGCTGGCATCTAATCATGAGGAAACATCAGAAAGACTCAGGTAGAAAGTCATTCTAAAGAATAAAAAGCTGTACACTCTCAAAAAAAAAATGTAAAGGTCAGGAAAGTTAGAAGATGCCTAATGAACTGTTCCTTACTGAAGGAAACTTAATGGACATGAGAGCTAAATACAATCTATGATCCTGGATTGGATCCTGAAACAGAACATTAATGGAACTGCTGGTGAAATCTGCAGGGAATCAATGAAGGAATACTAGTGTTGTATTAATGCTGATTTCCTGATGTGGACGGTTAAAGTGCAATTATGTTCTTGTCTCACATCATATCTGCATAGACTTACACACAATACTATGTCTGCAACTTGTATTCAAATAGTACCAAAAAGGCTAATAATAGCCAAAGCAATCTTGAGAAAGAACAAAGCTGGAGATATCACAATACCAGACCTCAAGATATACTACAAAGCTGTAGTACATCAAAACACTATGATACTAGCACAAAACAGACACATAGATCTCTTATAGCTGAAGAACCCAGCTATAAGCTCATTCTTATATAATCAATTAATCTATGACAAAGGAGGCAAGAATATACAACAAGGAAAGGATAACATTCAATCAATGGTGTTGGAAAAAATGGAGAGCTACATGCAAAAAAAAAAAAGAAAAGAAAGAAACAGGACCACACTTTCTTACACTTTACACAAAAATAAACTTAAAATGGATTACCAACCTGAAAGTAAGACCTGAGACCATAAAACTCCTAAAAGAAAACAGAGGCAGTAATCTCATTGACATTGGCTGTAGCAACATTTTTCTATATATGTCTCCCCGGACAAGAGAAACAAAAGCAAAAACAAACTATTAGGACTACATCAAAATAAAAAGCTTTTGCACAGCAAAGGAAACCAACAACAAAATGAAAAGGCAACCTACTGAATGGGAGATTATTTGCAAATGATATATCTAATAATAAGTTAAAATTCAAAATATGTAAAGAACTCAACACAACACCAGAAAACCAAATATTCCGATTTAAAAATGTGCAGAGGACCTGAATAGACATTTTTCCAGAGATGACATCCAGATGGGTAGCAGACAGATGAAAAGATGCTCAACATCACTCATCATCAGGGAAATGTAAATCAAAACCATAATGAACTGCCACCTTATATCTGGCTGAATGTCTAGAATCAAAAAGGTAAGAAACATGTTGACAAGGATGTGAAGAAAAATGAACCTTCATGCATGTTGGTAGAAATGCAAACTGGTGTAGCCACTGTGGAAAACAGCATGGAGGTTACTCAAAAAATTAAAAATAGAATAATCAGGGTGCCTGGGTGGCTCAATGGGTTAAAGCCTCTGCCCTCGGCTTAGGTCATGATCTCAGGGTCCTGGGATCAAGGTCCGCATCGGCTCTCTGCTCAGCGGGAGCCTGCTTCCCTCTCTCTCTCTCTCTCTCTCTCTCTGCCTGCCTCTCTGCCTACTTGTGATCTCTCTCTGTCAAATAAATAAATAAAATCTTAAAAAAAAAATAGAATTATCATATGATTCAGTAATTCCACTACTTGATGTTTACCCAAAGAAAACAAAAACACTAATTTAAAAAGGTATGTTGCACCCCTATGTTTACTGCAGCATTATTTGTAATAGCCAAGATATAGAAGCAACTCAAGTGTCCATCCCTAGATGAATGGATAAAGATGATATGGTATGTATACAAACCACACACACACAAACACACACACACCATCCCTAGATGAATGGATAAAGATGATGTGGTATGTATACAAACCACACACACACACACACACACACACACACACACACACAGTGGAATAGTACTCAAGCATAAAAACAGTGACACCTTGCCATTTGCAACAACATGGATGGAATGAATGGACTTAAAGAGTATAATGCTCAGTGAAACAAGTCAGAGAAAGACAAATACCATAATCTCACTCATAATGTGAAATTTTTTTTAAAGATTGTATTTATTGATTAAGAGAGAGAGCATGAGAGAGAGAGAAAAAGCACGAGCAGGGGGGAGGGGGAGGGGCAGAGGGAAAGGGAGAAGCAGACTCCACTCTGAGCAGGGAGTCCAAGGTAGGACTCGATCCCAGGACCCTGGGATCAGGACCTGAGCCAAAGGCAGATACTTAACTGACTGAGCCACCCAGGCACCCCACTTATATGTGGAATTTAAGAAACAAAACAATTGAACAAAGAAAACAAGAGACAAAAAAAAAAAACAAAACAGACTCTTAAATACAGAAAACATACTGGTGGTTGCCACAGGAGAGGTGGGTGAGGGATGAGTGACACAGATAAAGAAGTTTAAGAGTACACTTATAATGAGCACTGAATAAAGTATAAAAATGCTGAATCATTACATTTTATACCTAAAACTAATTATCACTGTATGTTAATTCTACTTCAATAAAAAAACATTTTAAGGGGCACCTAGCTGGCTCAGTAAGTTGAGTGTCCAACTTTTGATCTCAGCTCAGGTCTTGACCTTGGGGTTGTGAGTTCAGGCCCTACATAAAAAAAAAAATTTTTTTTTTAAGGCTGATGACAAGAAACGTGTATGAACATATATGTAGCAGAGGCGAGGAGGGAGATGGAACAAATGTTGTTAAAATATTGACAACTGTGGAATCTGGGTGAAGCAGATATGGGAATTCACAATAAGGTTAAAATTTATAATTTCTAAAAGAATAATTTAATTAATAAATTTAATAATTTCAAAAAAATTATTTTATAAAACAGCAACAAAGAGATAACTCCTGCATTTCAAACATTAAAGAATCCTAATAAGTATGGAATAGAAGAAAACAAGAAATAAGTCTGCCTTTATATTTCTACTCCTAAGCATTAGCTATTGTGAGTCAAAAGGTCAATAGCCAGCTAGTTTAAAGTAAAAAAGATTATGACTCAAAGGTTATTTTTACTATTCAACTAGTTGCACAAAAAAAAAAAATTCCTGAGTTCTTGCTGTCGTAAGTGAGAATGTCTACCAACTTTACAAAGAAGTAACAAGGCTATCTGTTCTGACAGTAAATGTAAATGTGTTAAACATTTATTAAAGAAAAAAATACTGATAGAGAAAGAAATAAAAATTCAATCATGTACTGTTTCAAGACCACTTTGTTTTAGGTCTGTAGGAAAGGTTAAGTAAAAAGATAAATAAAAATGTAAAAAAGAACAATGAACCAAAAGAAAGCACGGGTCACAAAATTAACGTTAGACAAAACAGACTATGAGTACAAGCACTGTTAAGAGGATCAAGAAGATAAATTTGACCAAAGCAGGTACATTCCATATAAAGGTTTACATGCTTAGTAATAGTACTGAAATGTACAGAGCAAACACTGCAGAAAATACAAGGAGAAAAAAGCAGACCACTGTAGTAGAAACACTTTACTTTGACTCTGGCAGTCTTCAGCAGATTTCACAAATCACAAGCAAGGATATAAAGGATCAAATTAATGTCTAATGTAATATGTTCAATTCTAATATCCTATTCTTTTCCCCAAAATCTGCTCCTTCCCTAACAGTCTCCAAATCAAATAATGACAACACAATTCTTTCAGGTGCTCAAGCCAAAACCCTTAAAGTTATCCCTGACTTTTCTTCCTTACATCCCACATCCTATCCATCAGGAAATCCTGTTGATTCTATCTTCAAAACTATTCAAAATCCTACTACTGTTGTCTGCCTTCCACTGGTACCACCCTAGTCTAAGCAAACTCTCACTGGGATTATTAAAGTCTCACCAACCAGTCTCCCTGTCTCCAACCTTAATACCAGCCCCCTCAAACTCACCAGTTCCTCGATAACACAGCAGCCACAGTCACTCACTGTTTATAGGTCCGTCATGTCTCTCCTCTGCTCAAAATCCTCCGCCTTATCAACTCTCTTAGGAAAAGCTTTTGCAAAAATCCTTAAAATAGTCTTTAACATCCTATGTGATCTTTCATTCTTGTTATCTCTGTGACATCATCTCCTAATACTCTATCCGTCTCTTCCTTTGCTCTACCCAGGCTCCTTAGTGCTTCACCATCCGACTCATTATCATATCAGAACTGCCATTGGTCTTCCCTCTACCCGAGGCATTATCTCCTCATACAGCTGCGTGATTTGCTTCCTCAACTTTTTCATATTTTGCTTGATCCTCAGTAAGGCCTTTTCCACCCATCTACCTAAGAATGTAACCACGATTTCCCACCGCAAAATCCCTGCTTTATTTTTCTACTCTCAATCCAGCAAATCATAAGTTTTTCTACCATTTTTTATTGTCTTCTATCCTGATCCCCCAGAAAATAAGCTCCAGGTGGACAGAAGTTTTTGTCAGATTTGTTCACTACCACATCTGCAGCCTCTAGAAGGATACATAGTAAATACTCCATAATATTCTATGAATATTTAAGAGTCCTGGGGCACCTAGGTGTTAAGCATCGCCTTCGGCTCAGGTCATGATCTCAGGGTCCTGAGATTAAGTCCTGTGTCGGGCTCCCTACTCAATGGGGAGCCTTGTTTCTCCCTCTTCCTCTCCCTCCAACCCCTGCTCATGCTCACTCACTTTCTCTCAAATAAATAAAAATCTTCAAAAATAAAAAAATTTGATTTCCATAAATATTCAAAATATATTCAAAAATATACATCCACTTATATCAATAAAATAAGTGGATATATATTTCTATATCCATACATGTACACAAAAGAATATTCTTTTTCAAGCACCTATAGGAGAATTATAAAATTCTTCCATGAATTTTATATGTTCTAAGCATATTATAGATCATAAAGAAAACCTTAATAAATTCAAAAAACAAATAATACAAGCCAAAGTTCCCTAGAACAATGAAATGAAATTACCAATTGTTAACAAAGATCAAAACACTTCAGAATAACAGTCAACATTATGTTTTAACATAAAGTAGAAATTAAACAAGAAAGCTAGGGATTAGAAATGATATCCCCATTTTATGGATAAGTATGCTGAAGGTAAGAGCAATGAAGTTCTTTACTCAAGATAACATAGTAAATAAGTGGTAGAGCTGGATTCAACCCCAGGGACTCTGGAGGCCGAGGTGTTGACTAATACATCCTTAAAAAAACTCCTAGGTCAAAGAAAAATCACTGTAATTTAGGGTATACTACAATAAGAATACAACATTTGGGGTGGCCTGGGTGGCTCAGTTGGTTTAGTATCCAACTCTTCATTTCAGTTTAGGCCATGATCGGTTGTGTTACCGAGTCCCACGACAGGCTCTGCACTCAATAGGGAGTCTGCTGGAGATTCTCTCTCCCTGTAGCCCTCCTCCTGACCTTCCCCTGCGCACGCTCTCTCTCTCTCTCTCTCTAAAATAAATGAATAAATCTTAAAAAAAGAAAAAAGAAAACAATTTAAAAACCTATAAAATTGGGGCACTGGGTTGCTCAGTAGTTTGGGTCCGACTCTTGATTTTGGCTTAGGTCATGATCCCAGTGTCGTGAGATCAAGTCCCACATTCATGGGGCGCCACACTCAGCACAAAGTCTGCTTCAGATTCTCTCTCTCCCTCTTGCTCTGCCCCAACCCCACTCACACTATAAGTAGATAGATAGATAGATAGATAGATAGATGATAGATAGAACCGTTTAAGAGATTTTAAAAATAAATAAATAAACAGCTATAAAATTAAGCCAAAACTGTAATCGGGAAAATTCATTGTTTTTTCAAATAAAAATTTTTTTATCGCATAATAGAAAAATAATTAGAGAAAGCATTCAACTTAGAGGAGAAAAATAATAAAATAAATCTCAACACAGAGAGAAAAAACAATTTAAAAGGAAAAACAGGGGGCACATGGCTGGCTCGGTTGATAAGCCTACGACTCTTGTTATCTGCATTGTAGGTTCAAGCTCCAATTAAGTATAGAGATTACTTAAAAATAGAATCTTTAAAAAAACAAATTCCACATTCCTAGCATTTCAAGAGGTGCACATCAAAAGGAAAAAGAGGGGTGTTGGATGGCTCAGTCAGTTGAGCGTCTAACTCTTGATTTTGGCTCAAATCATGATCTCAGGGTTGTAAGATCAGCTCTGAGCTCAGCAAGGAATCTGCTTAAGATTCTCTCCCTTTCCCTCTGGCCACCCCACCCCTCATGGCCAGCCCCGCTCATGGGCACACCTGTGTGCTCTCTTTCTCTCAAAAAAAAAAAAAAGAGAGAAAGAGAGTCCAATTTAAAAAATAAAAGGAAAAAAAAATAATAAAAGGAAAATGAATTCATGAATTATGAAAGAAAAAATAGTATAACAGATTAAATTCCAAGCACACATTCTTTAGCAGCATAAGAATTACAAAATTAAGAGGTATTTTTAAAACTTACTATGTAAAGTTTCAAACATATTTAAAATAGAAGAAATGATATAATGAAAACTGATATACCCATCATATAGCTTCAGTATATGTGGCTAATCCTTTTTCATATATACCCTTAACAGTTTAACATTACTTTTTTTAAGATTTATTTATTTGAGAGAGAAAGTGCGAGGCGGGCAGAGGGAAGGGAGAGAAAGTTTCAACTCTGTACTGAGCATGAGCCCAATGCCAGGCCCTATCTCACAACCCTGAGATCATGACCTGAGCCAAAATCAAGAATCAGGCATCTGACCAACTGTGCCACCCAGACACCCCTTAACATTTTTCAAAACTAGAGTAGATATTTTAAGTGTCAATTATATCTTTATGTTCTCCCTCAAAGAAAGGACTATCACTCTGTCATTCTGTCTCTTTCTCATCCTCCCTATATCACATAGGTATAAGATCTTATATATCTCTAAACATATGGTAAGGCTCTTAAGAGTAAGTACTCAATACACATTTGCCACTGGTGATAATTTATATAAAACATAACACACCCTACTTTGCATGCATAATGCTATAAATATAAAGGCAAGAGACAATAAATAATAACCTACTTGAAGTTTCCTGAACTTCTTTGTCATCCACATCAGAATTATTCTTTCCAGGTGTTAAGTAATTCTTGAGCCTGAAAGGTCCACTTTAAGATAAAAAAGTAAACCATCAAATTTGTGCCTTTATAATACATATATCTAATTATCTACCCTACTGGTCATTTTCTCCCAAAAACTGCCAAAGGTTTCCTTCTTACAAAACCAAGAGTGATGTTACAGATCACCAAAAATATATTTACATGCTAAATAAAACAAAGAATCTATAATTTAATCCTATAACTGTCAAACAGAACAAATACTGAATTTTATAAACTTTTAAACTTCATGAATAAATTATAAATTTTAATTTCAACTCAAGTAACACCCCTTGATAAAAACCAAATTATAAAAAATATTAGAAATGAATCAGCCTGTCTTAATTAAAAAATACAGTCAGAAACAAGTGGAATTTAAAATATAGTACAGAAATTGCTCAAAGATTAATTCAGCTTATCCCAGTTCTAGATTCCTTTCCTTCTATTATGAACCCAGGATAAGCCTAGTAGTCATAACCCACCAAATAGTAAAGAAATCATAGCCATCACTTAAAAGTCTTGAGAATCTGTTAAAATTTACCATTCCTTCATTTAAAAAAAAAAAAGTATATGACTTCAGATAAGAGTAGGTTAATTCGGGTTTGTTCACTGAGTGTACCTGTTTTAAACACATACCACAAATTCTTAAATACTCCTCTTTTTAAGAGAGAGAGACTAATCCCCCAATCCTTGAATGTGGTCTGGACTTAATGACTTGTTTCTAACTAACAGAATGAAGTGGAAGTGACAGTATGCAACTTCAGAGACTAGATCATTAAAAGGCAATTTTAATTCA
The DNA here is from genome assembly GCA_028533885.1 of Nasua narica. Taxonomy (NCBI): domain Eukaryota; kingdom Metazoa; phylum Chordata; class Mammalia; order Carnivora; family Procyonidae; genus Nasua; species Nasua narica. The sequence continues at coordinate 48,176,357 of CM052800.1, forward strand.
TCATAGTCATACTTTCTCTTGGATTACTTGCTTTGTAAAAAGCCAGCTGCCGTGTTGAACAGCCTTATGAGAGGGCCACATGCAGCTAACAGCCATGGTAGCAAACTATCTTCTAAGATAAGATCCTCTAGTCACAGTCAAGCCTTCAAAGGACTACAGACCAGGTAGAGATCTTGAGTGCTACACCTCATTAGAACCCCTGAGTAAGAACTAGTCAGCTAACTCAGACTTCTCAGGCACAGAAACTATGAAACCACAGATGTTTCCAAGCCACTATTAAAGTTTAGGGTAATTTGTTACACAGCAATGAGTGACTAATATAATGTAAATCCAATTATCCTTAGAACACATGCATACCTTCCTTCTAAAACTGAAGTCTTAGGCTCTCTAGAATCCAAGTTAGATTCTGCTGGTGTCTTGCGCGTAAATCCCTTGATCTGAGACTTCAGATGAACATTTCGTTCAGTCATATTATCTTGACCCTTTGTGCTTCTTGTACCTCTGTGAAAATGTAAAGTGTAAAATTGTTTTCATTTCTCTATAAAATATTTCTTCCAGGAATAATACATAATGAGTAGACAATATAATACTGGCTGTGACAAATATTAGATAATCCTGTTCAAGTCCTAGGACTTACAACTAGCCTAGAAAATTTGGTTCTAGGACTTACTGAGAAAAATTCTGAAATGGTACAGATCTGGCCTAAGATGGAGGTGATGACAGAAGGACACAAGGAGACATTACCTACAGGCAGTATATGATGTATATTACACATTTAATCAACCATTTTTTTTGAAAAGCCACAAACAACTGAAATTGTTTTCTTTGACACCCCTAGTCAGCCTCTGAGGAACAGTAGGGTGCTCAGAGGGACTCAGGCTCATTTCTTTAATAGCTAACAGCTAATCAGTTTATCTCCAATATATGCAAACAGGATATACTAATCCCAGACTGTATATTTTTTTCTTCTCTTACATTCTTCTTATAACTACTATGTTTTAATTTGTTTCTTTTTTTTTTTAAGATTTTATTTATTTATTTGAGAGAGAGAGAGATCACAAGTAGGCAGAGAGGCAGGCAAGAGAGAGGGGGAAGCAGGCTCCCCACTGAGCAAAGGGCCTGATGCGGGGCTCGATCCCAGGACCCTGAGATCATGATATGAGCCGAAGGCAGAGGCTTTAACCCACTGAGTCACGCAGGCGCCCCGTTTTGTTTCTTGACTCAGTCTATCAACCTACTCTTATCATGTGAGAAAATAATTTGCATGCAACATAACTAAAGAACATGTAGACTTCGGTCCTACGATCGATCACAGTCTAAAGAAATAAAAGGGATTATAAGAGAATACTATGAACAATTATGTCAACAAATTAGATAACCTAGATGAAATGGATAAATTCCTAAAAACACACAAACTACCAAAACTGATTCAAGAAGAAATAATCTCAAAAGACCTGTAACAAGAGAAAAAAATCAGTAATCAAAAAACTACCCAGAAAGAAAAGCCCAGGTCCAAATGGTTTCATTGCTAAATTCCACCAACCATTCAAAGAATACAAACTCTCTACAGATTCTTTCAAAAAACAGAAGAGAACTTCTCAACTCACTTTATAAAGCCAGGATTATCCTGATACCAAAACTGGACAAAGACAATACAAGAAAACTACAGACCAAAAAACTCAACAACATACTAGCAAAAGAAATCTAACAATGTATAAATGGAATTATACATACATCATAACCAAATGGGATTTATACCAGAGATGCAGTTTGGTCTACCATCCAAAAACCAATTAAATAATACATCAGATCAATAACAAAGAAACAAACAAAAAAGCATTTAACAAAATCCAACATCTTTTTTATGATAAAAAACGCTCAACAAACTAGGACTAGAAGGGAAATGCCTCAACCTGATAAAGGGTATATATGAAAAACCTACACCTAGCAAAATACTAAATGGTAAAAGACTAGAAGCTTTCCTCCTAAAATTTAGGAACCAGACAAGGAAGTCTGCTGCTGCCACTTCTATTAAACACTGTACTAAAGATTTTAGCCAGAGAAATCAGGCAATATAAGCCAAATAAAAAAACAGATTGGAAAGGAAGGATAAAATTATCTCTATTCACAAATGACATGATTTTTATACTCAGAAAATCCGATGAAATACACTAAAAAGCAATCAAAACTAATAAATGACTTCAGCAAGGTCACAGAATATAAGATCAAATACAAAAATCAATTGTATTTCTATACACTTGCAATGAACATCCAAAAATAAAATTTAAAAATTCTATTCACAATAGCATCAAAACAAATAAAATGCTTAAGAATGAATTTAACAAAAGAAGTGTGAAACATACTCTGAAAACATTGTTGTAGTAAGTTAAAGACCTCAATAGATGGAAAAATATCCCATGTTCATGGATCAATAGATTTATTGTTAAAATAGCAATATCCCCCAAACTGATATACGGATTCAATGCAATCCCTATCAGAACCTCAACTGATGTCATTGTAGAAACTGACATGCTGCTTCTAAAATTTATATGGAATTGCAAGGAAATCTGAATAGTCAAAACAATCCTGAAAAGGAAGAATAAAAAGGACTCAGACCTCTTGATCTCAAACCTTATAATAACAATGGTAATTATGACAGTTCAGTACTGAACCAAGAACTGATATACAGATTAAGAGAAAAAAGTTGAGACTCTAGAAAGAAACTCATATATGTATGTTGAACTGATTTTCAATAATGGTGTCAAGACAGTTCAGGGGAAAAAATAAGTCTTTTTAATAAACACTCATGGGACAATTGGATAGTCATATGGAAAGGCTGAACCCTTACTTCACATAATACACAAAAATTAACTCAAAATGGATGAAAGACCTAAATGGAAAAGTGTTAGAACTATAAAACTCTTAGAAGAAAAGATAGGGACAAATCTTCATGAACTTGGATTCTTAGATATGACATCAAAAGTATAAGCAATAAAAAGATAAAATAAACAGAACTGGACTTTATCAAAATTAAAAGCTTTTGTGCTTCAAAGGACACTATTAAGAAGCGAAAAGCCAACCCAGAGAATGGGAGAAAATATCCCTTATTTGATAAGGAACTTGTATCCAAAATATATAAAGACCTCTAACAACACAATTAAGAAAAAAAAAGATAACACAACTAAAAATAGGCTGAATAGATCGTTTTCTAAAGATATACAAATGACCAATAATAAATACATGAAAAGATGCTCAACATCATTAGTCATTTGGGAAATGCAAATGAAAACCACAATAAGATACCACTTTCATACCACCTAGGATGGCTAGGTAGCATTAAAGTCAGATAATAACAACTGTTGGCAAGGATGTAGGGATACTGGAACCCTCACACTGCTCACAGAAATGTAAAATGGTGCAGATGCTTTGGATAACAGGTTTTGCAGTTCCTCAAACAATTTAAATACAGAGTCACCATATGGCTCAGCAATTCCACTCCTAAGTATATGTCCAAGAGAAATGAAAACATATGTCCACATAGAAACCTGTGCACAGATGTTTATACCAGCATTATTCAAAAGAGCCAAAAGGTAGAAACAACCCAAATGTCCATCAATGAATGAACAGATAAACGAAACATGGTATAACCATAAAATATTATTTAGTCATAAAAAGTAATAAAGTACTACTGATACACGCTACAACACGAATAAAATTTGAAAAAATCCAAACAGGAGGCACCTGGGTGGCCTAGTCAGTTAAGTGTCTGACTCTTGATCTCAGCTCAGGTCTTGATCTCAAGATCATGAGTTCAAACTCCATTGGGGCGGAGTGGGGGGGGGGGCGGAGGGCGGGAGAAAATATCCAAACAGAAAGAAGCCAGTACAAAAAAACTCATACTACAGGATTTTATTCAAGTGAAAACCCAAAACATAAAATCTATACAAACAAAAAGTATATTAATGGTTCCTTAGAGCAGTGGGAGACGGAATACGGAAACACTAACTAAAGGGTACTGGCTTCTTTGTGAAGTGCTGAAAATGCTCTAAAATTGACTATATTGTTGGTTTGCACCTATCTGTGAATATACTATAAAACCATTGAATTGTACACATTTCATGAGTGAATTGTATGGTAAGTGAAGTATCGTTCATCAACCTTTTTAAAAAGAAATCTGCTGTAATTAGCTTTTGTTCTATTTGGCTTACAGAAATAATATAGAAATTAAATGATTACATAAATTTGAATGAAAGAAACTCAGTGGAAATTGCTTATACTGTAAGTGCTCTAGCTCTTAAAGTTTGGTTTATTTGATTCCCAAAAGGTCTTAATAGGGAAAAAGGAAGTTAGCTTGTAGTTTAATTAATGCTCATGATTATAAAAAAGCAAAAAATATCACTTTTAAACAAGTTAAAAGTTTCAATATCTGTTAAATATATGCAGAGAGAAGTAACTCAAGTAACATTTCTAATCAGGAAGATGCCTTAAAAATTTAAAAAAAAAAAAGGAAGACTCCTTAGACAAATTAATTCATCAATTTTGGCTTAAATACTATTCTCCATCTCATCCCTGATTTCAATGTGTGTCTATGTGTGTGTACACAGGTGCATGCGTGTGTATGTGTCACATAACAGTCTAGAATTGAAAGGTTTAAATTTATTTTCTCCCAAAAAACCTATAGTTTTAATTCCTCTATTGGTTTTAAGGGTGACAGTAACATCTTTGAACACTATAAAATATAAAATTATGTGCCCAACTAAATAATAATAATGATAATAGGTAATATAGTTAGGGTCTTTTTTTTTTTTAAGATATATTTACTTATTTTAGAGAGAGAGAGCACAGAAAGAGAGAAAAAGGAAGAGAATCTTTTTTTTTTAAGATTTTATTTATTTATTTATTTGACGAGAGAGAGAGAGAGAGAGAGAGAGAGATCACAAGTAGGCAGAGAGGCAGACAGAGAGAGAGAGGGAGAAGCAGGCTCCCCGCCGAGCAGAGAGCCCAATGTGGGGCTCGATCCCAGAACCCTGAGATCATGACCTGAACTGAAGGCAGAGGCTTTAACCCACTGAGCCATCCAGGCGCCCCAAAGGAAGAGAATCTTGAGCAGACTCCTCATCAAGCGGGAGCTCATCATATGGGGCTCAATTCCACATACCATGAGCCACCCAGGCTCCCAGTAATGTCTTTTTAAAAAAGTAATTTTTTTTTAAGATTTTGTTTATTGAGAGAAAGAGAGAGAATGCGAACAAGTAGGGGAACAGGCAGAAGGAGAAAGAATCTCAAGCAGACTCCCAGTGAGCACAGAGCCCGATGCAGAGTTGGACGCCACCACCCCAAGATCATGACCTGAGCCCCAATCACAAGTCAGAGGGTCAACCAACTGAGCCACCCAGGTGCTCCAGAATTAGTTCGTACAGTGCCATAAATTATAAAAACTCAATGTATCAGCTTAAATTGTGTTTTCAAAACCTTTAGTTAAGACATTAGATTAGTATTAAATTATGTTAATAATTAATCTTTGGATATGTGGACAATTCCCAAGATAAAAAATAAAAAACTGGTAAATTTAAACATAGTTTTAATTTACCCATCTCACACATTTTAAAACCATCAGTTAAACAGACTAAAAATGTACCAATGCCTTCATATGCTAATATACAACTCATGTTAGCCACTATGAAAACAATGTTAAAAGATTTATGTAATATGTACTTGGATACAACAATAGCTATATAGTCCTTGATTACCTACTTTCATATCCCTAATGTCCAAAGAAAACAAAAGCTTAGTGCCTAAAGGCTGAAAATACTTGAGACTACACTAAAAAAAACAATTACAGAAAAATATATACACAAAGTAATGAGTATGTTTTGTATGTCAAATGAATTCTTACAATTTATAAAGAAGGTAAAATCAATACAAATTATATACTATCTGGGGAGCCTGGGTGACTCAATCAGTTAAGCATCAGCTCAGGTCATGATCTCAAGGTCCTGGGATCTAGTTCTGCAGTAGACTCCCTGCTCAGAGCAGAGTCTGCTTCTCCCTCTCCCTCTGACCCTCCCCCTTGCCCATGCTCTTGCTCACCGGCGCTCTCTCTCTCTCTCTCAAATGAATTTAAGAAAATAAAAAAGAACTCTCACACCTTGTTATGTGGTTGTAAATCAGCCCAACCAACTTGGAGAATGATGTAGCAGTATTTAGGCAAGTTAAACATGTATACAGCCTAAAATTCAGCAATTCTACTTCTTGTGTATATAATACTATAAGGAATCTCTTACACATGTGCACAAGGAAACATGTCTAAAATGTCCACTCAAAAATTGTTTCTCAGCCTGCCTGCGCGGGTCAGTAGGTTAAGCATCTGCCTTTGGCTTGGGTCATAACCAGGGTCCTGGGATCAAGTCCTACATTGGGCTCCTTGCTCAGCGGGGAGTCGACTTCTCCCTCTCCCTCTACCCCTCCCCGCCTTGCTCATGCTCACACTCTCACTCTCTCAAAATAAAATCTTTAAAAAAATCATTTTTCATAGTGAAAAATTATCAAGAGACTAAAAATACTGTACACCTGAAAATATAATACTATGTTAATTATATTTGAAGAAAAGGAATAGTAGCATCTGGAAATAAAAGTTATTATCATTTAAAAAAATAACAGCAAAACTGGAAACCACCCAAAAGCTCACCCTTTAATGAATGGATAAAAAGTGGTGTATTATTTGCAATAAAAAGGAATAAAGTACTAAAAAAAGAAAGAAACTGAGTATTTTCATATAACCATACAAGAAATTAACTATAAATTCAACCAGCCACTTTTTTTTTATATATACTGAGAGCTAAGAATGGTTTGTATATTTTTCAAAGCTTACATCTTAAATGATTATTTAACTATAGACATATCTGTTTCCATTTTGCCTTTTGGCCACCAAAGCCTAAAATACTTACGGTCTGGCCCTTTAAGAAAAGTTTACCAACCTTTACTCTTTATAAAGGAATAAAAATAAATCACTTATCAACATGAATAATCTCAAAAATGAACTGTGGACAAAACACAAGTCACAGAAGGATGTGTACACTAATAAAATCATACCACATGCTGTTCAAACATATATGCACACATAGAAAAAGTGTAAAATTATCCACGAGAATGGTAAATACCAAATTCAGTATATAAGCTACCGCTAACAAGGGAGAAGAATGGGCTCAGCAAAGATACACATGGGATTTCAATGGTCACTCTAATCTTTTATTTCTTAAGTGAGATCATGGGGGTAGGGGAATCAGGTGTTCCTTTTTTTTTTTTTTTTTGTAGACCTGAAATATTTTGTAAACCTGGAAAGCAGCATGGAAATGGTGTGAAAAAGTTAGAGAATGTGTATGGGATTTTTTTTTTCTGTACTACAATGACATATACTATACATTTTAGAGCACTATAATTGATTTCCATACATCCCTAACACCTTGCAGTTTCTCACATGTATGTATTATTTGTTGAGTAAATGAAAGAATAAATACTACATCAATAAGCAAAAATATGCACTTAACTCACTAGGTTGTTAGGACAGATGAAAATTTATTGAAAACTCCCAGCAAATACTTGGCACATAATAAGCACTCAAAGTATGTTAACTATTACCATGTTAGGGAGAGAAGTACTAAGATGTATTTCTAATTATTAAAATCACATTAACCTCACTTAAAAGGAAGCAAATCAAACTATACATTAAAAATGACTAAGAGGTGCCTGACTGGCTCAGCTGATTAAGCTTCTGCTTTTGGCTCAGGTCATGATCCCAGGGTCGAGGGACTGAGGTCTGCCTTGGGCTCCTTGCTCTGCAGGGAGCCTGCTCCTGCTTCGTCCTCTCTCTCTGCCCCTCTCCCTTGTTCATGCACTATCTCTCAGTCTCTCCTCTCTCAAATAAATAAGTAAAATCTTTTTTAAAAAACTAAGATGGTCAACTATACTGAAATTAAAAATAAATTTTTTAAAATGACTAAAATGGTAAATTTTATGTTTTTATCACTTTTTTAAAAAAGCAACTCTTAAGTGACGATAATACTTATTAAATAAATCATTCACAACCCATGTACCACATATTATTCCCATGTTAATATGAGGAAACAAATTCAGATTACTACCTTGCCCTGGGGCAACATCCTCCAACTAACAGTTGAGTGTGGATTTACAACCAGGTTTGCAGACTGCAGAGCCCTTTATGCTAATACTGTTTCTGAATAAATGATTAAATGATACCGACAAACTATTAAATTCTGAACAGTAAAAATAACTATATTGTATACCCAACAGACATTACCCAGAATGATCAAGATTTTTCTTCTTAGCCAGGTCTTCTTCATCATTTTCCAATGACTCATTCTGGGAACTGGAAATTTCATCATGGTCAATAATTCTTCCAGAATGTTTAGCATTTAAAAATTCCTGTGCTCTTGAGCTACCCAAAGTAGTTCTCTTCTGCCCTTTAGATGGAATAGTTTTTTCCTCAATGTTCTTAGATGATTGATTTGATTTTTTTGCAGGTTTTCGTCTACTGTTGTGACACACTGACAATTCATTTCTTCTTGAAGAATTACTATAAACAAGACCTGAAGGATTCAATGATAACCTCAAGTTAGCATAATGTTTATCTGCATTATCTGGCTCACTGAAATACCAACATTATTTATTTACATGTAAACACACACACATACCAATCTCATAGGCGATGTTGCTCTCTTTACATCTCAAAGAACTGGAAAATCAACAATAAATTAAGCCAACCCCACACACAAAAAGGGAATAATCAAGATTAGAGCAGAGATCAACGAGTTAGAAACTAGAGAAACAGTAGAACACGTCAATTAATCCAGAAGTTGGTTTTTTGAAAGAATAGATAAGATTGATAAGCCACTGGCCAAACTCATCCAAGAAAAAAGAGAAAGGACCCTAATTAACAAAATTATGAATGAAAGGGGAGAGATCATGACTAATCCAAAGGAAATAGAAACAATCATCAAAAATTATCATCAACAGCTATATGCCAATAAATTAAACAACCTAGAAGCAATGGATGCATTCTTGGAAACCCATAATCTTTCAAGACTGAAACAGGATGAAATTGACAACCTGAATAGACCAATATCCAGTAATGAAATTAAAGCAGTGATCAAAAACCTCCCAAAAAACAAGAGTCCAGGGCCTGATGGATTCCCTGGGGAATTCTACCAAACTTTCAAGGAAGAAATAATACCTATTCTCCTGAAACTGTTTCAAAAAATAGAAACAGAAGGAAAACTTCCAGACTCTTTCTATAAAGCCAGCATTACCCTGATCCCCAAACCAGGCAAAGACCCCATCAAAAAGGAGAATTTTAGACCAATATCCCTGATGAATA
>CM052800.1:48185850-48211526 GCA_028533885.1 Nasua narica
CTTTGAGATCAGGAACATGACAAGGATGTCCACTCTCACCACTCTTGTTCAACATAGTATTAGAAGTCCTAGGGACAGCAATCACACAACAAAAAGAAATAAAAGGTATTCAAATTGGCAATGAAGAAGTCAAACTCTATCTCTTTGCAGATGACATGATACTTTATATGGAAAACCCAAAAGACTCCACCCCCAAACGACTAGAACTCATAACAGCAATTCAGTAATGTGGCAGGATACAAAATCAATGCACAGAAATCAGTTGTTTTCCTATACACTAACAATGAAAATATGGAAAGGGAAATTAGAGAATCAATTCCATTTACTGTAGCACCAAGAACCATAAGACACCTGGGAATAAACCTAACCAAAGAGGTAAAGGATCTGTACTCAAGGAACTACACAACACTCATGAAAGAAATTGAAGAAGACACAAAAAGGTGGAAAAGCATTCCATACTCATGGATCAGAAGAATAAACATTGTTAAAATGTCTATACTGCCCAGAGCAATCTATACTTTCAATGCCATCCTGATCAAAATTCCACCAGCTTTTTTCAAAGGGCTGGAACAAATAATCCTAAAATTTGTATGGAACCAGAAAAAACCCTGAACTGCTAAGGAAATGTTGAAAAAGAAAAACAAAGCTGGGGGCATCACATTCCCTGATTTCAAGCTTTACTACAAAGCGGTGATCACCAAGCATGATCGCCAGCATGGTACTGGCACAAAAACAGACACATAGACCAGTGGAACAGAATAAAGAGCCCAGATATGGACCCGCAACTCTATGGTCAAATAATCTTTGACAAAACAGGAAAAAATATTCAGTGGAAAAAAGTCTCTTCAATAAATAGTGCTGGGAAAATTGGACAGCTAGATGTAGAAGAATGAAATGATGTTTGTTCTCAAATTAAATTCATAACCTATGTAGCTTTTCAACCCCTTTAAATTTATCACAAGCTTCCAAAACCACCCTTTGTGTGTCTGCCCACTGCTTCTTTGGCCATCCTTAAGATCCTGTTATTTCCCAACCTTCCAGGTTCAGCTTCTCACTCTGGGTATCTACTTTGAGAGACTCTTCTACTCTTAACTTTTAATAACTATGTAGATGCTGGTATCATAATACTCACCTGCCACTCTCCCCCAAATCTGACCCTTTGGTTTTCATTCCTACCTTAATGAAAAGTATAACTATTTACCCAAATACCCACATCAGAGATCTGGGTGTCATCCAAGACTCCTGTCCCTATCCACAAGCAAATCCCCTAATCCTGCCATTTCTACATTCTTGATACCTCTCAAATCCACTTCTTTCAAGCTCTCCTGCCTATCACTGGACCGTCATCATTTCTTAACTGGATTATTAAAGCACCTCTTAGTCTCCCTTTCTCCAGCCTTGCTGTTCTTAATCCATTCTTCACACTCCTTCAAGAATCATCTTAAGAAAACACAAGCTGGATCATGACAATCTTGCTAAAATCTTTTAGTGATTATAACTTAAGGATTAAATCCAACTATTTTCAATAATTTATTTCTACACCTAGAGTATTTACTTCATTAATCAAAATTTTCAACATTCTCCTCCAAATGAAAAAACCAGCAATACTGAACTACCTGTATGTCTCTGAAGTGCTGGTTCTTAAAAAGTTGGTCCTTACAGTTCATTGCATTATTCTCTCTACTGTTGTGTACGTTTTGGAGTTTTCCATAATAAACAAAATGATTTAAAAAATAAACATAAAAAAATAAATTAAAAAAAAGTTGGTCCTTAGACCAGAAGGATCAGCATCACTAGAGAATTTGTTTCAAATGCAAATTGTCAGGCTTTGCTTCAGACCAATTAAATCAGAAGCTCTAAGTAGAGCCCAATAATCTGTTTTAACAAACCCTCTAAATAACTCTGATAAAACAATTTTAAAAGGCTAAACTCTCAGCTCCAGATCTCTGTACATGCTACTCTACTAGAAACATTCCGTCTTCCTCCTCACCCTACCCAGTCACTCAGTTGATTCCTAATTCATCCTTCAGGAAACTTTCCCTAATTCCCACGCCTAAATTAAGTAGCTCTCTCTCAACTCTTTAATAATATTTATCATCCCTCTGTTTACTTATCTTTCTCTTCCAGCAGACTGACAATTCCTTGAGACCAATATTGCTCTTTTACCTATCTTTATATTTCCAATGCCTAACACCAGGGGCAGGACCATGGTGAAGCAATTTTTTCCAGTCTACTGAGATACTCAATTATATCTCGTACATAACAACATACAATTTCAGACATACAACAAGGCCTCAGACATAAAACATTGTATAAGTTTAGTGTACATGATGTAATAATTTTATATATGTATATATTGCAAAATGAATACCAAAGAGTAAATCTTAAAAGTTTTCATCATAAAAAAAAATTTAACTAGGGTAGGAAATTTAAGAAGGTGCTCATTCTCAGAGTCATACAAATACTGAACCTGAACTCACACAACCCTGAGACCAAGAGCCTCCTCAAATTTCTCATTCTATGTTACTCACTTGCCCCACTCTAGTACTGGTCCTGTCTAACACCATTCCTGCCTCACAGTGGGCACTCCATAAATGTTCCTCAATATACATGAAAAAGCAGTAGGGCCACACATCTACTATAGGCAGCATGGTTGCTCAGTAGGGAAATAATGCATCAACAGTCAGGAAACCTGGGTTCTGCTGTTTTCCAGTTCTAGCACAAAGGTCTATACCCTTAGGTTGCAAGTGATGTTGCTTTTTTGAGCTTCAGACTTTCTTTTTCTAGCAGATGAAGGATGGTTTTAACTATGAGATCTATAAGCATTCTTCCATTTTTGTGACTCCCTACTTGATCAGAAACTCAACGTAAGTTTTTTCTGGTAAATCTCAGAGTTCTAGAAAACATCTAGGCTTTGTAAAATTTTTATTTACCTGTATATTTATGCAGTCATCTGCTATAGTACAGTTTCAGGCACCTGGGGCAGAAAGTTGAGTTCCTCAGAGCAGTAACAGGAGTAGATAATATTTTACATACTAACTACATGCCATTTAGTCCTCATAATGATGTAGAAGGATTTGTAATCATATTATAGAACAAGAAACTGAACAAAATAACTTACCCAAAGTGGAGAAATCATAATTTAAACACAGATCTAAGTCCAAAATCCAAGGAAGGCTGAAACAGAGTATTTCTTTCTACTATCAATCAAGGATCCCAGTGACTCAAAAATTCACAAGAAGGCCTTGGATGTAGGGCCATATTTGTTCTACTCTCATCTGTTTATCTAAATACCACAAAGTCAATAGTATCTGCATACGTAAATATTACCTTATCATCTACCATCTTTTCATGATTACCACCTTTAAAAGATCAAAAATGTTCCAAAACAATAAATGTTTCACACTGTACAGAAAAGAGTTGGCATAGCAGACCTAAGAATGTTATCCTTAGAAAGACCTGCTTTCAGGGCGCCTGGGTGGCTCAGTGGGTTAAAGCCTCTGCCTTCGGCTCTGGCCATGATCTCAGGGTCCTGGGATAGAGCCCCGCATCAGGCTCTCTGCTCAGCAGGGAACCTGCTTCCCCCTCTCTCTCTGCCTGCCTCTCTGCTTACTTGTGATCTCTCTGTCAAATAAATAAATAAAATCGAAAGAAAGAAAAGAAAGAAAAGAAAAACCTGCTTGCAAAGTTAATTCTTGGCTAGCATTTGGGAACTTTAATTTCGGAGGGTTCCCATCATTTCCTAACTGATAAATGTGGTTAGTGTGCCTAAACAGCTTTGAAAAAAATATGACTTATGTCAAATACTTGCTTTCCTTCACGGAGTCTGAAATTTCAGTACTTGCTAGGCAGAAGGTGCCTAGCTTACCACCTCAGTAAAAATCTTGGGTACTAAATCTCTAATGAGCTTCCCTAGTAGATAACATTTCACACATCTATCGTTACGTATTCATTGCCAAAAGAAATAAGTGCCTCTGGTATGAATCCTTTGAGAGAGGACTCCTTCAGACTTTGCCCATGTACTTTTTCTCTGATTTTGCTTTGTATCCTCTTGTTGTAAAGAAACTTCAGACTTCCATTATCGCTGATCTCACTTCACTGTCACTTGATGGCCCTGCTTACTACTTCACTGAGAAAACAAAATCTCAGAAGAGTGCATATTCATCTTATCACCATCAGCTCTACCAACCTACTTCCATCTGTGTACTGCAAAACAGCCCCCTCCTTACCTATTCAAGGACTGCGATCCTATATTTATGCTCTAACTTTCTAGGAAGTTGGGGGTTTCTTTGTTTTTCTCATTCAGGAGTCTTTTTTTAAGTTTTTATTTAGTAGGGACACCTAGGTGGCTCAGCCAGTTAAGCATCTGCCTTCATCTCAGGTCATAATCCCAGGGTCCTGGGACAGAGCCCCACGTGGGGCTCCCTGCTCAGCAGGAAGCCTGCTTCTCCCTCTTCCCCTCCCCGCTGCTTGTGCTCTCTCTCACTCTTTCTCTCTCAAATAAATAAATGGAATCTTTTAAAATAAATCCAGTTAGTTAATATACAATATAATATTAGTTCAAGTGTACAATACAGCGGTTCAACACTTCCATACATCACCCAGTGCTCATCACGACAGATGCACTCCTTAATCCCCATCACCTATTTAACCTGTTTCCCTCCCCACCTTGCTTCTGGTAACCATCAGTTTGTTCTCTATAGTTAAGAGTCTGTTTCTTAGTTTGCCTATCTCTTTTTTTTTCCCCTTTGCTCATTTGTTTAAATTCCATGTATGAGTGAAATCGTACGGTATTTGTCTTTCTGGCTGACGTATTTCACTTAGCATAATACACTCTAGTTCCATCCATGTCATTACAGATGGCAAGATTTCATTCTTTTTTATGGTTGAGTAATATTCTATTGTGTATACATATACCGCATCTTCTTTTTCCATTTATCTGTTGATGGACACTTGGGCTGTTTCCATAATTTGCCTACTATAGATAATGTTGCTATAAACATCAAGGTGCATGTATCCCTGTGAATTAGTATTTCTATATTCTTTGGGTAAATACCTAGCAGGATAATTGCTGGATCCACAGCTATTTTTAACTTTTTGAGAAACCTCCATACTGTCTTCCATACCAGCTGCACTAGTTTGCATTCCCACCAATAGCACAAGAGAGTTCTCCTTTCTCCACATTCTATGAGGTTATTTTAAGTGAGCAGATAAACCGACATATTATCTTGTACATCACACACACACACACACACACAAAGACCTTCCCTCGACTCCACATCTTTATGCTCCCTTATCTTAACTATATCTCCTTCTTCACTCCCTACTCGATGAAATCACTTCAATCAGGCTGATTATTCCACAAAAACCATTTCTATGAAAATGACCACCAACCTCCATGTAGCCAAAATTATATTGTCAGTTCTTAACTCTCATCTACTTCAAGCCATCAGCAGTCTTTTTAAAAGAGTTCATCACTCAATCTTAAAATGTTTTCATTACTTTGCTTTCATAACCCTAAGTTCTCTTCATTTTCCTTTAACCTTATTAAGTATTCCTATTTAGTTTCTTTTGGTGGATCTTCCTTCCCATCTTGACTCTTGGCATTGGAGTCTCCCAGGACTCAATCCTTAGCTTTCTTTCTTCTCTAGGTTCAGTCTATCACTAGGTGATGTCAGGTAGTCCTAAAGTTTTAAATATCATCCATATACTGATATGATAAATCCCTACTTATATGTCCTCCCAAATCTTTCTCCCTAACTTTAAACTCATTCACCAAGCTATTTCCTCAATGTATCTACTTTGATATCTAATTAATTTCTTACAACCTGAAATCTTGGCATCCTTCCCAAATCTGCTTCTTTCATACTTTTCCCTCATCTCAGTAAACAGTAGAGTCCCTTATTCTATTTGTTCAGGAAAAAAAAATCTGAGTCAACCTAGACTCCTGGTTCTCCCTAACTCCAATCAGTTAGTACCAAATCGAACCACTCTTCCATCTCTTCCCTCCAACAATCTCTTATCTAGTGTCCATGCCCTAGTTTCCTCTCTATCTAGCAGTAAAAATAATTCTTTTAGGTGCACCTGAGTGGCTCAGCTGGTTGAACATCTGCCTTTGGCTCAAGTTATGATCCCGGAGTCCCACAATCTAGCCCCGCGTCAGGCTCCCTGCTTAGTGGGGAGACTGCTTCTCCCTCTGACCCTCACCCCACTAGTGTTCTCTCTCACTCTATCTCTCTCTCCAATAATGAATAAATAAAATCTTAAAAAAGAGTCTCTTAAAAAAAAAAAAGAAGAATTCCTTTAAAAGAGGACTCAATCAAGTCACTTTGTTGCTTAAAATCTTTCAGTAGTTTCCCAAAGCACTTCATCTAAACTGTCTATCACAGACTCCCTCTCTGACTGACTTTATCTCTCCTGGCTTACTCATCTTTAGCCAGATCGGCCTTCCTAAATTCCTCAAACATGCCAAGTATGCTCTATTAGCACCTTTACAAATACTGTTCCCTTGGTATGAAATGTTACAAACCAACTTATCTGTATGGCTCCCCTCTTCATTTTTCTGAGATATGTGCTCTGAAAAAATCAAAATGGACTCTTATTACTACCTTCTATAAAAACACTATTCTATCTTCTTATCCACACCTACTTCTGCCATCTACTTCCCATCTCTATCCTTTATCTGCTTTATTTTTCTTTACTGCCTATCACTGCATGATTTATACATTTATACTGCTGGTCTTCCTCCACTCAAATATAAGTCCCATGAGAACAGGGGTTTATTTTTCCAGTTATATATCCCTATATCCAGACTACAGTATATAGTAGAGCCCAGTATCTTCACACTTAACTGATTTAATATTTCTATTAATGACCCAATTTAACTTTGCCCTCATTAGATTTTCTGTAGAAAATGGGAGTATAAATGAAACATAATGAGTTTTTGGAGCTCTCAATGAACATCATTTAAATAAAATACTTACTCTGCTCTGACTTTACCACCCACCAATTAGATGGACGCCTGGAAATTCTTCGACTTCTTGTAATAGTTGAAGTCACTTCATCAGGTACAAGTTTATTCTTCTTGGACCCACTGGGAAAATGCTTCTTTTTATACTCCTTATCTTTTTTCTGATTCTCTGTATAAGGAACATTGGTGTTATTTTTCTTGCTTCCTAAATTAAAGAAAACCATAAAAAACAATTTACAATCTATGGAACCAAAGAGTTTTCAGAAAATCTCAATAGGGTAAAAAAAAAAAAAAAAACCTCTCAATTATGTCTTAAATTTATTCTGTGGGCTTCTTTCATCTCTCTTTTTTTAAAGTCAAATGTTCTTAATAAGATCTGTTTCTCTCAGGTAAATGTAAACTTTTCACATTGCTTGATAACATACACTCCTGAGCCAAAAAAATAAGTACACTCTGAAAAGGAAAAATATATATGGCTTCTTCAAACTATTTACCAATGTCCCAAGTTAAAGAAAAAAAAAAAGGTAACTACTTCTTTTCTGTTTTGAATTAAGTCATTATCTTGTCAATCTAATTTTTGAAGGTTTTTTTTTAAGATTTTATTTATTTACTTGACAGAGAGAGAGACCACAAGTAGGCAGAGAGAGAGGGGGAAGCAGGCTCCCCGCCAAGCAGAGAGCCCAATGCGGGACTTAATCCCAGGACTCTGAGATCATGACCTGAGCCAAAGGCAGAGGCTTTAACCCACTGAGCCACCCAGGCACCCCTAATTTTTGAAGATTTTAAAGTGAAGTTTCAATAAAGAGATGTTCCTATATGAAGGAAAAGCATTATTTTTGCAAATAGAATTTGAAGAGAATGAAAAGAAACAATGAATACGACATGCAATACATAGCTAATGAAAAGGTTTGGTGTCAGTAGTAACCTCATTTCACTACCACGACAAATAAGTAAGAAAAGAATCTAACAGAAGGGTGAAATCAATTCTAGTTTTGTTTTTTGTGGCTGACAACCAGAAGAAAAAAATCAGAGAAATATAAGATATTTCAATACAAATATTATAGTGAAGAGGGGCACAATCACCAAAATGGAAAATTTCTTTTTCTCAGAAATAGGTTTAAAATATTAGGTGTTAGTAAACAGAACAGCAAATTTTCTTGATCATCAAATAAATCAAGAAACCATCATTTATTAAGCAACTGAGACAAAGATTTCTGGTCCAAAGAAGGAATTACATTCATATCAAGTAGGAAATATTCATGGGGTAAATAAACTACATAACAGTATGTAAGACCAATTGAGCAGGTATAATACATTATCACATAATTAAATACGAAGCTACACAGAACTTTTTAAAAAGATGAAAGGAGAACATAATACAGGCTGAAATCTGGAAATACGGGAAATACAAGACCAGACTTTCACTAAGAAGGTAAATTTGGGGAAATAATTCAGATGGAGGTGATACCTAAAGCAAAAGAATAATTTTCTCAAGGTATGAATATAAAGGAAGAGCGAAGGGTAAACTATTAAACTTGGGGAATATGGTAAGAATCACCAAAATGTATAGATGAACTGAGGAAAAGTAATCAATAAAATCATAAAAAATAATAATAAAAAAATAGGGAGAATAAGAATACTATAGCATCAGCGATTAGCTAGTGTTTAATTTGGCTATAATGAAAACTACATCTTGTCATCTTTACTATCTGTAGCATATAACATTATGTTTGGCACATAGGCTTGAAATATGAATTCGGGGTGAAGCCAGTGTTACAGTAGGCATTGAAATTGGCAAAAGTACTTCCCAGCATGAGCTATTTTAGACAGGATCCAAGTTTTTGATATGCCAACTATGCTTCACAGATCAGCTCTATCAGCATCACCTGGGAGAGACTATTTAGAATACATAATCTTGGCGCATCTAGGTGGCTCAGTTGGTTAAATGTCCCAACTCTTGATTTCGGCTTAGGTCATGATCTCAGGATCATGAGCTCAAACCCAGTGTCAGGCCCTGTGCTCAGCGGAGAGTCTGCTTGTCCCTCCCCCTCTCTCTGCTTTCTCTATTTCTCTTTCAAATAATCTAGAAAGAAAAGAAAAGAAAAGAAAAAAGAAAAGAAAAGAAAAGAGAAGAGAAGAGAAGAGAAGAGAAAAGAAAAAAGAAAAGAAAGAAAGAATGAATCTTGGGTCCCATCTGAGACCTACTAACCCAGTTTATGATTCAAAATGTTAAGAAAATCCTCAGGGAATTCAAATGCATATACAAGTTTGAAAAGCACTGTTCTGCTATTTCAGTCATTCTCCCAGTTAAATATGATTGAGAAATAGATATAAAATGAGCCAAATTATGTCAAGATCCCTTACAGCAGTATAACTCTCTGAGTCCAGTTTGAGAATAAGTTACAGGATTTGGCAACTCAGAATTTGAGACAAAGAGAATGATTTATGCTTACAAAAGGAGTAAAAGAAAAATATTAGCCTTAATGATCTGAACCAGGCACAAAAAAAGTTGATGAAAAAGGAAAGAATATAATTTACCAATATTGTGCTTAATATGGCAATCAACCAATATGCTAGAAGTGATGAGAATGGGAGATACTGGAAGAGCCACAACAGATAGCAAAAACATATTTGAGGGAATGGTTATAGAAAATAATAAAGGATCAGTTTACAAAACACTAAAGCAAAGACAGAGAACTTTCAACATGGTTGCCACTGATGAGTGGGTTTAAGGAATTACCTGTACAAATCCAAGAATCCTCACCAGTGAGCATCATTTTCAGGCCTTCTCTATGTCCACCCTCGTTTCTCTTCTCCAACTCCTTTTCTTCTATTTCCCCCTTTTTTCCCCCTTATCTTACCAAAATTATCCTCAGCAACTGTTTTTTTAAATAAAGATTTTATTTATTTGAGAGAGAGAGAGAATAGGGGGATCAGCAGAGGGAGAGGGAAAAGCAGACTCCCCACTGAGCAAGGAGCTCAATGAGGCACTCAATCTCAGGATTCCAGGATCATGACCTGAGCTGAAGGCAGACGCTTAACAGACTGAGCTGCCCAGGTGCCCCCTCAGAAACTGTTCTAATAAATGAGAGGTGCTCATGATGACAGAAATTGCCCATGTTCATGAATAAACAAACAAACAAAAAATCAATGTGAACAATGATTTAGAGAAAAGAATCTGAGGAGGAAAATGCTATCATGAAAGACTTATTCAGACAGTGACATAGAAAAAGAATATCATGGGGCGCCTGGGTGGCTCAGTCGTTGAGCGTCTGCCTTCAGCTCAGGTCATGATCCCAGAGTCCTGGGATCGACCCTGCTCTGCTGGAAGCCTGCTTCTCCCTCTCCCACTTCTCCTGCTTATGTCCCTCTCTCGCTGTCCTTGTCAAGTAAATTCTTAAAAAAAAAAAAAAGAATATCATACAAATTCAAAAACAAACCATTAATTATTCCAGAAACTAATTCCAGAGCAGGGAAGTTCAGAAACTGAATGACAATTCAGAAAACTAATAAACAAGAACACATACAGAAGATACAACTGATACATGAACAGACGGTAATGTGAAAAGAGCTGACTTAGAACTGAGGGGACATATTGTCCCAAGTAGGGCAATGGTCAAAAAAAGATGTGACTTAAAAGTGATATATTTGGGGCGCCTGGGTTAAGCCTCCGCCTGGCGCAGTGGGTTAAGCCTCTGCCTTCCGCTCAGGTCATGGTCTCAGGATCCTGGGATCGAGCCCTACATCGGCCTCTCTACTCAGCAGGGAGCCTGCTTCCTCCTCTCTCTCTCTCTGCCTGCCTCAATGCCTACTTGTGATCTCTCTGTCACATAAATAAATAAAAATCTTTAAAAAAAAAGTGATATATTTCTATTACTGTAGGAAATTTTGCATATTTACATGTAAACGAGTATCATTATGAAGGCAGGAATGTTTTAATAAACAGCAAAATTATTCATCCAAAATAGAGTAATACTTCTATCATTAAAATGTATTCCAATAACCTATAGAGATGACCTAAAGCTAAAATCTAAGGGATACTTTAGGAATAGAACAAATATAGTTCCTGTTCTCATGGAACTTTGTCTAACTGCCAGAAGGAAAGATAGAAATTTAGCAAGTAATTATATATTTGATAAAATAAAAGGGATGCTATTGGAGCATATATAGGAAGATACTGGAATAGAGAGTAATAATCAAGTAAAATGATATTTAAACTGAGTACAAAGCTTGGTAGGCGACAGAGTACATTTAGGAAAATTTTTCTAAGCAAAAGTTACAGCACTTTAAAAGGCCCACAGTTGAGACAGTAGTCTGTTCATGGAACTGGAAGAAATTCATTATAATGGAACCCAGGAGATGAACCTGGAGAGTAAAGACAGAGGGCATGTGCATAAACTACTAAAATAATCTAAAAAATAAATGACTCTAAATTGGCTAAGGAGAACAGCAAGAGGAAAGGAGAGAAGTAAAAGATATGAAAGCTACAGATACACAAGTCAAACTAGAGAGGTTGCTAAAGGAAAAACAAGTGAAAGATGATCCAGGTTTCTTTCCTGAGAAAGAATTTACTAAATTTACTAAATTTATTATGGTTCCATTTATAAAGATAGGAAAACTAAAGAAGGAGCAAGTTGGGAAGAATTTATTAGTTTCTAAATCATCTAGTTTGAGAAGCCTAAGAGAGAGGAGAAGTGGAAAAGTCTACTGCTTCAACATAAATCATTAGCTTAAGCATTACGAATTTGTCAAGTGCCTTTTGAATTAAAGAAAAAATATCTTCAAAGTAAAAATATCCTTGGAATTAAGTTATTTTCATATTATTAGTCTTTGAACTGAGACAGTTAGCTGAATAATATCCAAAAATGTACTTACCCTAATCCACAAAATCTATGAAGATGTTATCTTATATGGCAAAAGACTTTGCATATATGACTAAAGGTATAAATCTCAAAATAGGGAGATTATCCTGAATTATTTAGGCTGGTCCGATCTAATTATATGTATTCTTAAAAGTAGTGGTCAGCAAGACAGGATAATGGAAGAGGAGGTAAAAGAATTTGGAAATGTAAGAAAGCTGGTATTGCTGGCTTTGAAGATGAAAGAAGGGAACCATGATTCAAGAATATAAACAACTTCAAAAGGCTGGAAAAGACAAGGAAACATATTCTCTCCCAGAATCACCAGAAAGAAAAGCAACCTTGTCAAAATATTGATTTTAGCTCAGTGAGATCTATTTCAGACTCGTGACCCATAGAACTGTAAGATAATAAATGCGTGTTGTTTTAAGT
The DNA here is from genome assembly GCA_028533885.1 of Nasua narica. Classification (NCBI taxonomy): domain Eukaryota; kingdom Metazoa; phylum Chordata; class Mammalia; order Carnivora; family Procyonidae; genus Nasua; species Nasua narica. The sequence continues at coordinate 48,198,112 of CM052800.1, forward strand.
GACCAAGTATGTGGTAATTTGTTATGATAGTGATAGAAAATTAATACAACTGGTAATTAATCAGATATTATATTCACTAACCAATCTAGATAAAGAAGAATTTAATATATCTGAATATCAATGTGAAGAATTTGGCAGGTACTTAATAAATGTTTAACATTTATAATTAAACAGTATCCTTCAAGTGTATTTTCTTGATACAATGTTTTATCCTAAGAAGATAAATCAAAATTTTGTACCTTCAAATTTTATGAATTAATATTCTACTTAAAGGACTAATAAGAAAAAATACTTCCCTATAACTTCAGTTTTGTCAGATCCTTTATATTTTCTTAAAATAGTGAAGCTGCTAATGACAAAGTGAAGGAAGTTGAGAGAGAGAGAGAGAAAGAAAGAGAAATTCAGCAAAAATAATATGGGGGGCACTTGGGTGGCTTAGTTAAAGTATTTGCCTTCAAGTCAGGTCATGATCCCAGGGTCCTGGATCGAGCCCAGCTCCGCAGGCTCCCTGCTCAGTGAGGAATCTGCATATCCCTTTCCCTCTGCCCCCCACCCTACTTGTGCTCTCTCTCTTTCAAATAAATAAAAATCTTTAAAAAAAAATAATAATAATATGGGACATGTCAGACATTTATAAGACAGGTCTGCAAAATAGAAAAGGTAGACACACAAAGGTACAGACAGACAAAACTGAAGTCTGACAACTATTATTTCAGGTGATATAAAGTCTATGTTGTAGATTATACAAAAAGAAAGCTAAAATAATTGAATAAGTAATAATTAAAGTAAAATTTCCTTTCATAAAAACTAGCTTAAATACTGTACTTTAATATATATTCTTTCTCCCTTCTGTATCAGCAATATTATATAATATATTATAGTCATCTAGGACCTCTAGCTACAAATATAATTCTAGTGAAGACAGTTTTCTGGTTAGCTAATAGTTTTTTCAAATCAGCATTGAAAACATTTTCACTTATTTCAAAACTTCTTGACAGCACTGAAAAAATATAGGCTCTAATAAGGGGACAGATCCTGGGCCAGTATTTTTTAACCTTGAGTATTATAGCCTAACTTACAGGGCTGTCAAGAAGGATTAAATTATATTTTGTACATATAAAGTAACTAATACATTTGTTAGGTGTTTTCTATTCCATTAACTATTCTGAAGAAATTCTTTAAGAATAACTACCTCTCCTATTACTTAAAAAGTGGCATAAAAAACCTAAATCAATCTTTTCTTCATGACAGTGTCTCATCATTACAAACCTCAATCACTACACAATGATGACATAAAGAGGGTAGCCATACTCCAACTTTGTCTGAGACAATCTCAGTTTATGCTTTCTATCCTGACATCTCCACTCATTCCCAAGTGTCCCAGGTTGGATGATAAACACTGTAGTGATCCAAGATAAAAACATCTATTGAGATATTACTTAGATAACAGTTCTCTGTAATTCTATTATCATCCTGTGAAAATATGTGTATATCTGCTAGTCTATAGACACTACTAGATTGATTTTTTTTTTAATGGTGATAACTGTTTTAGTTATCTTTGTAATTTCAGTGCCTAATACAGTGTCTTGCAATTTACTGAATGTTAGATACAGAAGTAAATGATGGAACAGAAGAGTATGAAGTTTTATCCTATAAGAAATAGTCCCATTCTATCTTAGGGGTTTTTTTCCCCTATTATATTTTTATTAAAATATAATAAACCTCAAGGAATATATGATGTTGTCTTTTTTTTTAAAAGATTTTATTTATTTATTTGAGAGACAGAGAAAGTGAGAGAGAGCATGAGAGGAGAGAAGGTTAGAGGAAGAAGCAGACTCCCCATGGAGCTGGGAGCCCGATGTGTGACTCGATCCCAGAACTCAAGGATCATGACCTGAGCCAAAGGCAGTTGCTCAACCGAGCCACCCAGGTGCCCTGATGTTGTCTTATTCATATTCTGGTACCCATATGCTTTACAAGCCTTTTCCCTTCACTTTTTCCTTTACATATGCTGCCATCTTAGAAGCTACACAAAACTCAAGTGACTCAGAATTGAATTACATGTAAAATATACTAGAAAAGAGCTTATGGATTTAGGTTTACTTTGCCTACTTCCAAAGCTAAATAGAAATATTACAAGAACATAAAGTGGTAGAATAATGTTCACAGTTATACTTAATATAAAACACTTACCCACAAGCAGCATCTGTTTTTTTGGATAATAATCAACATTTATCATCTCTTCACACTCTTCCATATTTCTGTCTGAATATCTCTGTAACTTACCTTGGGTAATATGTGACATATTCATATTTTTATCTTTAGATTGATCCGTATCAACCTGTTCTTCAAGTACATTGTCCTTAAATTTTCTTCTCTGTTTTTGTTTTATAGTCCTTTTCTTTCCAGATGATTTCTCTGCATTCTCATAATACATTTCATATTCTGTAGATCTACAATGATTTTCCAGTTCATTTGTCAAAGCACAACTCCTACCCAGTCTTTTTTGTTCAGAAGGCTGAGATTTCTCTACTGGGTAAGCTGTGTCAGAATGTTTGTCACTTGTCAAATTTGCAGGTGATACATTATGATGTTTTTCTCTTGACTTCTTACTTTGAAGGAGTGCAGAGTTCTCTGCAGGGTATACTGTGCATTGTTTCAGAGGCCCAGTCTTTCTGGGTACAGTAATCCAAGATCGACTGGCAAAACTTCTTTCTGATTCATCAATTACAAATTCATCCTCTAACAACTTTAGGTCATTTGAGGGAGATGAATGAAGTGGAGCAGTTGCTATATGCCTAACAATAGGACTAAAACAGGATATTATAATAAATAATAGCTCAAAAAATTAAGTTTTTACCTTTGCTTTGTGAAGAAAATAATCTATATAGGAAATAAAATCTATGTATCTTTTTTTAATTTTTTTTAAAGATTTTATTTATTTATTCGACAGAGAGAGACAGCAAGAGAGGGAACACAAGCACTGGGGAGCTGGAGGGGGGAGAAGCAGGCTCTCTGCCGAGCAGGGAGTCCAATGCAGGGCTTGATCCAGGATCCTGGGATCATGACCTGAGCCGAAGGCAGCCACGTATGACTGAGCCACCCAGGCACCTCTCTATGTACCCTTTAAAGAACAGAGCACATCTCAATTTTCCCTTACCCTTCAAAATCCTCCTCTTCTTTTACATTTCTATAATCCCTGATTACATTCATTTATAACACTAATGAGATCACAGAAATTTAGAGCTGGAAGGAAACCTAGACATTAACTAATTTAATGCGGCCCAACCCATTATATAAACTGAACATTTAAAACTCAAAAATGTGTTAAACATAGCCCAGACACACTGATAGACAGTCCAAAAATGTATGCCATTATTATATATAATGTTATATGAATTATACGTATGTATAGATGTATAGCTGTCTCTTAGGGGCCAGATGTCTTCACATTCAAGACAAGATTATTTCCAAGACATCTTCAAGTCTAATATTCTAAGAAAACACTACTAAGTTATGCACTAAATTATATTATGTAAAAATTCATTCCAAGTTTGAATAATTCACACACATTTTCAAATAAGTTTTATACTGCAATCACGGTACAGAAATAAATGGAAAGTATCTAGAAAGGCAGGCAAATTGGGATTAAACAGCAGCTCTTCCAATTAGTTGGGAAAGCTTTCTAGAAAAGGAAGAATTATTTAAAGGATACTAATCTGATGGACTCTTTTGCATTTCCTTCCTTTTTATAACAGCCTCAAGCAAACCACATACTGAAGTGAGATACGCATAAGTAAAACCTTAGGGTAAACAACCAAACTCTGAAGCTAGCATATACACTCCTGTTTCTGCCTTTTCCACTTGAGTAAGGATGCTTAACCATCATTGTGTCTGCTTTTTACGTTTTCACTAATAAAATATACAAAAAATATATAAAATGAAAATGCCTTCTCTACTTCCCTAATCTCAAACCCCTGATAACTCTTATTATGTAAAACAGTATACACACACACACACGTGTGTGTGTGCGTACATATACATGCTAAGAAATATACTACTAATAGTTTTGCAAGTTCATATAATTAGAAAATTCTAGAAAATCTAAAAAACAAAGTCAATACAAACTGAAAACCACAATGAATGAATGTTTAAACAGAAATGTTACTTTTCAACATTTAAAGAAATAGCCAGTCTGTTATAAATAGATTTAATTTGCTTTATTGTATATAACTCACAATATCTTGTTAGTTTTAACGCATAAAAAAGTAATGCTAAGAATTTAAAAATTAAGCCTTCCTAAACCAGCCAATAAGAATTCTCTAGGGGTGCCCAGTGGCTCAGTCAGTTAGTTAAGCATCTGCCTTCAGCTCAGGTCATTATCCCAGGGTCCTGGGAGCCCCACATCGGAAAGTCCCATAGTCCCTCTTCCTGCCACCCTCCCGCTTGTGCTTGCACGAGTGTGCACGCGCTCTCTCTGTCAAATAAATAATCAATCAATCAATAAAAGAATTCTCTAATTCTGCTCCTCTCTTCTACTTCAAGGGACTTCCATAACATCAAGATTATTCTAACTAAAGATATCCTTAGGAAACAATGTTGACACTTGCTTCAGACTAAACGTCTGTATACTTCCAAAATTCATAAACTGAGACCTAATCCCCAATGGGATGATATTTGGGGGTGGAGCCTTTATGAGATGATTAAGTCCTACACGTAGAACACTCAGGAATAGAATTAATACCCTCATAAAAGAAGCCAAAGAAAGCCCCCTTGCCACCTTCTGCCATGTGAGGTTATAGCAAGAAGACAGCCATCCACAAACCAAGAAGCAGATGTCACCAGAAAAGAAAAAGAAGATTGGCATATGACAAGGGAAAATGATATGCCAAAACAGGGACAAATGCAAATGTGTATGACCAAGTTGGCAGATCCAGTTAACTAGGGAGAGTGAAGGCCATAAATACCAGCAGACAAATCTGAAGTTTCTCTAGGTCAGTCAGTGGTTCCCATCCCTAGCTGCCATTAATTCTAGTTAGCTGCAATGTGCAGTTATAGCTAAGAATCACTGTGTGGACACTGAAGAACCTCTGAAAGAAAAGTTTTTTAAGTAGGCAGTAACAGATTAAAATTTCTTTTAGGACCACACTTTTATTAACACAAGCAGAAGAAAAGGAAAGAAGATTTAAAGCTCTTAATAGTGAAATACACCACGACATAACTCTATTTATAAATACTACCTTCATTCTTTGATATCATACAGACTAGAAAGTGCTAATGAGCAAAAGTCCTGAATAAGCAATGAAAGCAATGAATTATGAATAAACTTATTTTCTTTCACATTTAATTAAGTATTTAATGATGGCTTTGGGGGTGATTTGCTGGTAAGAAACTATACTCTCTTTAGGGTTAGGCATAATTTCAATTAAAATTTGCACCAATTAATTAACTTTTAGTTAAATAGCATTAAGAATCCTTGATATTGTTCACAGAATATAAAAGAAAAATGCCTGAAAGGATAGTTTCTTAGTAACTTACCTGGATTCATTTTTTCTTTTTACAGTTTCTAAAAACAATGTTGAAAAACTCTTTTTAGTTTGTGGCTGAATTTCATCTTCTAAATCTGGTACTCTTTTCTGAGATGTTCTTGACGATTTCCTCGCTTGTGGTTCTTCTGATACTTTATCCTCTATTTCTGATACTTTATTTGCTATTTCTACTTCCTTCAAAGCATTTTTATCTTCAAAGTTTAACCTAAAAGGTTAAAAGAAAGGCAAGCTGAATACTCTCACAGTTTGCCGAGTTAGGAGTTTTCCCGAACTCCCTTTCAGTAACAATACAAACCACTTACAAAATTTTTCACTAGGCCTTTATTTAAAGTCCAAAAATTCTGATTTGTAATTTCTTAAAATACACAAAGCAATTGCTCAGGAAAAATTATATTTCTTATTTGTCAATGCAAAAAAAAAAGAGAAAGACCAAGAAAATCTGTAGAGGACTCGTTCTCAAACATTTAGTAAAAATTTGAATGATCTAAATAATCTTATTAAAATGTAGATTCTGAGTTAGTAGGTATAGAATAGAGTTTGAGATTCTATACTTCCAACAAGCTACCAGATAATGCATTGCTCTTGATCCTGAGCCATATACTACATTTTGAACAGCAAAATCTTAGAAAGTACTTAACTCCTTGGCTCCAAGAATTACATAAGACACCAGATAGACATTAATTACACTCACTGCAAAAGTCCCCAGTAGCAAAAGACTTTGAATGATCTACTTTGATTGTTAAAGGCCAAAACGAGCCCCAAGAAATAGACATGGATTCACCACAACTTATCTTCTTTGCCACCCTAGAAATGACCCAATATATATCTACCATTGTAATTACAAATGACATAGAGAAAATACTCTTAGGAAGATGTAGAAAACATATTATCAGAAGAAAACACTTTTTTGGGGTGCCTGGGTGGCTCAGTGGGTTAAAGCCCCTGCCTTCGGCTCAAGTAATGATCTCAGGGTCCCGGGATCGAGCCCCGCATCAGGCTCTCTGCTCAGCAGGGAGCCTGCTTCCCCCTCTCTCTCTGCCTGCCTCTCTGCCTGCTTGTGATCTCTCTCTGTCAAATACATAAACAAAATCTTTAAAAAAAAAAAAGAAGAAGAAGAAAATACTTCTTTTCCATAAACTATAGAAATGTTCACCCACAAACTTCTCTGAACTACACTTTAAGCCTTCCTTATTAAATATAAACTGAGGGTCACCTGGGTGGCTCAGTGGGTTAAAGCCTCTGTCTTTGGCTCAGGTCATGATCTCAGGGTCCTGGGATCAAGCTCCACATCAGGCTCTCTGCTCAGCGGGGAGCCTGCTTCCCCTTCTCTCTCTGCCTGCCTCTCTGCGTACTTGTGATTCTCTCTCTGTCAAATAAATAAATAAATAAAAATCTAAATCTAAACTGAATATAAAACTGAACTATTTTATGTTCTCATGTTACTATTCCTCAATACTTACTATAAAATACATTAAAAATAAATTTAAGGGGCGCCTGGGTGGCTCAGTGGGTTAAAGCCTCTACTTTCAGCTCAGGTCATGATCTCGGGGTCCTGGGATCGAGCCCCGCAACAGGCTCGCTGCTCAGCAGGGAGCCTGCTTCCTCCTCTCCCTCTGCCTACTTGTGATCTCTCTCTCTTTGTCAAATAAATAAAATAAAATCTTAAAAAAATAAATAAAAATAAATTTAAAAATTAATAAATAAATTTTTTAAGCAGATACATATTATTTCAGTAAATTAAAATTCACCTTTTCCTGGTTTTAAGAGAAATCTCTGTACTTGAAGACAATGCAGTTACTGAATTTTCAGAAGTGTAGGTCTCTCTCTTTTGGGCAATGGATGGAATTGCATTTTGTGATACAGAAGCTTTTGTATCTAAAAGAACAAAAGGTGAACTAACTGATAAGTATAATTCCTCATTGGCTTCACTGTGATGATCTTTTAGTTTTTTACTTGACAATTTTCTTGAGTCAGGTGTATTTTTAGAACCAACACCAGCTGCCAAAATTTGCTGATGAACTTCACGGTCCTGAACTAGAAGAAAATTACATGAAGACATTAAAATTTTTTTAAATAATAATATTAGAATCAAATATGCTTTTTAAAATTCAGCAGCAATAACTAGAAATAGTTTTCAGAAGACTCCCAGTTCATTAAGTTTATAATCAAAGATCTATGACTAAAATATATAAGGACTTTAAAAGTTCTAATTCATGACATTAATGAATATAAAGATGTATTTGTTCCATGCTCTGAAGTTTTGAAATGACAAAAACTTTCAAACAGAAAACCTATGGATAGTCAATTTACCCAAGAGTTGAATAAATCTATACACAGCTAAAATAATGAAGTAATGCTAAAGAAATCATGAGATTCAATCGACGACCACATATTTATACATATATAGAGACATAACAGATATGTATAGAGATATACAAAAGACTTATATATGTGTATATATGTAAAGGTATACGTATAAAAATATTCTTGGGGCGCCTGGGTGGCTCAGTGGGTTAAAGCCTCTGCCTTCGGCTCGGGTCATGATCTCAGGGTCCTGGGATTGAGCCCCGCATCAGGCTCTCTGCTCAGCGGGGAGCCTGCTTCCTCCTCTCTCTCTGCCTGCCTCTCTGCCTACTTGTGATCTCTCTCTCTCCGTCAAATAAATAAATAAATAAAATCTTTAAAAAATATTCTTTATACATACATTTATATACATATACACATGTACCTATATATATATAAAGAATTTACATATTCTCTTAACATTATACCTTCAAATATCAAAGAAAAAGTAGAACTGTTGGGGAGTATTCATACTGATTCGTACTCTTAAAAAGCAAAGATTAGGGGCACCTGGGTGGCTCAGTGTCAGTTAAGCATCCAACTCCTGATTGCAGCTCAGGACATGATTTCAGGGTGGTGAAACTAAGCCCCATGTTGGGCTCCACAGAGTCTGCTTGGGTTTCTCTCTCCCTCTCTTCTATCGCCCCAACCCCCATGCACTCAACATCTCTCAAACAAATTAAAAAAAAAAAAAAGCAAAGATTAAAAATTTTAAATACAATCAAAAAGGAAGGTTATAGAACAAGAGAGTATACTCAGTTTTTCCCCTCTAAATGCAACTAAACTAAATTCCTGGTAATTATCCATCAAATAACAATAAGAGAACTCTAAAAGCTGGAAGGAAAGAGGTGTATTCACTGGGAACCTCAAGTTCCTCAAGACTTGCTAGAAACCTTGCAAGTCTTTGTAACAAAAGGCAGTATTTCCCCTTTATTTCCCATCTACCCCCAGCCTGGGTTCTAGAGAGGTGTGCAACCCTGAACCACAAATAGGCACATCAGGGAAAAAAACCCTGCATTCTCTGGCCAAGGGAAAGGAAGACCTGGAGAAGAAAAACAAAACAGAGACCTAATGGGGAACCCCAACTCCCATTCCACAAGCTGGGCCACTAAATACTCCATTCTGCAGCAGCCTTGTAAGAAGAGCAAAGCCTTGGGCCATGCCGGGACCCACTCCATAAGTTCCACGGGACAGCAGTAGCAGAGGAGCAAAGTCCAAGACTAACCTTGCCCCTTGACAAACCCAGTCCCCACTTCAACAATCAAGGACAGCAGGCCATATGATCCACAAACAGCTGCAAAGTAGCGAAGACTTTGATGTTCCCAGCCACTGCTTCACAGACCAAGGTGACATTTTGAACCACTGTTAGTACTGACAACCCAGGCCTTACTTCACAATGAGGGAACCAATGGGCAGTCTAATCTCAAGCAGGAAGAATATAAAAGAACACTACATGTCCCATCCTGTCCTCTACCCAGTAATTTAAGAAGATCCAATCCCAACAGCTTCTGACCTCAACCATCATATGGTTAAAGATACTATAAACAAAATCTGTAAAAGTCAAGGGATCATCTGAACACCCATGAAATCAGCCTGAAACGTAAGAAGATATATCCAGATTTCTACAAACAAAATATCTCCAGCAGTTGGTTTCAAGGTATGAAGCAGGGAGCCGTGATTCTGTGGGCAGCTATCGGAAGATAAATGGAAGGGGGAGGCAGCCTCTGGGATCCTGAGCCACCTGAGCTCAAAAGCCTCCTGTGCTAGGGACCAGGCACAAACTCACAGACTGGTAGCGAGCTGCAGGGAGAGGACTTTAGCACAGCCCCCCAGACTGAATCCTGGAGCTACATGGGGGCCGAGTGCAAACTGGCGGCCGGCTGGCAATTTTAGAAGCACAAAGGGCAGAAACGTGCCTCAACCTGGAAGCAAGGGCTGATAATACTACTGTGGGACACACAACCCAGAACGCTGTGGGTTTTAGCAGCACAGACAAAAGCAGTTAGTGTGGCCTGCAGGGCTCTCTGGAGAACAGACTGCGATCTCTCTGGTCTGAGTCAGAAGTCTGGAAACAGTCACTTCTTCTCTGATTCTTGGGAGAGACACAGAAAGCCACCAGGGAAAGCCCTCAGAGAACAAAAGTCCCAAAAAACTAGCCTTCACTGAGCCCATTCCCCGCCTCAACCCTACTGGAGGCAAGGCAATTCTGCCCAAACAGGGTTGCCTGAGTAACAGCATGGCAGGCCCCTCCCTCAGAAGACAGACTGGAAGAACAAAAGGCTGACAACCTTAAGGTCCCTATAGAACAGGTGCATCTTGCTTTGGTTGTGGTCAATAATCTGAACTCTGTGCACTACCTCAATCATCCCTCGAAAGAATGACTAAGAGAGGGAACCCCCAACACAGGAAAAATTCAGAGACTGTGACTTCTGTCACAGAACTAAGGGATATGGATATAAGCAAGATGTCGGAAATAGACTTCAGGCTACAGTTATGCAGACAATAGCTAGGATGGAGAAAACCATTAATAGCAACATAGATTCTCTAAGGGCAGAAATGAGAGCTGATCTGGCAGAACTTAAAAAGGCTATCAATGAGATCCAACCTAATCTAGATACTCTAACGGCTAGTATAAATGAGGCAGAAGAACAAATTAGTGATCTAGAAGACAAACTGATAGTAAAGAAGGAACAGGAGGAGGCCTGGAACAAACAGCTTAAGATCCATGAAAACAGAATTAGAGAAATAAATGAACACCATGAAACATTCCAGTGTCAAGGAAACCATCCTAAGGGCAGTTAGGGGGAAGAGATTCCTTACGTACAGAGGGAGGAACATCAGAATAACATCGGACCTGTCCATGGAGATCTGGCAAACCAGAAAAGGCTGGAAAGAGATTTTCAGCCAAATGAGAAAAACATGCAGCCAAGAATACTTTATCCAGCAAGGCTGTCATTTAGAATGGATTGAGAGATAAAGACCTTCCAAGACAGGCAGAAACAGAGAATATGTGACCACTAAGCCAGTACTGCAAGAAATATTGGGGAGGGGGGGTATTATGAAAGGAGTAAGACGCCAAGAATGATATACAACAGAAATGTACAGAGACAATCTATACAAAGACTTCACAGGCAAAACAATGACAATAAAATCGTATCTTTCAATAATCACTCTCAATGTGAATGGCCTAAATGCTCCCATAAAATAGTACAGGGTCGCAAACTATATAAAAAGACAAGACTCATCCATATGCTGTGTACAAGAGACTCATTTTGGTTTTTGTTCTGGTTTTTTTTTTAAGATTTTATTTATTTATTTGACAGAGAGAGAGAGATCACAAGGAGGCAGACAGAGAGAAAGGGGAAGCAGGCTCCCTGCCAAGCAGAGAGCCCCATGCGGGGCTTGAAAGAGACTCATTTTGAACCTAAAGATACATCCAGACTGAAACTGAAGGGATGGAGAACCATCTTTCATGCGAACAGATATCAAAAGAAAGCTGGGGTAGCAATTCTCATATCAGACAAATTAGATTTTAAGCTAAAGACTGTGGTTAGAGATACAGAAGGACACTATATCATTCTTAAATGGGCTACCCAAGAAAAAGATCTAATAATTGTAAATATCTATGCCCCCAACATGGAAGTAGCCAACTAATAAGCCAACTGTTAACCAAAAGAGACATATTGATGATAATACGTTAATTATAGGAGATCTCAACATTCCACTCTCAGCAATAGCCAGATCATCTAAGCAGAAAATCAACAAAGAAACAACTGTTTTGAATGACACACCTGACCAGATGGTCCATGTAGAGATATATGAACATTCTACCCTGAAACAACAGAATATTCATTCGTTTCGAGTGCAATACACCATATACTGACTCACAAATCAGGTCTCAACCCATACCAAAAGACTGAGAGACTGAGATTATTCCTTGCATATTCTCAGACCACTGTGCTTTGAAACTGGAACTAAATCGCAAGAAAAGTTTGGAAGAAATTCAAACACTTGGAAGCTAAAGACCACCCTGCTTAGGAATGCTTGGGTCAACCAGGAAATCAAAGAAGAACTTAAACAATTCATGGAAACCAATGAGAATGAAAACACATTGGTCCAAAACCTAAGGGATATGGCAAAAGCAGTCCAAAGCAGTCCTAAGGGGGAAATATATAGCCATCCAAGCTTTACTCAAAAAAATAGAAAAATCCTGAATACACGAACTCTCTTTATACCTTAAAGAACTGGAGAATTAAAAACAAATTAAGCCTACCCCTCACACAAGAAGGGAAATAATTAAGATTAGAGCAGAGATCAATGAATTAGAAATCAGAAATACAGTAAAAACACATCAATGAAACTAGAAACTGGTTCTGTGAAAGAATTAATAAGATGAATAAACTGGTGGCCAAACTTATCCAAAAGAAAAGAGAAAGGACTCAAATTAATAAAATTATGAATGAAAGGGGAGAGATCACAACTACCACCAAGGAAATAGAAACAATTATCAGAATGTGCTATGGTGAGTGCTGTGAAATGTGTAAGCCTGATGATTCATAGACCTGTACCCTTGTGGCAATAATAATATGTAAATAAAAAAAAAAGAAAGAAAGAAATTATCATCAACAGCTATATGCCAATAAGTTAAGCAACCTGGAAGAAATGGATGCATTCCTGGAAACCTAGAAACTACCAAGACTGAAACAGGAAGACACTGACAACCTGATTAGACCAATAACCAGTAACAAGATTGAAACACTGAAGTCAAACTCTCACTCTGTGCAGATGATATGATACTTTATGCGGAAAACCCAAAAGACTCCACTCCAAAACTGCTAGAACTCATACAGGAATTCAGTCAAGTCTCAGGATATAAAATTAATGCACAGAAATCAGTTGTATTTCTACATACCAACAGCAAAACAGAAGAAAGAGAAATTAAGGAGTCGATTCCATTTACAATTGCACCCAAAACCATAAGATACCTAGGAATAAACCTAACCAAAGAGGCAAAGAATCTGTACTCAGAAAACTACAAAGTGCTCATGAAAGAAATTGTGGAAGACACAAAGAAATGGAAAAACGGTCCATGTTCATAGATTGGAAAAACAAATACTGTGAAAATGTCTATGCTACCTAAAGCAATCTATGCATTTAATGCAATCCCTATCAAAATACCATCCATTTATTTCAAAGAAATGGAACAAATAATCCTAAAATTTATATGGAACCAGAAAAGACCACGAATAGCCAGAGGAATGTTGAAAAAGAAAACCAAAGTCGGCGGCATCACAATTCCAGACTTCAAGCTCTATTACAAACTGGTAATCATCAAGACAGTGTGGTACTGGCACAAAAACAGACACATAGATCAATGGAACAGAATAGAGAGCCCAGAAGTGGAACCTCAACTCTATGGTCAACTAATCTTCGACAAAGCAGGAAAGAATATTCAATGGAAAAAAGACAGTCTCTTCAACAAATGGTGTTGGGAAAACTGGACAGCCACATGCAAATGAATGA
>CM052800.1:48212026-48244290 GCA_028533885.1 Nasua narica
TGGGAGAAGATATTCACAAATGACGTATCAGATAAAGGATTAGTATTCAAAATCTATAAAGAACTTCTCAAACTCAACACCCAAAGAACAAACAATCCAATCAAGAAATGGGCAGAAGATATGAACAGACATTTCAGCAAAGAGGACATCCAAATGGCCAACAGACACATGAAAAAGTGCTCAACCTCACTCAGCATCAGGGAAATACAAATCAAAACCACAGTGAGATACCACCTCACACCAGTCAGAATGGCTAAAATTAGCAAGTCAGGGAAGGACAGATGTTGGCAAGGATGCGGAGAAAGGGGAACCCTCCTACACTGTTGGTGGGAATGCAAACTGGTACAGCCACTCTGGAAAACAGTATGGAGATTCCTCAAAATGTTGAAAATAGAGCTACCCTACGATCCAGCAATCGCACTACCGGGTATTTACCCTAAAGATACAAATGTAGTGATCCGAAGGGTCTCATGCTTTATAGCAGCAATGTCCACAATAGCCAAACTATGGAAAGAACCTAGATGTCCAGCAACAGATGAATGGATAAAGGCAATGTGGTATATATATACAATGGAATACTATGCAGCCATCAAGAGAAATGAAATCTTGCCATTTGCAACAACGTGGATGGAACTAGATGGTATTATGCTAAGCGAAATAAGTCAGTCAGAGAAAGACCATTATCACATGATCGCTCTGATATGAAGAATTTGAGAGGCAGGGCAGGGGGTCGTGGGGGGTGGGGAAGAGAAATGAAACAAGATGGGATGGGGAAGGAGACAAACCATAAGAGATTCCTAAACTCACGAAACAAACTAAGGGTAGCTGGGAGGTGGGGGAGGGGGGTAGGGTTATGGACTTTGGGGAGGGTATGTGCTATGGCAAATACTGTGAAATGTGTAAGCCTGATGATTCACAGACATGTACCCTGGAGCAAATAATACATTATATGTTAATAAAAAAATTAAAAAAAAAAAACCTCCTAAAAAAACAAGAGTCTAGGACCTGATGGATTCCCTGGGGAATTCTACCAAACACTCAAAGAAGAAATAATATTTATTCTCCTGAAGCTATTTCAAAAAATAGAAACAGAAGCAAAGCTTCCAGACTCTATGAAGCCATCATTACCTCAATCCCAAAACCAGGAAAGATTCCATCAAAAAAGAAAATTTCAGACCAATATCCCTGATGAATATGGATGCCAAAATTCTCAACAAGATCCTAGCTAATAGGATCCCACTGTACTTTAAAAGGATTATCCACCACGACCAGGAGGGATTTATCCCTGGAATGCAAGGGTGGTTCAACATTTGCAAATCAATCAATGTGATAGAACACATAAATAAGAGAAAAGAGGACATGGTCCTCTCGATGGATGTGGAAAAAGCATCTGACAAAATATATCATTCTTTCCTGATTAAAACTCTTCAGAATAGGGATAAAGGGAACATTACTCACTTTTATAAAATACATCTATGAAAAACCCACAGCGAATATCATTCTCAATGGGGAAAAGCTGAGAGCCTTTCCCTTGAGATCAGGAACATGACAAGGATTCCCACTCTCTACACTACTGTTCAACATAGCACTAGAAGTCCTAGCAACTGCAGTCAGACAACAAAAAGAAACAAAATGGAGGCGCCTGAGTGACTCAGTGTGTTAAAGTCTCTGCCTTCGGCTCAGGCCAGGATCTCAGGGTCCTGGGATCGAGCCCTGCATCGGATTCTCTGCTCAGCAGGGAGCCCGCTTCCCCCTCTCTCTCTAACTGCCTCTCTCTGCCTACTTGTGATCTCTCTCCCTCTGTCAAATAAATTAGTAAAATCTTTAAAAAAAATAAAAGATATTCAAATTGGCAAAGAAGTCAAACTCTCTCTCTTCACAGATGACATATTTTATGTGGAAAACCCAAAAGACTCTACTCCCACATTACTAGAACCTACAGAGCCATTCAGTAATGTGGCAGGAAAAAAAAATCAATGCACGGAAACCAGACGTTTTCTTATAAACTAACAATGTAACTGTAGAAAGAGAAATTAGAGAATGGATTCTATTTACAATAGCACTAAAAACCATAAGATACCTTGGAATAAACCTAACCAAAGAGGTAAAGGATCTATACTTCACGAACTAAAGAATATTCATGAAAGAAATCGAAGGCATAAAAAAAATGAAAACACATTCCACGCTCATGGATTGGAAGAATAAACATTGTTAAAATGTCTATGCTGCCCAGAGCAATCTATACTTTCAACACCATTCCGATCAAAATACCAATGGCATTTTTCAAAGTGCTGGAACAAACAATCCTAAAATTTGTATGGAACCAGAAAAGACCCCGAATTTCCAAGGAAATGTTGAAAAAGAAAAACAAAGCTGGGGGCATCAGTTGCCTGACTTCAAGCTATATTACAAAGCTGTAATCATCAAGACAGTATGGTACTGGCACAAAAACAGACACATAGACCAACAGAACAGAATAGAGACTCCAGACACGTACCCTCAACTCTATGATCAACTAATCATTGAAAAAGCAAGAAAAAATATCCAATGGAAAAGGTCTCTTCATGGTACTGGGAAAATGGGACAGCTATATACAGAAGAATGAAATTCGACCATTCTCCTATACCATACACAAAGATAAACTCTAAATGGATGAAAGACTTCAATATGAGACATGAATCCATCAAACCCTAGAGGAGAACACAGGCAGTAACCTCTTCGACATCAGCCACACCAACTTCTTTCAAGACACGTCTCCAAAGGCAAGGGAAACGAAAGCAAAAATGAACTTTTGGGACTTCATCAAGATAAAAAGCTTCTGCACGGCAAAGGAAACAGTCAACAAAACAAACAGGCAACCCATGGAATGGGAGAAGATATCTGCAAATGAAACTACAGACAAAGGGCTGATATCCAAGATCTATAAAGAACTTCTCAAACTCAAATACACATAATCAAATCAAAAAATGTACAGAAGACATGAACAGACACTTCTCCAAAGAAGACAAACAAATGGCTAATAGACACATGAAAAATGTTCATCATCATTAGCCATCAGGGAAATTCAAACCAAAACCATACTGAGATATCACCTTATACCAGTTAGAATGGAAAAAATTAACAAGGCAAGAAACAACAAATGTTGGAGAGGCTGTGGAGAAAGGGGAACCCTCTTATACTGTTGGTGGGAATGCAAGTTGGTATAGCCACTTTGGAAAACAGTGTGGAGGTTCCTCAAAAAATTAAAAATAGAGCTACCCTATGACCCAGCAATTGCACTACTGGGAATTTACCCCAAAGATACAGATGTAGTGAAAAGAAGGGCTATATATACCCCAATGTTCATAGCAGCAATGTCCCCAATAGCCAAACTGTGGAAAGAGCCGAGATGCCCTTCAACAGATGAATGGATAAAGAAGATGTGGTCCATATATACAATGGAATATTACTCAGCCATCAGAAAGGTGAATACCCAACTTTTGCATCAATATGGTCAGGATTGGAGGAGTTGTGCTAAGTGAAATAAGTCAAGCATAGAAAGTCAATTATATGGTTTCACTTATTTGTGGAACATAAAGAATAGCATGGAGAACACTAGGAGAAGGAAGGGAAAAATGAAGGGATGGAAATCAAAAGGAGAGATGAACCATGAGAGACTATGGACTCTGGGAAACAAACTGAAGGTTTTAGAGGGGGAGAAGGGTGTGGAATGGGTTAGCCCAGTGATGGGTATTAAGGAGGGCACGTATTGCATGGAGCACTGGGTGTTACACACAAACAATAAATCATGGAACACTACATCAAAAACTAATGATGTACTATATGGTGACTAACATAACAAAATATAAATAAATAAATAAATTTTTTAGATGTAAATAAACTTTTAAAAGTTGCAGCACATATGACTAATTAAAGGAAATGAACAAAAGAAGAGAGGAAAAGAACAGCAACCATGTATATACAAATACTGAAATCATGTTGTATACTTGAAGCTAACATAATTTTACATGTCATTTATACCTCAGTTTAAAAAAAAAAAAAAAGATACTCATGGAGAGGGCCATGAGGGAAGGAATTAAAGCTTCCTGCTCACATCCAGCCCCACATGAGTCATCTTGGAAATATATCCTTAGCCCCTCAAACCTTCAGATGACTGCAACACTGGCCAACAACTTGACCACCACCTTATGAGAGATTTCAAACCAGAACCATCGAACTAATAAGCTACTTCTCAATTCCTGACCCATAGAAACTGTGAGATCATATTTATTGTTTGTTAAAAAAAAAAAAAGACAAATCTATTTGAAAATTCTTAAAACTATAGCCCTATAAAAATTCTTACTTAGTTAATGTCTATTACTATATCCTAATAATCAATGTTCTTACCACTACAACAAAGGAACAAATATTCAAATAAAGTTTATTATTCACGTTAAAAAAAAAAAAACACTGACCACTCTGCCTAAGTTGACCCATGAGTTTGTCACTCAAGCCAACACATGCAACACCTTCAGCATCTCCTTTTAAATATATCTAAGCAGGGGCGCCTGGGTGGCTCAGTGGGTTAAGGCCTCTGCCTTCAGCTCGGGTCGTGATCTCAGGGTCCTGGGATCGAGCCCCACGTCGGGCTCTCTGCTCAGTGGGGAGCCTGCTTCCCTCTCTCTCTCTGCCTGCCTCTCTGCCTACTTGTGATCTCTGTCAAATAAATAAAATCTTTTAAAAATAAATAAATAAATAAATATATCTAAGCAAATACATCCATGGGGATGTCACCAACCTGATCTGTTGACAACTCCACTTGTTTCTACAATGAACGGCAGAGAGGCTTCTTTCTTCCTTAAAGAAATTGGAACTGACTTCAGATGAGATTTCTGGCACTGAGCCTAAAAGATATATAATATTAGAGCTATTAAAAATTAGCAATTCTAAAAAAACATAGCAATTCTGATTAAATACATTTGTTTAAATTGGGGAAAAAAAAGTATTTAAAAACAATAAACCAGCTGGTAAAGTTGTATACTTCAGTAACTACTTCAGAAAACAATTTGATATTATCTAGTAAAGTTGAAATTTCAAATAACCTAACACGGAAACAATGCTGTTGTGAATAGCAAAAAAACCTATTCTAACAGTAAATTGGATAAATTATGGTATAGTCCTATAACAACATCACACATTCAACAGTGAAATGACTAAACTACAGCAACAGAAATAAATGATTGTTAACCAAAAAAAACCAAGTCACAGAAATATGTCAAAATCCCATTTACATATAGTTCAAAGTAGATGCATGTGAAACTACATATATATATGTATATATGTATATATATATGTGTATATATGTATATATATGTATATGTAGATTCACTCAATGGAGGAGTGAACATAGCAGGCCTGGTCATTTAAAGAACTTGCTTTACAGGGCTAGCCCCTGGCTGGCACCTGGAGACTTGGCTTTCAGAATGTTTCCTCCATTATCAGCTGAAAAGATTATGCCTACTATGCCAGCTGCCTACGATGTATAAAAATGTGATTTATAGTGACCACCTGCTTTTTTTCCTTCAGAGAGTATAGGATTTTGGTGGGCAGAGGGTATCTATGTAACCAGCCCCCAATAAAAATAGGAAAAGCCTCAGAAGGCTTCCCTGAGCAGAAAGATAGCACACATTTCACTGCTGGAAGAAACAACTGTGTGTGGCCTCTGTGGGGAACATAGAAATCCTGATAAGGATTCCTCCAGACTCTGCCTGATGTGTCTTTTTTCTTTACCAATCTGGCTATGTATCCTGACTACATGGCTATAATAAATCTCAGTCACAAGTACAACCATATGATCAGTTTCATGGGTCCTTCCAGTGAAGCATCCAACATGTGGATAATAGCAGAATCTCTGTCAGAGGTAGGGGAGGAAGTGCTGAAACAAATGTCAGCAACACACCTGTCATGTGGTAAAACTATAAAATAAAGGATGGGAATGATGAATAGAAAATTCAAGATACTGGTTACCTTTATGCAGGGAGGAAAGGCAGAAGAACAGGATTAAAAAGGGACACACTGATGCTGCACAAGTATGGATATTTCTTACACTGAGGGATGGGTACACAAGTGCTCATTTATATTATTTCTAATACCTTACATAATACATTTTCTTTTGTAAATTTGAAATATATCAAGTAATAAATTTTGAAAATCTAGAAAAGGGAAATCTCATTCATACATTGCATGTGGCAAAGAAAACTGGTAAAACCATCTTGCAGAAAAAATTGACAATATTTAACAATTTCACTTGAAATGTGCATATCCTACAGAATTTCAGTTTACAACATGTGCACGAGGAGGCATGAACAAAGACGCACAGCAGTGTACCTAACTGTAATAATGAATAGATGGAAACAAATCTACCAGTAGGGGAATATATAAATAAGGAAGCCACTGCACTGCTGTTCAGTGAATACACTATGAAACTCAATTACATAAAGAAACAAAAGCAAGCTTTCACTATATTCTATTCCTCTTAAAACCTCATTAGGATTTTTTAAAATGTATAAACCCAGAAGTATGAGGAGAAAGAGAAGGGAATATATGGGAGATGTCAACAAACTTTTCTTAAATTGGAAAGCAGATCAGCAGCAACTAATCAGTCCAGAGAGAGCAGAAACATGCTGAGAAAGCACAGAAGGAGACAGATTAATATTTATGGAGAAACCAGTAAGATCATTAATTAGATATGCACGTCACCTCTAAAAGAGGGGTTCTAAAAGGGGCCCACAAACAGAAGAGTTGCTAAAAGTATGTACAAAAAGCAGTCAAGAGTCACAGAGCCTCTCCTCTTCCAGCCCTGGCATATTAGATGTTTACTCTCCTGAGTGTCAAAATGAGAGACTATAAACTCAGACATAGCTGAAAGTAAGAGTAAGACAGTAAAAACAGATATTAAGTGGAAGCATTCAAATTGTACCTTCCTTCTACCCCACCTGGCTGAGAACCTGATTGTAGTTAGAATCAAACTCCCAACCAGGAGACATCTGGCAGAAAAACCTACCAAGCCAAGTTAAAAAAAAAAAAAAAAAAAATCTGTAGATAGTTAACACCTGGCCATCCACAATGACATGGCCCAGACAGATCATAGCAAAGTTAAATCTATTAAGGCACAAATTTTACTACACAAATAGAACTTCCAATCACCATTTTCGTTTTCCACTCAAATATGAAGAGACCACTAAGATTCACTGGACATCTGACAAAAGGCTTTAGTACAAAAAGGCAAGGTATTTGCATGAAAACAGAAACTATAAAAAGAAATCTTAATGAGAAGAGTTAGAGGAATCTAACATCAAGGAATATCATGAAATGTCAAATCACTAAAAGCGGGACCACCTGGGTGGCTCAGCTGGTTGAGTATCTGACTCTTGATTTCAGGTCACAATCTCAGGGTTGTGAGGTCGAGCCCCACGTTTGTATTAATGTCAATATCCTGGCTGTGATACTGCAACTACAGTTTTACAAGATGTTAACCTTAGAGGAAACTAGGTAAAAGCTTGCACTCCATTTCTTATAGCTGCTTGTTAATTTATAATTCTCTCAAAACAAAAAGCTTAATTGAAAAAAAGTAGAGTTCCCAAAATCTTTCTATAGAGTACAAAGAAACCTTATCTCCTTTTAGGCAGATTGGACTGAAATGAGCAGATCCTCACTCTCTCAAGGATTAAGATGGGTCAGCCAGAGGGCGCCTGAGTGGCTCAGTTGGTTAAGCAACTGCCTTCGGCTCAGGTCATGATCCCGGAAACCCGGGATCGAGTCCCATATCGGTGCTCCCGCCTCTGTGGGGAGTCCGCTTCTCCCTCTGACCTTCTTCTCCCCTCTCATGCTTTCTCTATCTATCTCAAATAAATAAATAAAATCTTTAAAAAAAAAAAAAAAAAGATGGGTCAGCCAGAGATGAAATTTTAGTGAGACTCAATCCATTTGTAGTCTGCCCTGTTCTTCAGAATGAGGTCTCCTGGGAAACTGAGAGCAAGGCGATTCACCCTAGCCCTTAAATATTGGGAGACAACAGTTCTGTCCCGTGGGGGTTTCTATTCAACTTTTTAGCCTCTTGCCTCAAAATCTGGCAACTGCCTACTTGTGGTGGGTCCTTTGTCTGCAATAAGACTTCGCCTTTGGGTGCCTGGGTGGCTCAGTCGGTTGAGCGACTGCCTTTGGCTCAGGTCATGATCCCTGAGTTCTAGGATCGAGTCCCATATCAGGCTCCCAGCTCCATGGGGAGTCTGCTTCTTCCTCTAACCTTCTCTCCTCTCATGCTCTCTCTCACTTTCCCTCTCTCAAATAAATAAATAAAATATTTAAAAAAAAAAAAAGACTTCACCTTCTTGGCATAGCAGGACTATGTATGTCACTCCACCTTTCTGGCTCAGGATTCTGTGCCACTCCCAAAACTTACAAATGTTCTTTAAGGAAAAGTGCCTATCCATTTGGAACATCCCTGGAATCCAGTTTGTCATGCCATCCCTGCACGACTGGCAAAAACTATGCTTTCCCACATAGACTCTCTGTGCGGGCAAGCTTAAAGCCCTCAGCTTTTGCACCAAATGAGCCAGTACTCTCAAGAAAGAAAAAAAGACTAATAATCATCAACTCATCTCAAAATTCTTCTATCTTTGGAATTTTATCCAGTCTTTATTCTTTCCACAGCTCCCCATGTCTCTAAAAATAAGATTTGTTTGCATTTCATTCTTTTTAACTAGCTTTTATAGCAGAAATGTTGACCTGCAATCTGTCCCTTCCTACCTAGAAGTGAAACCTCTAGCATAACTTTGATACAAAAGCCCTATAAGAACATTTTGAGAAAAGAAAGAAAAGACAATACTGTTCATGAACATAGATGCAAATGCTTCAAATACTAGCAAACTAAATTAACAAAGGTTAATACTTTATGACCAAGTCAAATTTATCTCAGAGAACTTAAGGTTGATTTAACTTTCAAAAACCAGTATTATATAATTTACCACATTAAAGAAGGTCTCTCAATTCTGGATCTGTTTTCATTCTTTGGAACCAAAAGGTTATATATAGCTGACCCCTGAACAAGGGTTTGAACTGTGAGGGTCCACTTATTCACAATTTTTTGCAGTAAATATAGTACTGTAAATGTATTTTCTCTTCCTTATAACTTTTTTTTGTTTTTTGTTTTTTCCTTATAACTTTCTTAACATTTTCTTTTCTCTAGCTTTTCTTTAAAAGATTTATTTATTTTAGAGAGAGGGGGGAAAAGGGAGAAGAACAGAATCTCAAGCAGATTCCATGCTGAGTTCAGAGCCTGACATGGGGCTCAATCTCACAACCCTTAGATCACAACCTGAGCCAAAACCAAAGCCAGATGATTAACTAATGCACCATCAAGGCGATCCTCTAGTTTACTTTATTATAAGAATACAGTATATAACACATAAACAAAATATGTGTTAACCAACTGTTTGTTATCAATAAGGCTTCTAGTCAGCAGTAGGCTATTAGTAGTTAAGTGTTTGGGAAGTTAAAATTATAATCAGATTTTCAACTGCAAGGGTGGGTCCACATCCCTAACCTCTGCACTGTTTAAGGGTCAACTGTTTGATTGGGTATTTATACAAGTTTCTAATTAATGCTATTTAGCTATTAATAGCTAATGCTATTTAGCACTACATAATTTTTCTCTCCAATTTGTATTATACTTTTGAATAACTTGTCTTTATTCATTAGCTTCACAAATTCTATTTGAAAGTTTGCTATTTTGTAGAGTTAGGTCTATAGTTAACCTAGGATAGTTAGGATAGTTAACCTAACCTCTTAAGATATAATCTATAAAAGATTGACTCTCCATATAGCAATAGAATAACTTTGGTTTTCAGAATATAATCAAATTTGCCAACCTGGATTAGGAACTTCAGCAGTTGCCACTTTCCTAAAAACCTAACTCAAGTATTATTTTAGGAGGGGTGAAAAATGATTGTGTTGTAATTTAATAATTCTACACCCAGACCTCTAATTTCAAACACATGAAACACCAAGTCAAAATTTTCACAAAACACCTCTAAATTATAGAGTGAGTGGGAATATAAGATACCCTTTTAAGAATAAGACTTAAAAACAAATAGACGTTAACTATATTGTATAATGCTTCATCATTAAAATATTAAAGCTATACCAGCTCTTCTTTTTGACTTACCTCTTTGGTTGGTGACTGAATACAAATGTCTCCTATTTTAGGTGTTGAATAAAGCAATGATTTTGTAGAATTTGTGCTTAAATCATTGGCAAGACCTTAAAAAAAGCGAAAAAAAACTAAAAATTTTAAATAAACATGGTATAAAATCTTTTAGTTACAATTAAAAGAAACCCTACACGAAATGTGAAGAAGTTTGTCAACTCTTTAAAAACAATTAGTTTAAAATTAAGTTCAGACATCGCTTCAAAATTCAAATGTTCCTAGAAGGCATCGGGAACTGAAAAAGACAAGATTCCTGAAGAAATAATACACCAGCTCTTCTTTCAAAGCTTATACAGAAGAAATATTTTTCCACTATCTGTGTTTATTTCTTTGGTTGGCCTACTCTCTTATTTCAATACCTTCTGATGCTGACCAGCACTTAGAGGAGTTCTTGCCATAATTCACCGTTCCTATAGAAAGAACTGCATATCATCAAACATTACCTCTTAGAGATCCTAAGTATTCTGCACATTTATTCCCACTACATGAAATACTTTCTCTTGTGTGTGATAATTATTTATGGACTCCCAGAGTACAGGAATCTAGTATGAACTAAAGGAAATGACAAATTATTCTCATTTTTGCTACTATTATCCTCAATGTATAAGGAAGTACATAAAGGATTGCATATGTACTCAACATCTCTGGGAAAATACTTTACATATATTTAAATGTTAGAATTGCATTTGCTGAATTTAATATTAATACGGCAAGTTTATATTTTCATCCAACCCAACCATCAAAGTCCACCTTGAAGATGCCTTACTATTTTCTTCAAAACAGTCTTGTAAGATTTCCAGTATGTTCTGGCCTTGCTTCGTATTAATGTCAGGTGCTCTAATAAGAAGGAATGAAGGGAAAATGTTACATATCATTTCAAGAAGATATTTGCTATTTAAGTTACCATCTACTTTGAAAATTTCATATCTCATTATAAAATGTTATTTTACTTAATGGGAAAAATATCACCTTTACTATATAAGGACAAAACAAGTACTTGAGAGTCCAAGACTTTCCAGAAAAGTATCTGAAGCAGTATGTCGTTATCTACATTAACAATTATATTCCTTGGGGCACCTGGGTGGCTCAGTGGGTTAAAGCCTCTGCCTTCGGCTCAGGTCATGGTCTCAGAGTCCTGGGATCGAGCCCCGCATCAGGCTTTCTGCTTGGCGGGGAGCCTGCTTCCCCCTCTCTCTCTGCCTGCCTCTCTGCCTACTTGTGGTCTCCCTCTGTCAAATAAATAAAGAAAATCTTTAAAAAAAAAAAAATTATATTCCTTGGGGCACCTGGGTGGCTCAGTGGGTTAAAACCTCTGCCCTCAGCTCCGGTCGTGATCTCAGAGTCCTCGAGCCCCGCATCTGGCTCTCTGCTTAGCGGGGAGCCTGCTTCCCCCTCTCTCTCTGCCTTTCTCTCTGCCTACTGGCTGTCTCTCCCTGGCTCTCTATCAAATAAATATATAAAAATTGAAAAAAAATTATATTCCTTGATTGAAGAGCCACATCTAAAGCCATTATAGATACTGCTATATCTAAACAACAATATAAATGGTTTTGAACAAATCCAATCAGTACTAAAACACTTCTTTAATAAAAACTCATGGTCATAAGTCCTAATAGCTCCAAGTAAGTGTCTTCCCTTCAAGTTCTCAAATGCTTTTTTTATTTAATATTATTAACCTTAATAGCAGCTTGTGAATCAGTATAAAATTTTCATTGTAGTTTCACATACAGTTTTAAGAAATAAAATAGAGGAAATCCCTTGTTTGCTTATCTAGTTTTCCCCCGATGGTAACATTTTGTAAAACTATACTACCACAACCCAGATACTACTGATATCAATATAATCCACTAATCTTACTCATATTTCTCCAGTTCTACACTTACAGTTGACCCCTGAACAATATGGGTTTGAACGCATACACAGATATTTTTAATCCACTCATAAACAGATTTTTTTCAGTAAACATACTGGAAAATTTTTTGGAGATCTGCAAAAATTTGAAAAAACTCACAGATAAACCACATAGCCTAGAAATATAAAAAGATTTAACAAAAAGTATATTATGAATGCATAAAATACATGTAGATACTAGTCTATTTTATCATTTACTACCATAAAATACAGACAAATCTATTCTTAGAAGTTAAAATTTATCCAAACTTATGCATACAATACATGGTGCTACTTGTACTCGAGATGTGAAGAAATGTAAAGATGCAGTTTAAATCCTAACAGCATAAAACTAACTATACTGCATGCTGTACTACTGTAATAATTTTATAGCCACTTCTGTTGCTATTGTGGTGAGCTCAAATGTTAGTGAGTATCCCCTTTAAATGCCATCTAACACTAATCATCTCTGAGTGAGCAGTTCATCTTCTCCAGTAAATTGTGGATTGCAGTAAAAAGTGATCTCTCACAGTTCTCCTTTTTTAAATTATGTTTAGTGCAATATCATAAACCCTGAATAACAGCAGGGGACCCAACAAGGTACTACTAGTGATGCTGGAAATGCTCCCAAGAAAAGGAGAGACCATTGTGACATTACAAGAAAAAGTTGAATTACTTTATATATACCATAGACTGAAGTCTGCCTCTGTGGTTGCCTGCCGTTTCAAGATAAATAAACGCAGCATAAGGACCATTGTAAAAAAAGAAAAGGAAATTAGTGAAGCTGTCTTTGCCACTGCACCAACAGGTACAAAACCTTGCATTTTGCTAAATACCTTTTTATCTTGTACTGAAAATGCAGCTTTTATGTGGATTGCAGGACCTGTTATAAGAAAGGCATGAATATAGATGCTAATATGGTTTGAAAAAAAAGCAAAGTTATTAAAAGACATCTTAAAGCAAAAGGAAGGTGAAGGATCTAAAGCTGGAGAATTTAATGCCAGCAAAGGATGGTTTGAGACAATTTAGAAAAAGACGTGGCTTTAAAAAAAAGTCAAGATTAGGAGCAAGAGGCAGAGGAGTAGGAAACCTAAATTCCATGTGGTCCCAGGAATTCAGCTAGATAGATAGCAAACCATTCTGAACACCTACAGACTCAACAGATCAAAGAAAATAATAGCAATTCTATAAACAGAAAAGTGACCACCTTCTGGAAGGTAGGACTTGCAGAGAAGTGAATCCAAGGTGATATACGGGAAGACAGACCGCGGAGGAGAGGAAGGCTCAGTGAGCCAGCTCCCAGCAAGTGACAGAGCACTGGAGCAAAAAAATCAGAACTTTTAGAAGTCTGCTCCACTGAGGGACGTCGCTCCAGGGGCTAAGTGAGGGGGTGGAGCCCTCACTGGGACAGTGTGGTCTCAGGACCCTCAGGGTCACAGAAAGACCGAGGGTGCCTGAGTGTGGCAGAGCTCCCAGGTATCAAAGCAGGGAAGCCAGTCGCAAAGCCGGAGCTGAGGAGTGGGCTCTCAGCTCAGGGTTGCCATAAACAATGATCCCCCTGGCACGGTCAGATTTATGTTCTTCGAGTAGGGACCCCACAAGTGGCAGATTGGGGAGACACCCCTCTCTCCACGGGGAGGAGCAGCACAGAAGCGCGCAGCAGTAATCTGCTGGGTTTTGAGACTCCAAACAGGGTTGTGTGCCAGAGAAACAGGTCACAGGCCAGGTAAGCATGGAGTGAGGCCAGAGAGTAGGGAGACAGGAGTGATTGATAGCCTTTCTCTAAGGACTCACTGGGAAGTGGGGCTCCGAGCTCTTGTCTTCTCCAGGCTGGAGACTGAGAGGCTGCCATTTTCATTCTCATCCACCAAAGCTACACAGAAAGCTTTCAGGGAACAAAAGCTACCCACCGCAAACCTGAGCAGATTACATAGCCTGGCATCTGGCCAGGGAAGTGCAATTCCACGTGGGACAAAGATACTTGAGAATCACCGCAACAGGCCCCTCCCCCAGAAGATCAGCAAGAACATCCAGCCGGGACCAATTTTACCAATCAATGAGAACTGCAAAACTACAGCACTAGGGGAATACAGCACATGGAATTCACGGCGTTTTTCCCATGATTCTTTAGTCTTTCAAAGTTAAATTTTTTTAATTTTCTTTATTTTTTCTTTTTTTGAATTTTTCCTTTTTACTATTTTAACCATCTTATCAATCCTTTTTAAAAAATCTTTAATATTAATTTCTATACTCATTTTCTGTCCCTTCATTGTATTTAACCTTCTTTTTTGTATATATACAAGTTCTTCTTTACCATGCTAACGGACATCAAAATAAAGCTGGGGTGGCAATCCTTATATCAGACAAATTAGATTTTAAACCAAAGACTATAATAGGAGATGAGGAAGGACACTCTATCATACTTAAAGGATCTGTCGAAAAAGAATATCTAACAATTTTAAATATCTATGCCCCTAACATGGGAGCAGTCAATTATATAAACCAATTAATAACAAAATCAAAGAAACACATCAACAATAATACAATAATAGTAGGGGACCTTAACACCCCACCCCCCACTCACTGAAAAGGACAGATCATCTAAGCAAAAGACCAACAAGGAAATAAAGGCTTTAAATGACACACTAGACCAGACAGACATCACAGATCTATTCAGAACATTCCATTCCAAAGCAACAGAATACACATTCTTCTCTAGTGCACATGGAACCTTCTCCAGAACAGATCACATCCTGGGTCACAAATCAGGTTTCAACCAGTACCAAAAGACTGGGATCATTCCCTGCATATTTTCAGACCACAATGCCATGAAACTAGAACTCAATCACAAAAGCAAAGTTGGAAAGAACTCGAATACATGGAGGCTAAAGAGTATCCTACTAAAAAATGAATTGGTCAACCAGGAAATTAAAGAAGAATTTAAAAAACTCATGGAAACAAAGGAAAATGAAAACACAATTCTTCAAAATCTTTGGGATGCAAAGGCAGTCCTAAGAGGAAAGTACATCACAATACAAGCCTTTATCAAGTAACAAGAAAGGACTCCAATACACAAACTAACCCTACACCTAAAGGAGCTGGAGAAAGAACAGCAAAAAAAATCTAATCCCAGAGGGAGAAGAGAAATAATAAAGATTAGAGCAGAAATAAATGAAATAGAAACCAAAAGAACAGTAGAACAGATTAACAAAACTAGGAGCTGGTTCTTTAAGAGAATTACCAAGATTGATAAATCCCTGGCCAGACTTATCAAAAAGAAAAGAGAAAGGACCCAAATTAATAAAATCATGAATGAAAGAGGAGAGATCACAACCAAAAACAAAGAAATACAAATAATTATAAGAACATATTATGAGCAACTATATGCCTGCAAATTAGACAATCTGGAAGACATGGATGCAGTCCTAGAGAGGTATAAACTACCAAAATTGAACCAGAAAGAAATAGAAAACTTGAACAGACCCATAACCATTAAGGAAATTGAAGCAGTCATCAAATATCTCCCAACAAAAAAAGCCCAGGGCCAGACAGCTTTCCATGGGAATTCTACCAAACATTTAAAGAATTAATACCTATTCTCCTGAAACTATTCCAAAATATAGAAATGGCAGGAAAACTTCCAAACTCATTTTATGAGGCCAGCATTACCTTGATCCCAAAACCAGACAAAGATTCCATAAAAAAATGTGTAACCCTGATGATTCACAGACATGTACCCTTGGGCAAAAAATACACTATATGTTAATAAAAATTTTTTTAAAAAAAGCAATATCACACTTCAAAAAAAAAAAAAGAGATTTTTAGACCAATATCCCTGATGAACATGGATGCAAAAATTCTCACCAAAATACTAGCCAATAGGATCCAACAGTACATTAAAAGGATTTTTCGGGCGCCTGGGTGGCGCAGTTGGTTAAGCAACTGCCTTCGGCTCAGGTCATGATCCCGGAGTCCCGGGATCGAGTCCCACATCGGGCTCCCAGCTCCATGGGGAGTCCGCTTCTCACTCTGACCTTCTCCCCTCTCATGCTCTCTCTCACTCTCTCTCTTTCCTAATAAAGAAATAAATAAAATCTTTAAAAAAAAAAAAAAGGATTTTTCACCACAACTAAGTGGGATTTATTCCTGGGCTGCAAGGTTGGTTCAATATCCACAAATCAATTAATGTGACACAATACATTAATAAAAGAAAGAACAAGAACCATATGATATTTTCAATAGATGCAGAAAAAGCATCTGACAAAGTACAGCACCCTTTCTTGATCAAAACTCTTCACAGTGTAGGGATGGGGGTATATACCTCAATATCATAAAAGCCATCTATGAAAAACCCACAGCGAATATCATTCTCAATGGGGAAAAACTGAAAACTTTTCCCTTAAAGTCAGGAACATGGCAGGGATGTCCACTATCACCACTGCTATTCAACATACTATTAGAAGTCCTAGCCTCAGCAATCAGACAACAAAAAGAAATACATCCAAATAGGCAAAGAAGTAGTCAAACTCTCTTTGCAGATGATATGATACTTTATGTGGAAAACCCAAAAGACTCCACCTCAACACTGCTAGAACTTTGCAGGAATTCAGCAAAGTGTCAGGATATAAAATCAATGCACAGAAGTCAGTTGCATTTCGATACACCAATAGCAAAACAGAGGAAAGAGAAATTAAGGAGTCAATCCCATTTACAATTGCACCCAAAACCATAAGATACCTAGGGATAAATCTAACCAAAGAAGCAAAGAAAGAATCTGTACTCAGAAAACTATAGAATAGTCATGAAAGAAATTGAGGAAGACACAAAAAAATGGAAAAACATTCCATGCTCATGAGTTGGAAGAACAAATATTGTGAAAATGTCTATGTTATCTAAAGCAATCTATACATTTAATGAAATCACTATCAAAATACCATCAACTTTTTTCAAAGAAATGTTACAGATAATCCTAAAATTTATATGGAATCAGAAAAGACCACAAATAGCCAGAGGAATGTTGACAAAGAAAAGCAAAGCTGATAGCATCACAATTCCAGACTTCAAGCTCTATTATAAACCTATAATCATCAAGACAGTATGGTACTGTCACAAAAACAGACATATAGATCAATGGAACAGAAGAGAAAGTCCAGAAATGGACCCCCAACTCTTGCGTCAACTAATCTTCGATAAAGCATGAAAAAATGTCCAATGGGAAAAAGATCGTCCCTTCAATGAAAGGTGTTGGGAAAGTTGGACAGCCGCATGCATAAGAATGAAACTGAACAATTTCTAACACCATGCACAAAAATGGACTCAAAATGGATGAAAGACCTAAACGTGAAAAAGGAATCCATCAAAATCCTTGAGAATACAGGCAGCAACCTGTTTTGACCTCAGCCACAGCAACTTCTTCCTAGAAACACTGCCGATTGTACCCTGGGGTAAATAATACATTATATGTTAATAAAAAAATTAAAAAAAAAAAAAAAAAAGAAACACTGCCGAACACAAGGGAAGCAAGGGCAAAAATGAATTATTGGGACTTCATCAAGATATCATCAAGATCAAAAGCTTTTGCACAGCGATGGAAACAGTCAACAAAACCAAAGATAACTGACAGAATGGGAGAAGATATTTGCAAATGACATATCAGATAAAGGGTTAGTATCCAAAATCTATAAAGAACTTCTCAAACTAAACACCCAAAGAACAAAGAATCCAATCAAGAAATGGGCAGAAGACGTGAACAGACATTTCTGCAAAGAAGACATCCAAATGGCCAACAGACTTATGCAAAAGTGCTCAACATCACTTGGCATCAGGGAAATACAAATCAAAACCACAGTGAGATACTACCTCACACCAGTCAGAATGGTTAAAATTAACAAGTCAGGGAACAACAGGTGTTGGTGCAAATGTGGATAAAGAAGACCCCTCCTACACTATTGGTGGGAATGCAAGCTGGTGCAGTAACTCTGGAAAATAGTATGGAGGTTCCTCAAACAATTGAAAATAGAGCTGCCCTACAACCTAGCAACTGCACTACTGGGTATTTACCCCAAAGATGCAAGTGTAGGGATCCGAAGAGGCACAAGTATCCCAATGTTTATAGCAGCAATGTCCACATAGCCAAACTATGGAAAGAGCCTAGATGTCATCAAGAGATGAATGGATAAAGATGGTGTAGTGTGTGTGTATATATATACACACGTACACACACACATATATATACACACACACAGTGAAATATTATCCAGCCATCAAAAAAAAAAAAACAACGAAATCTTGCCATTTGCAATGACATGGATGGAACTAGAGGGTATTATGCTAAGCGAAATAAGTCAATCAGAAAGGGAAAATTATCATATGATCTCACTGATTTGAGGAATTTGAGAAACAAGAGGATCATAGGGGAAGGGAGGGAAAAATGAAACAAGACGACACCAGAGAGGTAGACAAACCCTAAGAGACTCTTGGTCTCAGAAAACAAACAGGGTTGCTGGAGTGGAGGGGAGTGGGAGGGATGGGGTGGTGGGATGACAGACACTGGGGACAGTATGTACTATGGTAAGTGCTATGAATTGTGTAAGACTTATAAATCACAGACCTGAACCACTGAAACAAATAATACACTATATGTTAATAAAAAAAGTCAAGATAACATGAGAAGAATCTTCTGTCAAACAAAATGCAGCATACAATTTCCCAGAAGCCGCAGTTCAAGTCATGATCTCAGGATCATAAGACTGAGCTCCCCACTCAGTGCAGTCTGCTTAAAATTCTCTCCCCTCTTCCTCTGCCCATCCACTGCCCCCACCGCTTGTGTGCACTCTCTCAAAAAATAGTAATAATAATAATCACTAAAGGGGCACCTGGATGACTCAGTCCATTGGGCATCTGACTTTTGATTTCAGCTCAGATCATAATCTCAGAGCCATGAGAATTAGCCCCATATCAGGCTCAGTGCTGGGTATGGAGCCTGCTTAAGATCCTCTCTCTCCCTCACCCTCTGCCCCTCCCTCCCTCCTGCTTGCATGCCTTGCTCACACTCTCTCTCTCAAAAAAAAAAGAAAAAAAAAAAAAAGAGGGCACCTGGATGGCTCAGTCAGTTAATTATCCAGCTTTTGGTTTTGGCTCAGGTCATGATCTCAGGGATCCTAGGATCAAGCCCCTCGTCAAGCTACCCTCACAGCAAGAAGCCTGCCTACTCCCACTCTCTGTCCCTCCCCCTGCTTACACAAATGCATGCTCTCTCTCTCTCTCTCTCAAATAAAGCTACTTTTCTAAAAAAAAAGAAAGAAAAGAAAAAAAATCCCTGAGGAGAAAGGAACTCTGCCTAATCATATTGTCCTAAAATTGTCCTATTCTAGAAAAAACATGCCATAACGGACATTTATTATTAAGGAAGAGAAGCAAAGGACAGGCTAACTTTACTCTTTTGTGCAATAATAATATAATCAAAAATAATAATAATCAGGACTGACTTACCTATAAAGCTGCTAAACCCCAGCTTTGAAGGAAAAAGATAAACATCAGCTGCCAGATTTTGGGTTGTACTATACCAAGAAGGCTGGGGCAATGAGAACCCTTTTTCTGGACGGGTTCTATCAATGCTTTGTCCCTGAATTCAGGAGGTGCCCTACCAGGAACGGTTTGTCTGTCTTTTAAAGTTCTTCTGATATTAAAAATGCCACTTGGCCACCCAAAACCCCAGGAGTTCAACTCTGAAGGAGTCAAAATGGTATACCTGCCCCCAGCACAACTTCTCAAATTCAGCCTCTAGATTAGGGGATCATAAGGACTGTAAAGACACATTACACATGGTTCTCTAGAGAAAGGACTGTCAACACTATGGAATATGGAACAGAGAAAACATTATGAAAGTCTGAAGGATTACAGCATTAAAGATACCATTATTGTTAGAGAAAAAGCTATGAAAAGCTATAACTATTGTTAGAGAAAAAGCTATGAAAATATAAAACACTGAAGCCCAAAGCAATAAATTCCTGCTGGAGAAAACTGTGGGCAGATGTTATACATGACTTCATAGGATTTATGATAGAGCCAATCAAGAAAAATCATGAAAGAGATTGTGAATACGGCAAAAAAGGTGGGGGGTGCAGGGTTTCAAAATAAGGATCTCGAGAAATTAAAGAGCTAATAGACATCATTATCAGAGGAATTAACAGAAGATGATTGTCTGGAGATGAGCACTTCTAAATCAGTACCAGATGATGTAGAAGAAGATGTAGAAGCACTATCAGGAAACAAATTGACATTAGACAATCTGATAGAGGCTTCCAATTACTCAGGACTGCTTTTGACTTCTTTTATGATATGGACCTTCTATAATACAGGCATAATAGACAGTGAAACTAAGGTAAACAGCAGAAGGATTGGTACCATATAAAACCAATTTTAGAGAAAAGAAAAAGCAAAAGTCAGACAAAAATTATGATATAATTGTATAAAGTTATACCAAATATGCCTGCCTGTCCTGCCTCCCCCTTTTCCCAACCCCCACCACTTCTGCCTCTACGACACCTGAAACAAGATCACCTCAACTCTTTCTCCTCCTCTTTAGCCTATTCAATGTGAAGATGATGAGGATGGAAATCTTTATGATGATCCACTACCACTTAATGAACAGTAAATAATCAGCATGCCATATCATTAATAAACTGTGTATATCTGTGTGCCTTCATGTGAAAATCTAGTAACTGTATGGCAAGAAACGTATGAGGCATTTTTATGTCGTCGTCATCATCATCGTTTAAGTATTCATTGTGTAGAGCATCTTGTACAAAATTTGTATGGAAGTGGATAGCCTATCTTTACATAGGCATAAGGTGAGTGATATTTAATATAAAACTAATGGGTTATCTTACTGCCCTGTAACTTTCAAAGACTTGTATTACCATACAGTATGACTCTCCTCACAGGTAAGTGGTTTTATAAAAGTATAACAATGTTTCCAAACTACATTATGAATATAACTATAATACCATATGCTGTAAAAATTTCATAACAATTCATTCATTAGTGTATAGACTAGGCTATCATGAAACAATCATATTGATCACACCAGGCTACCATAAAGCAATGACATTGCTGCTTCTTTATCAATACCTGTTATACTTGTAAATAAATATGAATTTCTTTTTCACATTTTTTCATATCTGATGTCTAATGCTAGTAATATATATAATATCTACACTATTTTATATAAGACTATATTAATGTAGATAATAACAGACGATTCCTCTTGTAAACAGACTACAAAAACTTACTGTTATCAATACAGTACAGTGCTATAATTGTGTTTCCTTATGATTTTCTTAATGACATTTTCTATTCTTTAGCTACTGTATTACTGTAATACTTAGCTACTGTATTACTGTAGAATACAATATATAATATACAGTATACAAAGTATGTGTTGACTATGTTATTGGCAAGGCTTCCAGGCAACAGTAAGCTATCAGTAGAAGTTTTGGGGGAGTCAAAAATTATGCAAGGATTGTACAAATTATGTACAGCCCCCAAGATGTTCAAGGGTCAACTGTACTCGTTTGCGAGTTTATGTTCATACCTAGTTCTGTGCAATTTATCACATCTGTACGTTCAGATATAACCACCACAGTCAAGATACTGAACAGCTCCACACTACAAAGATCCTCGGGCACCTGAGTGGCTCAGTGGGTTAAAGCCTCTGCCTTCGGCTCAGGTCATGATCTCAGAGTCCTGGGAGAGAGCCCTGCATCGGGCTCTCTGCTCGGCGGGGAGCCTGCTTCCCCCCTCTCTCTCTGCTTGCCTCTCTGCTTATTGTGATATCTCTCTCTCTCTCAGTCAAATAAATAAATAATTTATTTAAAAAAAACATCCTCTATTGCCTTTTTATAACCTACACCCATGTTTTCTTTTAGCCCCGCCAAATAAGCTGCATCTTTGTAATATTACCATTCAATCCACTCTAGAGTGCTTTCCCGTTGGCTGTCAGTCAGAACTAAGACTGTCTCTTCCTGATACATAATTTATCAGCTAAATTTCTTTTCTCACTACTGATAAGTCACTACACTGCTTGCATTAATATTTCTGTTAATATAAAATCACTAAGTAGACAATACTTAATCAGTAGGTACAGAAATCATTGTTAGAAGTAATTTTCCCTTCTTCATTTAAAAATCACTTTCTGGGGCACCTGGGTGGCTCAGTCGTTGGGTGTCTGCCTTCGGCTCAGGTCATGATCCCAGGGTGCTGGGATCGAGCCCCGCATGGGGCTCTCTGCTCTGTGGGAAGCCTGCTTCTCCCTCTCCCACTCCCCCTGCTTGTGTTCCCTCTCTCGCTGTGTCTCTCTCTGTCAAATAATAAATTAAAATTTAAAAAAATTAAAAATAAAAAAATTAAAAATAAATAAAAAATAAAAATCACTTTCTGAAGATAGAAATAAAAATGACCTTAAAAGCTTAAATATATAACTCACCTGGAAGGTCGGCAAAATCTTCTTCTGTAGTCATTTTTGAGATGATCCTAAAAGAAAAGTAAATCATCCAACTGGTGAAAATTTAAGTACTTCATTTATTCATTTGGCAAGTTTTAAAAATTGCCCATTATAATACTATAAAGAGGAATTCATCTGCATCAAGTGAAAGAGAACTTGCCTCATATCTACTGTCTCAAAATCTTTACTTATATTATCTGTTCACCCTGGGATTTATTCCATCTTTCTCCTTTTCCTCCACCTGCCCCCATACCTTTTCCACCATCAAAATCCCAACTATCTGCGCTTCTAATAATTCAAATTGGTTGACTAGCAATATCTCCTTGTCTCCTTTACTTGTGGGCAGATCCCTGTAAAATAATAGCTAACCACTAAAATGACATAAAACAACAATGAAAAGGAGAGTGGAAGAGAGGACCACCTATTAACCAACAAATTTAACAAATTTCCAGAAGACAGAAAACAAATGGAGTATGTTAATTGATGAGACAGAATAAAAGCAGTAGCAGCCAAAAGTAAGCTCAGAGGATCCAGTTTTGATGAGGCGTAAAGCTAATCTGCCCAGGAAAAAGCCGTAACAATGCAGAACTAGGAAAACTCGAAATATGAAGGAGGAAAGAATGAGAAAAGGAATGAACAGAATAACAGACCCCCACATCCCTCACGCCATCAACACAGAGCTAATTGGCTAATTGAATTTAAATTAAAAAAAAAAAAAAACACAGAGCTAAAAAATTGTATTCTATTGTCTCAGTCTTAAATATCACCAGCATCTATGGATCACCAGACACTTAAAAGTCTCTAAACAGAAGAGGAAAATCAAGACATAAATTTTAAAAATGGAAAAGAAAAAGCCCCAAGAGAAAATTGAAACCAAGAATGAGAAAGAAGAGCATAACCCAACATATAAACCTGTCAAATTTTTATGTTGTATATTTGAAATTAATGTAACACTGAGTGTCAACTAGGCTTCTATTTTTTTTAAGATTTTTTTTTTTAAGATTTTATTTATTTACTTGTCAGAGAGACAGAGAAAGAGACAGAGCACAAGCAGGGATGGCAGCAAACAGAAGGAGAAGCAGGTTCCCTGCTGAGCAAGGAGCCCAATGAGGGACTCCATCCCAGGACCCTGGGATCATGACCTGGACAGAAGACAGATACTTAACTGACTGAGCCACCCAGGCTAGGCTTCTATTAAAGAAAACAAAAGGGAGAGAGAAAGAAAACGTAAAGACAAAAAACAAAACTCTAATTACCACGTGGAAGAGATTTGAAATACTGGACTCATAAAACAAAAGTGGCATACTATAAACAGAGACCAAGAAATATTCTTAAAAATAAAAAACATAATTGCCTAAAATAAAAAATACATTATGAAAAAGCTAAGGATATTTCTGAGGGGGGGGAGGCAAAAAATGAAGAGGAAGTAGAAAATGGGAGAAAGAATAAAACAAAGAAGATCCAAAAATCAGGAGGTCCAATTTCTGACCGTTATTTCAGAAAGAACAGAGAAAAAGAAAAGAGATATACTCTAAGAAAATACAAAATCAAATTCCCTAAATCTGTAGAGCATTAACAGCCAGCATGATGAATTTAAGAGGATCCATACCTAGGCCATAACAGTGAAATTTCTGAAAAATTGAGACTAAGAAATGCTAGAATGCTTCCAGAAAGAAAAAATCATTAACTCCAACAAGAAAGCAGCCTCATCACGGAACAACAGGAAAAATAAAACACAGAGAAATGCCCATTTTGGAAGTCAAGAGCATATTTGAGATACTTAGGGTTCTATCGTTTAATTGTTAAATCAATTCTAGTTGAAAACTGGGTAGTAATAGGATGAACAGCATGCTTTAAGAAATATCAATACCAAATATTAATTGATCCTCACTTTCACTTGGCCCAATGGGATATAAATGACCCCACCACACATAAACACTCTCTTTACCCCACTCCTGCTCTGACATCCTGAACTAACCACCCTCCTGACTGCACTCAGGCTCCACACAGGGCTCTGGGCCATTGTAGTTTCCTACCCATAGGGACCCCCTACCTTGCTTGGCCCCACCTAAAGGCTTTTCGACTGAATTACTCAACAAGATAAAGACCTCTATTCGATTTTTTTTAAAGATTTTATTTATTTATTTGACAGAGAGAGAAGGAGAGAGAGAAAGATCACAAGTAGGCAGAGAGGCAGGCAGAGAGAGAGGAGGAAACAGGCTCCCCACTGAGCAGAGAGCCTCAATGTGATGCTGCGATGCGGGGCTCGATCCCAGGACCCTGGGTTCATGACCTGAGCCGAAGGCAGAGGCTTTAACCCACGGAGCCACCCAGGCACCCCCTCTATTCGATTTTTAAAAACTTGAGAGCAGAGACTTTGTTATAAGCTAGTTTATATTCTTCCCAGAGCCTTGTCTGTACATTATACACCACATGAACACCATTTTTTTGTTTTTGATATACCAAATAAGTAAGACCATAAACTTAGAAGATTAAAAATGTCTTTCTTTAAAGAAGGTGAGATATACAAGGGTAATGATTATAGAAGGCTGCCTGGGATCATGAAAAACAAGAAATTCAGTCAATATGAGAACTGAGACTAATTTCAACCAGTCTAAGCTTCCCAAATCTGAACAGCAACATTCTCAACAAAGAAATACATAAAAGGCAGAGATCTCAATGAGAAAACAGTTTATTAACATGATTGATGCTATTATTATTATCAGTCACAGATTCTAAATCCATGCCAACATTTATCCAAATAAAACAGTGATCATGGTTTAAAAAAATTAAAAAGGAGAATGAGAAGACAAGCAACAGGCTGAAAGAAAATATCTGCAAAAGACACATCTGGTAAGGACTATTATCTAAAATATAGGAACAATGCTTAAAACTCAACAATAAAACAAACAACCCACCCAATTAAAAAATAAATAAACCTTACGCTTCATGTAAAAAGATGTACAGATGGTAGATAGGCATATGAAAAGATGTTCCACATCATATGTTATCAAAAGCAAATTAAAACAATGAGATACCACTATACCTATTAGAATGATCAAAATCTGGAAGAGCTGACAATTCCAAAAGCACAACAGAAACTCTCACTTATTTTTTAATGTAAAATAGTACAGCCACTTTGGGGCACCTGGGTGGCTCAGTTGGTCGAGCGACTGCCTTCAGCTCAGGTCATGATCCCGGAGTCCCGGGATCGAGTCCCATATCGGACTCCCAGCTCTGTGGGAAGTCTGCTTCTCCATCTGACCTTCTCCCCTCTCATTCTCAGTCTCTCTCTCTCTAATAAATAAATAAAAAATCTTAAAAAAAAAAATAGTACAGCCACTTTGGAAGAGTTTGGTGGTTTTTACAAAACTAAACAGACTTTACAGTGACTTAGCAATCTTACTGCTTGGTATTTACCCAAGGGAGTTGTCCACACAATAACTGTCCATACAACAATCTGCACACAGATGTTTATAGCAACTTTACTTATAACTGCCAAAACTTGAAAGCAACCAGATGTCAGGCGAACGGGTAATGTGTGGTATAGCCAGACAACGGAATATTATTCAGCACTAAAAGAAAAGAACTGTCAAGCCATGAAAAGATATGAAGGATAAATATGTAATGCCAAATGAAAGTCAATCTGAAAAAGCTTTGTATGTATGATTCCAACCATATGACATTCTGTAAAAGGTAAAACTATGAAGATGATAAAAAGATGAGTGGTTACAAGAGCTGTGTGGAGACGAAGGGGTAAATGGGCAATACATAAAGGATATACAGGGCAGTGAAAATACTGTCTATATGACACCATAATGATGGATATGTGTCATTACATTTTTGTCCAAACTGACAGACTGTACAACACCCGGCGTGAACCCTATTGTACGTGATGGACTTTGGGCAATAATGATGTGTCAATGTAGGTTCATCAATTGTAATAAATGTATCCCCCCACACTCTGGTGGGGGATACTAGTAATAGGGGTGGCTATGCATGTGTGGGAGTAAGGGGATATGTAAAATCTTTAACTTCCTGCTTAATTTTGCTAAGAACCTAAGACTCCTCTAAAAAAATAAACTTTTTAAAAAGGAACTGTGGGCACTTGGTAAAGTTTATTCCCCACCTTTTCCTCCAACGAAAATGGCTTTATTCCCTTTTTTTTAATTCTACATAAACAGTGTACGTGCTCACAGTAAAAAGTAGGCTCTATAGCATCCTTTTATACATCTTCATGCATACAAGCACACATTTATAACTTTACATAAATCATTGATGAAGATTTTTCTTAAAAGGGGAGAGATAAAGTAGAAAATACACTAGGACAAGGGCTGATATGGGTTGTAAAATATACAGTAACCACAAGCAAGTGGGAACTATAGAATAGTGAACATCAAGAGAGCCCAGAAACGGAAACAAAAAATGAGTGCCCGCCCCCTTTAGTCATTCCCACCTTAAGCACTTTTTAACTAACAGCTGCCCTTTGGAAAACTTTATCAGTAACAGATACTCATGTACAAATAATCTGCTTCTCCAGACCACCAAGTCCACACTTTTAAGGCGTCCCAATATTTCTATGAACAGAAAACTATTTGGAGGACTAAGAAGTAGAGTTAGGCCAAAAAAAAAAAGTAGAAATCACAAGATTCTCTGAAGAGAAAGATGCCATCACAACCAAAATTAAAAGAAACCTTGAGGAAACAACACGGAAACTAACCCTGGCTCTCCGCATACGATCCGTGTTGACCTCAAAAAATTCGCGGGCTTTCCCACTGAAATTTCCAAAAAGCCACAGCACCGGCTAAACATTTCACTCTCCCCCGCCCCGAGCGCCAGTGCCTCGGGCGGCCGAGCTCGCGTTCGCCAGAAGCGGCAAGCGCCTGCACTTACCAGACCCGATGCAGCCATGTTACGACCCGGCCCCTGGCGTCTAGCACGCAGTCCCCGCGGGCCGCGACTCGAAAAAGGCTGGCACTGTTGAGAGTCGCGGGAGGAGCGGTTAGATTGCGCACCAGGACCTCTCCAGAAGTGGGAGGGCAGCAAAATCTAGGGACCTGCGAGCCAGTAAACGCGTTACCGACGGTCCCCACCCATTGGCTCGGCCCTTCACAGGCACCGCGCCCAGCAAACTCCGCGGTTTGAACGGTCTGCACATGCGCAAAACGAGACGAGCAACCCAATAGAAAGCCGTTACAGGCTCTCCCCTTCACTGGACGCTCCAGCAGTTCCGGCCTTCTTAGCGTCTACCGAAGCCCCGCCCCGTCTTTCCCGTAGCCCCGCCCTCCACTTCTCTTAAGGCTTGAATCTTCCTTCCCTCTCCAGCTAAGCAGAGACTGAGCTTAAAATTGGAGCTTTACTTAGCTAGACACGTCTCAAGAGCGGCCTTTGCCCTTGAACTCAGTGTAAAACTTGTCAAGGCTTCTGTTATAGAGTAAAAAAATAGTACTTATATTGGATAATGTCGTTTGAAGAGGAATATTTTACTGTGCAAGAGACTTGTCAACCACCCCCAACCACTGCATCAACTCTGAAAGTAATAATAATGATGATGATGACGATATATTCTTTTTTTCAAATGTGTGGATAATATTTTAATGAAGCATTGCCAACGAAATGACCTAGGTAAATATATGTCATTTAGGAATAATGTCCTGAAAGGAGTCCTAATCAGGTGTCTTGAAATCTACTCAGCCATTAGCAATGTCATCTAGGACAAATTGTGGCACCATTCTGGGTGTTTCCTTAATATAATTATATAATGGGAGAGCTAAATTAGATGCTCTGAAAACTTGGCTATTTTATGATTCTATGAAACTTGTGTTCTATTTTTTGTTATCTAATAAAAATTTGCGTGAGAATTTTAAACAAAATACTTACTGAATAAATTCATTAATCAAGAGTTGTGCTAATAAACTTTTTAAACTTGTAATGATCTAACAAATGTTATCACCTGCTAAGGGTTTTTTTATTCATTTATTTTTGGTAGGAAAAGGAGGCTATATATTAACTCTGCAATCAGGCTGGATTCCATCCTATTCCACAAATTCTGCCATAGTGGGCAAATTAATTAAGCTATTTCTTTCTCAAGCCCCTTGTCTGTAAAATGTCTGTAAAAATTGCTATGATGGGGCACCTGGGTGGCTCAGTGGGTTGAAGCCTCTGCCTTCAGCTCGGGTCATGGTCTCAGGGTCCTGGGATCGAGCCCCGCATCGGGCTCTCTGCTTGGCGGGGAGCCTGCTTCCACCTCTCCCTCTGCCTGCCTCTCTGCCTACTTGTGATCTCTCTCTCTCTGTATCAAATGGATAAATAAAAATCTTTATAAAAAAAATTGCTATGATATTGGATTGATTCCTTTTAATATCTAGGTGAAATGCGTGGAACACAGTAAGAATTCAACAAATAATGCTTGGTATTATTACGGGGGTTTTTACTTGATCTAGCAGTTTTGCCAATCAGACTACATAATATAATTTTTGCTGTCATATTTGGAACAGATTATAATAAAAACTATCATTTATTTAGTTCACACTGTATGCCAAGTTTTTTTTTCTTAATTCTCTCCCTGCAGTAATTATTTAATTCTTAGAACATTCTTATTAATAGAAGACGACTAATATCCCTATTTTACTGACAACAGAACTGGAACAGTGTTTAAATAACCTGCCCCAAATCACACTACCATTAAAGGGCAGAACTGGGGATGAACCCTGGTGTTCTAACTCCAGAACTGAGCATGTAATCACTGTACACTTTTTACATCTGAGTGACATATTTTAGCAAGCACAATCACATGTGTAAAAGTTCCACATGTAAAACAATTTCCACTGGAGACAGAGTGACCCTCAGAGGTATTTTGAGAAACCTGACATGGTGTAAAATGCAGGGCACAAAAGGTATTGGTGATGAACTGATCTGTTGTGCAGAGAAATGGGAGCAGCACCTTTACGAAAACCAAAGTTATAGAGACTCCACCATTCCCAAACAAATTTTTTAGTTCCCTCTGCATCTGTTCTACTATTTAATAGCTCCCCCATGTTTTTACCATCCAAAAATAGGGTTTCTAGTTAATTAACTAATGTTTATAAAACCCAGATTTGTCATTATAGGTCCCCTGCCTGCCAAAATACATCCAGATGGCTCCTTATGAACTTCTATGGCAACTAACTAAATCTTGAAGTTTTCCATCACAACTGCTTAACCTAGGTAGGAGTGTGTGTGTGTATGTGTGTATGTGTCTATCAGTCTATGAAACTATGTATATTAGATGGGTATATGGAAATAAAGTATCCAGAAATTTAATTTGAAAGGGTAGTAGACACATTTAGTTACATTTTAACTACCTAACACATTTAGTTAGGATTTTATGTAGATACTTTTAAATTGGTAATTGTTAAAATGCTTTTAAAGAATATCTTAGACCTGGGACGCCTGGGTGGCTCAGTTGGTTGAGTGGCTGCCTTTGGCTCAGGTCATGATCCCAGGGTCTTGGGATCGAGTCCCGCATTGGGCTCCTTGCTCCGCAGGGAGCCTGCTCCTCTCTCTGCCTCTGCCTGCCTCTCTGCCTACTTGTGTTCTCTGTTAAATGAATAAATGAAATCTTTAAAAAAAAAAAAAAAAGAATATCTTAGACCTTAAAATGGCACTCTAAAAATGAAATTGTTCTAGAAATTTTAACACGATTGCTATTAAAACCAAAAATTTTCTTTATTCATAATAAACCCAAACTGGTTATATGCCATCAACTGGTAAATAAACAAATTTTAGTACATCCATACAGCAGAATATTCCTCAGCAATAAAAAAAAAAAA
The DNA here is from genome assembly GCA_028533885.1 of Nasua narica. NCBI lineage: Eukaryota > Metazoa > Chordata > Mammalia > Carnivora > Procyonidae > Nasua > Nasua narica. The sequence continues at coordinate 48,242,478 of CM052800.1, forward strand.
ATTACTGATACATGCAACAACTCAGATGAGTCTTAAAAGCATTATACTAAGTAAAAGAGGCCAGACATCAAAGACAGCCTGCTCTATGATTCCATATATGTGACTACATAAAACTATACAAATAGAAATTAGACCAGTAGTTGCCAGGAGATGAAGTTAGGGATTGAAGATGCTGACAACAAAGGCCATGAGGGAACTTTTAAGATGGTGGAAAGTCTATGTCTCAATTATAATGGTGGTTATAATATTCTGGTGTTTTTGTCAGAACTCTCAGAACTGTATCAAAACTCTTGGAAAGGATGACTTTTGCTGTAAATTATACAAATTTGTGCTTTAAAAATTAATAAATAAATTTGGCTTTAAAAATTAAGGACGTTAGAGAGAGTGTTAACAATCAAAGTAGGCCCATTCCTAGGTGAGTTATGGTCAGGTTACCCCAGGTAGAGTTGCCTTACAGTGTCAATTTTATTTGTACAAACAAGGAGATCATAGTGATTAATTTCCAAAACAGTGTCTCCCAAACAAGGGAAAGCTGGCTTCTCTTATTAGGATTTGGGATGAATATTCAGAAGATATTTTAACATTATAATGGAACTGAGGTTGCCTCTGGCACTTTATGATGTGTAGGTGCAAGCTCAGGGAGTCAGGCCAGTAGAGAGACAAAGAGAGAAATATCAGCCAAATGCAATGTGTGAATCAGGGCCAGTCTGAGTCAAAATGAAAAAGCCATTAAGAGCATTAAAGAGTGGAAAACTAAAATAGTAACTGAATATTAAATGACAGGAAAATGTAAAATTTTCTTAGATGTTATAATGCTATTGTGTTGAGAATACCCTTATTCTTTTTGGATAAGGATATACATATTTAAATATTGAAGGGTAAAATACAGTTGTTTGTAAGTACTTTGAAATGGTTCTGTTAAAAAAAAGGTAGAGGGATGCCTGGTTGGTTTAGTCAGTGGAACATGTGACTCTTGATCTCAAGGGTTGTAAGTTCAAGCCCCAGTTTCATTGTAGAGATTACGTTAAAAAATTAAATCTTAAAAAAGTAGATATATAGCTAAAGCAAATATGGCAAAACGTTAACAATTACTGAAACCACATGGTAGATGTGTAGGGGTTTATTAATACTGCTCTTTTAGCTTCCCTGTATGTTTGAAACTTTTCATAGTAAAATGATAGGGCAAAGTGGTATTAATAAAATTCCAGATATTCTCAGAATTTTTGCAAAAAAATATTCTGCAAAAGTCAACAATGAGACCATTCTCTTACACCATACACGAAGATAAACTCGAAATGGATAAAAGACCTCAACATGAGGCAGGAATCTATCAAAACCCCAGAGAAGAACATATGCAGTAACCTCTTCGACATCAGCCACAGCAACTTCTTTCAGGACATGTCTCCAAAGGCAAAGGAAACAAAAGCGAAAATGAACTTTTGGGACTTCATCAAGATAAAAAGCTTCTGTACGGCAAAGGAAACAGTCAACAAAACAAACAGGCAACCCACAGAATGGGAGAAGATATTCACAAATGACACTACAGACAGAGGTCTGATATCTCAGATCTATAAAGAACTCCTCAAACTCAACACTCACAAAACAGATAATCACATCAAAAAATGGGCAGAAGACATGAACAGACACTTCTCCAAAGAAGACAAACAAATGGCTAACAGACACATGAAAAAATGGTCATCATCTTTAGCCATCAGAGAGATTCAAATCAAAACCACACTGAGTTACCACCTTACACCAGCTAGAATGGCCAAAATCAACAAGACAATAAACAACAAATGCTAGAGAGGATGTG
>CM052800.1:48244790-48279092 GCA_028533885.1 Nasua narica
CGAGCCTGGTGGTGGGTATTGAGAAGGGCACGTATTGCATGGAGCACTGGGTGTGGTGCATGAACAGTCAATCTTGAAACACTGAAAAATTAAAATAAACATATTTGGGGAGAAAAAAAGTCAACAATGAAAATGTTAGCAAATTACTGTAAGAGAATTTTGTGAGAAAAAATTACACTCCAAAAATCAATTTGTAAAAATTAAAGATGTTGCAATTATAACTTAAAATTTGCTATACTGAAGTAAACTTATTTGTATAATTTTTGAGTTTATTTTTGGAGTGTATTTCTTAATATAATATTTCAATTTTTAAAATTCCTTACTGCGAAATGTTATTCCATATGTTAAGTACATTCTCTTTAAGAATCCATTTCTGACAAAATTATCCTCAGATAGAAAGGCTCAACTAAGACTCTAATTGCTACAGTAATAAAGTGTGCTTACAATATGCAGGTAGGTGGCAGCAATGTTCACCAAAAAAAAAAAAAAATCTTACTATGGGTTGGTTTAAAGGTCCCCAGGAGTTCTTAATTTTAGAGTGCTGTGTATAAAGCACAGTTACCTCTGTGCCAAGTGTTTGACTCTTAGTTGCAATGGAATTCTATTATGTATGTATACATTGTTGTTCTTAACAAGAACACAACCAGAGTGGGTGGTCCAGTAGCTAGAGCAGGTGACTCTGGATCTCAGTTGAGAGTTAGAGTCCCAACTTGGGAATAGAGTTTACTTACAAAAAATTTTTTAAATCAGTAAGTAGAGGAACACAACAAATACACTATTCTCTGGATCTCCATTTTGTAACCTATAGTTTACTTCTGGTCAGCATAATTCTTAAAAATGAATTTTTGTCACTTAAAACACATTTAATTTAGATTGACTATCTTGTACACCTGAAACTAGCATGTATCAATCATACTTCAATTTTTTAAAAAAGAAACTAAAAAAAGCATAATGACTTTTTCAAAAGTTTTCTGTGTTATAATTTTAACCTTGCAAAGACTTAATTACTCTGGTGGTACTAGGCAAAAATCTAAATACTGAATGTTAATATTTATTGACATGAAAATGTCCTGTAAATACACTATTTGAAAAATGCAGTTTATCAAACAGCATGTGCTAATCTGATTATATAAATATACACAACTAGAGAAAAATTAGTAGTACTCATCCAAACAGTGCTCTTGGTGGCTGGTGGAATAGCATGTGATTTTCATTTCTTCTTTATGCCCAAAGACTTGTTTTTTTCTAAAATTTATATAAGTTTTCCATTTATGAGGAAAAAATAAGAAATTATTTTAAGTATTTATAGAACATGATAGATGTTAGTCAATTCAAGTACTGGTAGAGGTTCATAAACAATTAAGTGCCCACACTGTAGCTTATAGGCAATACCTAGTCATAAGAGATTTAAGGGGTGAAAGAAGTAGGAAAATAAACTGCAAGCAAAAGCATGAAGCAGAAATGACATGCTGCTGACAGAGAGAAAAACCGTCAGATACTATAGAGTGTTCATGTTTGCAAAATGGAACTAGATTATGGAGCACCTTCAATGTTAATATAATTTTTCACTTCTCCCCATATACAGTGCAGAACTATATAGATCAGGAGTCAATTCTATAGAATAGAATTCATAATAGCTAACTTAGGCCAAAAGGGGGATCTACTAATAGGCATGTATTTGTTGACAGAATTGTTGAGAGGGATGGAGAAATAATGTATTTGGGGCTTTCAGGAATCATTCCCAAAGACACACTATGGAACTGAATCACCAAAAGCCTGCTGCTGCAAACTGAAAACTTGGGAATCTGATGCTGATGCTGGAGTTTCCAGAACCGTACTGACACTGCATAATCAGGAAGTCATTGCAGTTTCAAAATGCCATGTTTGGGAAGACACGACAAGTAAGAAGTCTCCATGGGCGGGAAGCCTCGTTATTGCTTCTGGCTCCAGAAACACACCTAACCTGTCATGATAGGTATCAGAAAACTGGTATTCCATGCTTTGACTATCACCACCATGAAACCAGTGATCAGACACACAGGGAGTTCTGATAGTATTGCCACAGAAAAATGAGATGTCTGCTGACCATGCTTCCCTTTAGGAAAAAAAAAAAAAGCCAAATTTAGAATAAATTCTGATTCCATTCTTCCTTGCTAATATGGAATGTATCCCAACTCTAGCTACAGAAAAGTCTGGGTAGGTAGTTTTCAGCTTTTTAGCCTCTGCAGTAAAGAATGGCACACTGGAAGGGGCTGGAATGGATATTGAGCACCAATCTACCTTATCTCATAAAACAGCAGTAGTGGATCTTAAATGGAGCAAAAAGGAAGAAAAATGCAGACCTAACCTTTCCATATATTGAGCGTGACGTGGTTAAAACCAAATTCATTATTGTTCTACTCCCCCAAACTATCATCCCCTCTGGAGATTTGAATTTTTATTAAAGCTACCATTATGCTATGACTCAAGTCATTTAGAAACCAGTATGTGTCCTGTATCTATGTGACATCTAAGAAATATTTCTCAGTAATATAAATTACACCCTATACTGCAAAAATAGTGAGAACATATAACCAGAAAAACTATATCCCAGATGCAACCCATTGTACTAAAACTTGTGTTAGCAAATTAAACCTCTCTGACAGAACTACTAATATCACTTCTACAATAGTGACTCCTCACCTTTTTTTTCAGTTCCAAAAGACCTAGTAGAAATATTTTCTTGAATAATAATAACTCACCATGGCAGAAAGTATCCACATAGTTGTTAAAATTAAAGCTGTATTCTTCAGTTATGAATTGTAAGCATTAATGTATTCAATTCAAGCATCCTCAAACTTTACTGCAATGGATTGTGATGAAAATGGCAAAAGGCATCAATAAACATTAAGTGAAACAAAGGTCAGAAATTTGAAAGTATACAAGAGAGGGTATGGGGGCTCCTATACAGTCTTATTGATTGAATCAATTCTAATAAAGGGATAATAAAGTACTTTAGAGAACCTTAACCATTGTAATAATGTGCATTCATTTGAATTGCATTATAAATGACCCAAAAGAGCACTGAGATTTTGGTGTTATGTGAATTAATCTTATACTCCATTCAAACTTGTTGCATTGTATTAGCCACGTATCTGATGTATAACAAACTCCTGTGGCACAGATACTGATGATGGCTATAGTAATTGGACTTAGTGTGTATTAGTTTGATAGTACCATGATTGTTCTACATGGCAACAAAAGAATCCTGTGTCAACCAGTGATCACATATATCAGAAAAAAAGAAGCTTCTGTCACAGCAGAGGCTAAAAACACCCAAATTAGAATTAGATTTTCTAGCTGGAAGCTATTCATTTAACAAATGGCTACTGGAATCTGCTTCAACTTCAACACAATCCCTGTAATTGAAAAATTCAGTTTCCTATTGATATAGAATGTATAACAATAACTAAAATACAACAGAACAAATATTGGAATAAAAAATCTGCAAGGTGTTATGGAATGCAGGAAGAGAGCAATTAACTTTCTCCCTGGAGATGGGGAAGGGTTCAGGAAATTAGGAAATCTTCACAGACAAGGATATAGTCAATGGAATCCTTGAGGGATGGGTGAGAAGTTGTCATTTTTAACAAGAAGAAAGAAGGGCATTCAAACAAGATATACAGTGATTGGAAAGATATGAGGAAATGGGAAAGACCATGAGGTATTGAGACAATTGGGAGTAACCAAAGTTACCAGAGCACATTGTGTAGTGCTCAATATTTAGTGTTGAATGACAAAAATGAATGAATCTCAGAAGCAGTGAGACTCCATCAAAGTGTTTTAAGCAGGGGAGTGACTTGATTAGACTGCATTTTAAATGAACCAGAGAAGAAAAAGTGAGAAAAGTAGACAACTGAGAAAGCTATTGCAGACAAGAAGGGAACAAGCTGTGAGCCCAGATAAGTTAGATTGTCTGTTCAAGGGCTCAGAGCAGTTAGGAGCAAAATTGGCTTTTCTCTCTACACCAAATACATTTTCTACTATGATTCTTTACATATAAATCCATTATTCATCACCTAAAATTTGAGACATCTCTAAGAGCATTTCCATTATAATGATGCAATTGTATTCTGATGTTGGAAACTATGGACAGGTCTAACTGGCTAATGATGTTTCAGCAGGATTTTAACTAGCTTGGAGTTGTTTTTTGGGGGCGGGGGAAGCATCATTTGAACATTGGTATATTAATACTACTTGCAAATCACAAACCAAACCAATTCAGGCTGATGAGCTGGTTTTTCTTTAATTTTGCCTATTTTTTTTAAAGGTAAGACAGACATAATTAAATAGATGATTATTTCTCAGAAATATTGCTATGTTTACATTTTTCTAGAGGCATTCTTTTCTCCCATGAAACTCTTTGGCCATAAAGCCAGTGACTGCTCTTCTCATATTGCAACTACTGCTATCTCGCAACATCCTACCTGCCTCCCCTTTTTCTTTCCATTCTCAGTTCTCATCCCTTTTCCTTTCCTCCCTATTACACTAGCTACCAGCTCCCAAGAAGGTGGATTAGGTCATTTATCAAATCAGGTTTTCCTTGTCAATCAATTCATTTTCCTATTACATCGAAACTAAAAAATAGCATGGTTTTGTCTCAAAAAAATAAGCTGGACTTATATGTTATCATTAGATTTGAGTAATAATAGGAAGCAGGTCTTAACTTAATATTAAAGCAAAGGAGTAATTTAAAATCTTCAACTCCCCATTTCTGTTTCAAACTATTTTCATTTTGATGATGCATTAAACACTCTCCTCTAGTTTACTAATACTCGGTCTGTATTGTTATACCTCACTTTGTAGACAATTTGGCTGCACATATCTATAGATGGATATCCAGTGGAACCCATACTGGTGGAGGGAAACCATGTGATGTCTCCACTAGGAAAGGAAGATCAGACTGAAGATTCTAGCCTTATTTGGATTTCCAAGAATCAGCTGGTCTAACTGGAGAGAATGCTCGGGCCTGGGCTATACTAAATCTAGAGTAAATCTGAAATACAGTGGGTAAAATAAGAAATGGTGGAACTTCTTAGGATACCTGCAAAATATACTAGTATTCCATCCATTGTTCCCTTCTCACATCATTCCTTGCACAGTACTGGCCCAAATCCAGTCTATAACAGACCCTTTTCCACATGCAACTACTGAATGCATTTTGGCCCCAGGGTAGCTCTCTAAATCTCACTAGATAATTGTAGAGACCCATCCATGCATCATAGCATCAGTGATCCACAACCCAGAAAGCATAAAAGAACAAAAGTGTGAAATATTATACTTTCTCTGTCAGACAGATTTTGCCAAATATCTACTGGTAACCCACAAACTCAAAATTCTTATTGACAAAATGTAAAAAACCCCATGTTCCCATAACTATGGTTTGTATTTAGAGGACCATCAAAATGGTCATGGGATAAGAACTCCATTTTAAAAAAAAAATGTAAGCAAAGCTCAGTCTTAAAAGATTTACAACACAAATAGTACTAATAAAATTATCCTGTGAAGTGATTTTTAATCAACTGGAGTTAATTCCAGTCCTGTCCTCTAGGGATGAAAATGGAAAGCAATAACTAAAAAAGGTGGAAGAAAACAATGTGACCTTGATGACTCCTCCCTCCGAAGTCCATAATCACCGCATTGGTTATTTTCATCCCCTGGTGATGTTAATCTTCTGTTTATGTTGCTACTGTAATCCTAATTCTAAATTTACCTAGAAATTGCCCTTTCAAAGTTGGTCTATGCCTGTTCTTTCTCACCTTATGAAAAGTAAAGGAAAAAAAAAAAGTGTGTGTGTGTGTGTGTGTGTGTGTGTGTACTGTTAGTGGTTAAATATCGAGTTGGGACTTCCTCTTTGAACAGTTGCTTTTTCCTCTCACACAAAGGAGAAGATCTCATTTTGTTTGAGACTGGATATAGTTGAAATCAAACAACACACTGAGAGGGTATGATGGCTAAGAAGCCCCCGAAACCAGCCCCTCGCAGGATCTTCCAAGAAAGATTAAAGATTACTGCTCTACCTTTGTACTTTGAAGGGTTTTTGTTAGTCAAGAGGTCAGAATACCAGGTAAGTCCATGGATGATAATGTTAAACTAGTGGTTTCTGTCTTAATATAAAAGTTATTTCGTGGTGATTTGATAGGATGTGACAAGGTCCTCCTTGTTTCTGTTGCGATTAAACCCTCTTCCTTGAGCTCAGAAATATGATGCCAATTTTGCATAATTTAAAGACAACATATGGCTTAAACACATACGTGTATATATATTTGTAGTATATGTAATATAACATTCTAATATTCAGTTACTAAGGTAAAAAAATTTTAATAAAAGCTACATTTCCAAAGAATTTATTTAAACATTACAGAAGATTTCAGCTTAGAAATTAAAATGTTTCCTGTATTTTTTCTGCAATTTTCTAGTATGCTTCCACGATGATGTGTACCATTAAGATAACATATGATGACTGAAATTAAACCTTTTGCTCCTACTGTTATTAGAAGTTTACAAATAATGATAAAATTATTTTAATAGTAAACTTTTGTAAAAAATTACGAAAAGGATAAAATTGATACTGTTAGCATTATGCATAGTTATATATTCTAAAAACATTAACATAGTGACTTGAAAAGTTAATATGTAGGTACAGTATGGGTAATAGGTCCACTAAGCTATATAAATACATTCACTCTAAGAAAATGCAGAAAGCGTTTAATATTTTAAAATGTAAAAATGAAAACTTACAATTAGTTAAAATCAGTTTTTAAAATACCAATTATGGAGAATTTGAAATTAATGAGAGAAATAAACATGGGAAAGTGCCTGTTACTACAAAAAAAGAAATAATCCAGTTAGGTCAAATTTCATGAAATTTTAATAGCAACAAAAGTAGAAAAAAGTTAAATGTTTCAAGGAATGTCATAAGAAATGTTTAATAATGGTAATAAGATATATTTTCTGAAGATTTATTAACAGAAAAATTGTGTATGTGAAAATATCTACAATAACACATTCAGGGTTTTTTGCAAAGACATGGTAGTTTACATTCTGTTATGGGTGTTAAATATGTATTAGTAAGTTTAGCAGCTACATTAGAATATTTTTTCTTTCTTTATGCTTTCAAAGTGAATTCTATCTTGTTACAACAGATTAGCCACATTGTTAAACTTTGCCAGGAAACTGGAATTGGGAAAGCAAAATTTCTAATTTGTAATTTAAACTTGGTTATTCATTAATTATCTATCAAAGTATTCATAATAACTGGATCTGATTTGGGGGTCAGTAAAATATGTCTTTACATAATGGTTTTGCCACTTAAACAGCTTGTGATCTTGTACAGATTATTCTATCTCCTTGAGATTCAATTTTCTTAAAATATAAAATGGGAAAAATACAACTTACCATACAAGGTGCTATGTCTGGGCCACAACAGGTGCTCAATTAATTTATTCATTCGAGCAACATTTATTGTGTGTCTCCTATGCACCAAGGATCATACCAATTTCTAGAGAATATAAACATAACACAAAGACCCTACCTTCAAGAGGCTTAGTCTATGGTAAGGAGGGATGACTCCCTTACCTGATTGCTGCTCTACCTGTTCTTAGAAAGCATGCTTAGAAATGGAAAGACTAAAGTATAGATATAAATATTTTTGATGAAATTAGCTTGTGTTTCCACTTGAATTCATAGCGACGTATCTTTTACTTGTATGTCAAGGAGAGGAGAGCAAGAGGACAACAATAATGTCGACTTATAGGGTGGTTTCAAGGATTGAAGAGATATCATATAAAATACCTGGCTTACACTAAAGATTAGATTCATTCTCCTTCCATTTCATTATTTATCAAATTCTTCTTAACATACTAAAATCAGTTTTAAGTCCAGAAGTATAGTTGAGTCTTAAACAGCATGGGTTTGAACTGTATGGGTCGAATCCACTTAAACTTAGATTTTTTTTGATAAATATAGTACAGTGTAGTATATGTATTTTTTCTTCCTGATGATTTTTTCCATAACATTTTCTTTTCTCTAGCTTCCTTTATTATAAGGAGAGAGCATATAATACATATAATATATAAAGTATGTGTTAAACGACTGATTATGTTACTGGCAAGGCCTCTGGCCAACAGTGGGCTGTTTGTAGTTAAATTTTTCTGGAGTCACGAGACGCCTGGGTGGCTCAGTTGGTTAAGTGGCTGCCTTTGACTCAGATCATGATCCCAGGGTCCTGGGATAGAGCCCGCATCAGGCTCTCTGCTCAGTAGGGAACCTGCTTCTCCCTCCCTCTCTCTGCCTGCCTCTCTGGCTACTTATGATCTCTCTCTCTTTCAAATAAATAAATATAAAAAGAATTTTCTGGAGTCACAAGTGATACACAATGCTGACCCTGTGCAGGAGGGTCAGCATCCCTAATCTCTCCCCCTCTCCATTGTTCAAAGGTCAACTGTTAATATGGCTCAAAGGAGAGCCACAGGGCTAGAGTGCTAGAAAACAAAAGCTGAGGGGGGAAAGCTAAGGAAAATAGTGGAATTTCTAGGCAAGCAGAAGCAAAGTGCCGGGGAACCTTTGAAAATGAGGGCGAGTCAGGGGTAATAAAATGTTATCTTTAAAGAAAATGGGCTACAGACAGTTGGGAAGCTCTGTAGAACATTCAGCTGGGGTCTTTGCTGAAGGAATTCAAAACATTTAAGCTAGAGAAAATATGACCGAGGAGTAACCTGGTCTGCAAGGAGATCACACATTTAGAGGTGTTTCTTAGCTGTGTTTAGTGACAGGGGCACTTTTAAGAATTTAAGGAACTTTGCCTCTAGGAAAAGGTGCCAACATACACCATTTTAAATGCAATTCCAGAAAGTCCAGGGATTCCAGGTCAAGAACCCATTAAAATAGATAATCTTCATGGAAAAGATAATGTGGGAAGACTTACTTAAGCCACAACACTAGAATTTTGGATTGATCAGGATGATTTATTTGATAATAACAGGTATTAAGTGCCACAGCAGGACATCAATGTAAACACAGTTCTTGCAAATGGGAAAAATTCTCATTTTTCTGGAACAGTTTTAAGAGAAGAGAAAGCTTGGGCAATATCTCATAGTTTCTTCAGTCTGTGATATGCTAAAATTAAAAACAGTGTGTATGGGGCACCTGGGTGGCTCAGTGGGTTAAAGCCTCCGTCTTCGGCTCAGGTCATGATCTCAGGGTCCTGGGATCGAGCCCCACATGAGGCTCTCTGCTCAGCAGGGAGCCTGCTTCCCCCTCTCTCTCTGCCTGCCTTTCTGCCTACTTGTCATCTCTTTCTTTGTGTCAAATAAATAAATAAAATTTTAAAAAAACAAAAACAAAAACAACAACAACAAAAAAAACAGTGTGTATAATATATCTTATTAGCCTGAACATAAGAACGTGTTAAATGTATTTCATTCAAAATTGTGTTCTTCAAATTAATTTTTAAAATATTTACGTATCTCTATATGATATGTATAACTATAAATACATGCCAAGGTGTTGATTATTGAGATTGATGTTTATAGATGTCTCAGATTATGCTGCTATGTTCATAAGAGCTTATCAGAAACTAAATCAATACTATGATCTCTGCATTCTGAATACAAATTTGATCTGTTCTTAGGTTTGTGGCTGTGATTGAACTGAGTTCACAGGACCTACTGCTATTTGTAATCTTTTTTTTCCTCCAGGCTGCCTTTACTATCAACTCAGTGCCTTTGTTCTTCCTTCTTCCTACACTTAATAAACCCTCTTTAATCCTTTCTATGAATCTGTATGATTGTTTACCAGTAAAATTCTTTTTTTTTTTTTTTAAGATTTTATTTAGAGCTGGGAAATGAGCAGAGGCAGAGGGAGAGGGACAAGTAGACTCTGTGCTGAGCACGGGGTCCTGCATAGGTCTCCATCCCAAGACCCTGAGATCATAATCTGAGCCAAAACCAAGAGTCTGACGCTTAACTGACTGAGCCACGCAGGCGCCCTAACCAGTAAAATTCTTATTCTTCCTGGATTAATTCTACTCAGTTCATATCATTCTCTCATGACTGAACACCTCTGTAGTTTTTCTTGGAAGCACAGATGAATGTCTGTACATACAGAAAAAAATTCAATAAACTTTGGCTATTAGTGATTTTACTTTTTCTATCCATAGCAGGTTAATACTCATGAGGCTAATTAAGAAAATGAACAGAGTGGTACACTTTGACTTCAGGGTTTTCTCTTGTTTTCTTTTTCTCCAAAATCATATATTCTCCAGAAACTATACAACCCGTTATTAAGTTCTCCAACTAAAATGCCTGTATTCTGATCTCTTCCCAGTCACCCTCATGCCCATCCTAGTTCCAAAACACATTGTATCTTTGACCTACTGCTTGCATTGCAGAAGCTTTCCACTAGAGCAGAATGTTTATGCCTTAAAAGGAGATATGATTGGAAAAAAAAAAAAAAGCTCCCATCCTCAAATTTGAATTGTTTTATTATTAATCAAAAGTCAAACCTGAGAAAATTCAAGTATTTTTCAATAGAGTGACAAGATGCTTTCATGGTTTTTACAGAACACATGCCTGATCATAGACATAGTATATTTTAGCAACTTCTCAAGCCAAATATCTTATGTAGTTTTCTATTTCTCTATTTAAGACAATAAGAAAGCACCCTTCCATAGAATTTGTGTGTTTTTTTTTAAGATTTTATTTATTTATTTGACAGAGAGGAAAGAGATCACAAGTAAGCAGAGAAGCAGGCAGAGAGAGAGAGAGGGAAGCAGGCTCCCCGCTGAGCAGAGAGCCTGATGTGGGGCTCAATCCCAGTTCCCTGAGATCATGACCTGAGCCGAAGGCAGAAGCTTTAACCCACTGAGCCACCCAGGCACCCTCTTTCCATAGAGTTTGTGAATGGCAATGAGTTTCACTATTCTGGCTCACAAAATATGCTCCCCTTATCATACATAAACCCCCTGAAAAAGATCTATTTTGGAGATTTTTAGATGCCACTACTGTTACACACACACACATACAAATCACCATTGTGCAAAAAATATCATCATGTGGATAATTAAAAATGCAAAGTACCTGTTAATAATGTGACTGATGAGACAATGCTTTATTTTTTTTAAGTAGCTAACATTTATGAAACACTTGTTATAACCCAGGTTCTGTGGGCTTTATATATAGTACTATTCCATTTAATTCTTAAACAGCTCTAAGAAACTAGAGCAAGAGGCTGGTGTCTATCTCTATTCTTGGTCCCTTTACAGTGCACCCTCATACAGGAGACACAGTTATCATCATCATCATTATCATCACCGTTACAATTCAGCACCTTTAAGACATTCATAAAGTTGTACATTACCATGATCTAGTTCTAGAACATTTTCATCATGCTAAAAAGAAACCCCATTAGCAGTTACTCCCACTTCCCCTGCTCTGTACATTTTTATATCCATTGTGGAATTTTTTTTTTTTTTTTTTGTCTCCCAAGTATGAAACCAACTAAAAATGAAGACAGAGGAATTCCACCAAGATCAGTTAGGCCAGAGTACAAACCTGTCTTTGGCCCCATCAATAAAATCATCAATAAAATCTAATGATATGTGGTTTAGATTTATGGTCAAAACAATGCTAACGCTTTACCCCAGATTTAGGTAGGCTTGAGCTACCTTGAGTCACTCACTGACTCAGTTTAAGAACAACAAGAATGACCCTCTTGAAGGCCCTTTGCCACATGGCAGGACAGAGTAGACCGTCCAGCCCCTCCGGGTAAGCTGAACAGAGAGAGGACAGAAAGGGGCTGAGTTGAGCATTTTGTTTCCCAAACTCACCTATTAGATTCTCAGTCCTACTGTCTATGGAGGAGATAATTCACTCCCTTGCACGGTGCAGGGTAGATTAGAGGGCATAAGAAAGCAGAAGAGAAACCAGGCCAAGTACTATTGCAATGCCAATAACAAACACTTGGTATATGAAAAGAGGAAAATAAAAGATTTTCTGATGGGGCCAAAGACAAGATTTGTACTCTGGCCTTATTAAAGTGCTTGACTCTGAAATGTGTCAGGTAAATATTGGGCATCTGGATTTCAGATGAGAGGAAGAATCTCTTTGCTCAGTTTCATAATTGCTCCTTTGGGGGCCTTCTATTGGCTGATCTTTCAATCCTATGCCCCTTTGAATGGATCTTTGTTAATTTGTTCTTGGCCCAGGAGGCATTACATTATAGCCAGCTGTCAATTAGGAGGTAGGATGGAGCAGAAAGACCACAGGTCCTGGACAGAGAAACTTGCACCACGTTCCAGCTCTGCCCCTGAGGTAGATTGCTACAGTAATACAACCAATTCATTCAAGCCTCACTATAGGCCTTTCCCTTTGAAATGTGACTTTTCTGCTCTTCCATAAAGAGATTGCATTTATTTTTCTACCCACCCCTTGAAATCTGGACTGGGTCACACTTTGGTAAATGTGACAAAAGCAGATTAGAAAGTACTCACACATTGGGTCTTGCCAATTGTTCCTCGGAATCCTTCTGCCAGTATGTGAACAAGTCTAGGTTACCTGACTGGAGACAAGACCCTGTGGAGTGAGACTCCAGTTTTCTCAATGGGGGTTTTTCTAACACCAACAACCACTTCTCTGTTTCTCTGAACACCAAGTGGGTGTTCAACAACTCAGCTTAATTCTGACCCTACCTATCCAGACTTAGTGCAGACCCCATAGCTTAATTAAGGGCTCAGTCCCACAAGGCTGCCCTCCACTTCCATCACCAATTGTAAGTCCCAGGCCTCCCATAATTCTGACCAACTCACTATAAGTCAAGAGTGCTTGGGGCGTCTGGGTGGCTCAGTTGGTTAAATGGCTGACTCTTGATTTTGGCTCAGATCATGATCTCAGGGTTGTGAGAGGGAGCCTCGCATCAGGCTCCATGCTCAGTGGAAAGTCCACTTGGGATTCTGTCTCTTCCTCTCCCTCCCTCCTAAGATTTGATAATTTACTAGAATGCCCCATACCTCTTAGGAAGACACTTTATTTACATTTACTGGTAAGGGATACAAAAGAACAGGGAGATACAGAGGTACTGAGGACAAGGTCTGGAAGGGTCCCAAGCACACATTGTTCCTGTTGGTATTGAGTTTGGCCACACTACCCTTTTAGCATGTGAATGTATTCATCAATTAGGAATCTCATCAAATCACATTGTTCAAGAGTTTTTATGAAACTTAAATCTCAGGTTCCTGGGTGGCTCAGTTGGTTAAGCAACTGCCTTGACTCAGGTCATGATCCTCCCAGGATAGAGTCCCACATTGGGCTCCCTTCTCTGCGGGGAGCCTGCGTCTCCCTCTGACCTCTCCCTTCTCATGCTCTGTCTCTCTCAAATAAATAAAATAAAAATAAGTTTAAAAAAAAAAAAAAAGAAACTTAAATCTCTCAGCCCACCCACCCTTTTTCCCCCAGAGGCTAGTGGGTGGGGCCGAAAGTTCCAACCCAATAATCAGTTGTTCTGCCACCAGACCTACCCTGAAGCTATCCAGGGGTCACATCCCAAGTTACCTCATTCTGTAAATTCAGGTATTATGTAAATGAATCATTATGAATAACAAAAGCACTCCTGTCACTCAGGAAGTTCTGAGTTTTAGGATCTCTATGCCTGGAACTGGGCAACAAAGACCAAATATATTTCTTCTTGTATCACTCTTAGTTCTGCATTCGCAGCTAGGACCCCAGGCAAGTGAGTGAGGCCACCCTAGACCAGCTGCAAGGAAGTATACCAAGGAATCATCACCAGCCACAGAATGATGAGAAATAGAAAACGTTTGCTACTTTAGTCCGCTAAGTTTTCAGGTGGCTTGTTACACAGTAAAAGCTAACTAAAATACCACCTTATCAGGCATGAAGAAAAAGGGGGAAAAAAGTTCTACTAAGAATATGAGAAAGATGGTGATTGTAATTCAAAATAAATTTGATCTTGAGCTTCCAGCGAGCCAAGGCAAATAAAAACAAGATGGGTTATAGAGTTCCCATTATTTGAGAAAAAAATGCATATTGAGGTGGAATAGAGACCTTGGACCCCAGCCTCTCCCTGTCTGCTGCTCTCTGCATCCCACAGGCCCCAGCTGCACTGAGGCAGAATGGAGACCTTGGATCCCAGGCCTCCTTGTTTGCTGCTCTCCGCAGGAGTGGGGAGGCAATCGGCCCTGAGAGACTGCAATAATGTCCCGTTTTCCTCCCCCATCACCCGTAGCCATAAAAATTCACCCCGAACCCTGCAGGTTGCTCAGTCTTGGGGAGTGATCCCACTGGGCCCTCCCGGTGTGAATAAAGCTGTCTTCCCTCTGTGCTCCGTGTGCCCTTTGAGTTTCCTCAGTTGCTTCAGTTTTCTGCAACAATATAAATTCTGAAGAGGTGACAAACATTTTGCTGGTCAAAAAAAGGATAAACCATATGTCAGTATTAAAGAGATACAAAATATCATAATATATTATAGTATCTTCACATTTTATAAGCAAAAGAAAAAAATTTCGTGTAATTCCCTTAGATCAATTCTCAATATAACTCAAGTTACGATAATCCACATATTATAAAAATTGAGCTTATTAAACCCTAAAGGAAGGAATGATTACCAATGTTTATGAAACTGGAATTTTTAAAAACATACTTTTAGGGGCACCTGGGTGGCTCAGTTGGTCAGCCGACTGCCTTCGGCTTAGGTCATGATCCCAGAGTCCAGGGATCAAGCCCCGCATCTGGGTCCCTGCTCCGTGGGGCTTTTACTTCTCTCTTTCCCTCTGCTGCTCTGCCTGCTCTTTCACTCTTTCTGTCAAATAAGTAAATAAAATCTTTAAAAATATTTTAAAAATTAAAAAAATAAAAACACACTTTTGGAAAGAGCTGGGTATGAAGGTTAGTCTTTAGATGTGGAAGGATTTTATTCTCAACCCCCCCCTTGCCATTCTTTCATAATACATCCAGTCTTCGTATAAAATGTAAATTCCCCTTATATAAAGTTTCATTTGAGTGAAATTAGACTAGATTATTTAAATTTTTTAAACTTAAAAAGTTGTATTTCTATAGAACCCATAATAATGTGAATGTGGAAATAATGAAATGTTCACCACGTGAATGAAATTTGGACTTCAAAGTTTAGATTTGATGATGTTAAGTAATTTTTATGATTATGAACTGTTCACATTGCCTTTATTTATATAAACATATACTATTTATAGAACCCAAACTATGAGTCATGTACTCTGCTAAGTGCTTTACCTTGATCAGTCCATTCAATCCTTTCGGCTGTCCTGGAATGTAGGTATTTAATGCTTGTCCTATCCTGGTCCTTTAAATGACCCCTCTTACAGGGGCAAACTTCCACTGAAACCTACATAAAAAATCAAATGTCTTAAATCATTGGGGAACGTTTTGAAAAATGATCTATTTAACAAATCAAATTACAAATCAAATTACATCCTTACCTCACATCTTATGCTAAAATAAATTTGTGAAGGATTTAAACAAGAGCTAAATGTAAAATTAAGCCATAAAATTAGGTGACTTATCTCAAGATAAAGAAAAACCTTATATCAAACACCAATTAAGAAAGTTACAAAGAAAACTATTAAAAAAATAATTGAATATATACCAATGAAATAATGCTTATAATTTCTTTCCCACAGGAATATAAACATTTTTGGACAGAACTGAGAGGAACTACACTTTTCTTTTATTCTGACAAAAAAAGTCCAACAGTAAGTAGTAAAATATATTCAGCTGATTCAATTTTTCCTTATGTGGACTTGGCAAATAGTTTTATTTATGTGGGGTTTTCTGTCTTTTGAGAGTAAAGATATTCTAGTAAAACCAATTCAAATAAGAATTTTTATTATATCTGTGGGGCTATCAGGTAAAAGACCTATGGTAAAATTTCCAGGGCATCTCAGAAAAAGGTGTAAACTCATGTGTTTAACTTTGCATTTTTTGCTTTCTGATCCCAATAATAGAAATTAGTTGAAACATGAAATTTTTATTTTAATAAAGATTTTATTTATTTACTTGAGAAAGAGAGAGAACACAAGCAGGGGGAGGGACAAAGGGAGAGGGAAAAGCAGACTCTGTAGGGCTCTAATCCCTGGACCCTGAGATCATGACCTGAGCTGAAGGCAGATATTTAACTGACTGAGCCACTGGGATGCCTTGAAACGTGAATATTTTAACCAGATATCTGGATACAACTTGTTTAATGCCAAGGGATAATTTCCCCAGTTTTTTGTCTTGCTGTAGCATGCAGTTACGATCGGAAAGGAACTAGATGACCCCCAAAGCCTTATAACATAAAATATGTCACAATTTAATTTTCCTAGGGAGACAAAAACATAACCCACTGAAGAGGACTTCTAAGAGTTTAAGAATGAGAATGAC
Source organism: Nasua narica (assembly GCA_028533885.1). Classification (NCBI taxonomy): domain Eukaryota; kingdom Metazoa; phylum Chordata; class Mammalia; order Carnivora; family Procyonidae; genus Nasua; species Nasua narica. Next base: position 48,261,239 of record CM052800.1, read on the forward strand.
AATAAAGAGATTCTGAGATTAACTTATTAGTAGTAATTTTAAATAATTGATTTATATTTCAACTTTCCCACAAAAATTGAAAACTGTGTATTTCATTTTTTACACAAATAAAATGTAGCATTTTCATGCCAATGCTTGCCTACCTTGGAATGCTATGCCCATAGGAGATTTTATGATCTAGTCACTTGTTTAAACACTATGGACGATGGATATAGTAGCTGACAATTCTTAGAACATCATTATTACCTGGGGTTCCTAGGGGGCTCAGTTGTTAAGCGTCTGCCTTCGGCTCAGGCCATGATCCCAGGACCCTGCTTCTCCCTCTCCCACTCCCCCTGCTTATGTTCCCTCTCTTGCCGTGTCTCTCTCTGTCAAATTAATAAATAAAAATCTTTTTTTAAAGATTTTATTTATTTATTTATTTATTAATAAATAAAAATCTTTTTTTAAAGATTTTATTTATTTATTTGACGGAGAGAGAGATCACAAGTAGGCAGAGAGGCAGGCGGGGGTGGGGGGAAGCAGGCTCCCCGCTGAGCAGAAAGCCCGATGTGGGGCTCGATCCCAGGACCCTGAAATCATGATCATGACCTGAGCCAAAGGCAGAGGCTTTAACCCATGGAGCCACCCAGGCACCCCTAAATAAAAATCTTAAAAAAAAAAAAAAAAAAGAACATCATTATTACCTGTCCAGATGTAAGGAAAGGAACAGAAAAAGAGCCTTTGTGATGTATTCCACCTGCAGGCATTTGAAGGCCATTAGTGGTAAGCTCACAAGAATTCATTTAAAAAGAAACAAAAAACGGGCGCCTGGGCGGCTCAGTTGGTTGGGCGACTGCCTTCGGCTCAGGTCATGATCCCGGAGTCCCGGGATCGAGTCCCGGGATCGAGTCCCGGGATCGAGTCCCATATCGGACTCCCGGCTCTGCGGGAAGTCTGCTTCTCCCTCTGACCTTCTCCCCTCTCATTCTCAGTCTCTCGCTCTCTAATAAATAAATAAAAATCTAAAAAAAAAAAAAAAAAAAAGAAACAAAAAACAAACTTAAAATGATCGTCTTTCCCCGGAATTCTGGATAGACAAGATTTGTATAAAGGGATTTGTAAATACCGTAATACATTTTAACAAAACAAATTCTGCCGTTGTGCCTTCCAACTTCCCACTGATGCCAGTAAACCTGTGACAGCCCCTAGCCTACACCTTGTGTAGTACACGTAAGTGGGAGAGCGTGCCAACAGTTACTGCTCGCTCACTCCCTGGCAGGAGGTGGTACCGTTCAGTGACAGCAGCCTGCTCTTCAGGCTTTCTGCCTGGGTGTTTATGATGGCCCTGCCACTGTTAACTGTGGGTTAGTTACTTAACCTTTCTGTGTCTCAGTCTATCAGACAGGGAAGTAGTAGGAAACAGATGATGTCTCAAATTGGGCATTTTTTTTTTAAATATTTTTTTAAAGTAATCTCTACACCCAAAGTGGGGCTCGAAACCCTGACGTGAAGAGTTCATGCTCTACTGACTGAGCCAGCCAGGCAGGCTTCAAACTGGGCATTTTTGAAGAAAGTATAATAATGATGCTATATTCGAAGCCGTGGACAGGATGTAGGAAAACCACAAAGGGTAGAACAGAACGTTGAGGCTAGTAACAGCACTCTACTCTTGCCCAGGATACATTAAAAAAAAAAAGTGGGAGAAGAGTGAATAGAGCTGTGCGAAGATGAGTGCATTGAGAGGAGTATGACCTTTGGCTGAGGAAGCAATTGTGTAGGGTAATAAATAGCTCCTTCTCCTCGGTCTTCTAATCTCCTGCCACTGTTAACCAGGGTCCCACCCAACAGGAAGTCAGATGTTGTCCACATCATTCTCTCTCCTGGTGCATAGCACTGTGTGGTGAGGGGCTAAAAGTAAACCTACAGAACCAAATAAGAGGTCTTGTCCACCATGCTTATTTTCACATCTCTAAAATTAGGATGAAAACGGTAGTCCATGTCATGAGGTTATCAAAAGCATCAAATGAGGTAGTGAATGTAAGGACTTAAGAGAATAGCTGGCACATAGTAAGCATTCGAACATTTTATTATTTTTTTGTTTTTTAAAATTTTACTTATTTGAGAGGGAGAGAAGAGTGAGAGAAAGAGTGCACAAGCCAGGGGATGGGCAGAGAAGCAGACTCCCGCTAAGCAAGAAGCCTGACATGGGACTCGATCCCAGAACTCTGGGATCATGACCTGATCCAAAGGCAGACATTTAACTGACTGAGCCATGCAGGTGCCCACATTCAAACATTTTATATACAATATCTCATCTAATTCTCATGACAACTCTGCAGAGTGGGTACTGTCTTAATCACCACTTATAGATGAGAGTAGTCAAGTTTCAGGATTCAGAAGTTGTGCAAGATCAGACAGTGAATGAAAGAGGTGTAATCCAGATCTTGCTCCTGAGCCAGCATTCTTAACCATTATGCCATGAAGAGTTTGTTGCAATGAAATACCATAGAACTGTCCATCTACCAATTTTGTTAAAAGAGAGTGCAGGCTTTAGGAACTGTGTTGGGTGATAGTCTCAGAAGAAAGCAGAGATAGAACAGGTGAAAACTGGAGATATTCAGCGGATAGTGGGGAAGGATTTAAAGCTGCTTTTGTCTGAAAGGCTGTCAGGAGGTCATGTGAAAGAATCTATGAATTTGTTTCATGTTATTGCAGAGAAAGGGGACTGGGACCGATGGATGGAAATTCTCTGGAGAAAAAAACTGTGGTTTAAAACAAGGAAAAACTTGCTAGCAGGCAGAGTGGCATAGGAGGCATGAGTTTCCTGCTGTTTGAGATATTCTAAGACAGACAGGATGGCTACGTGGAGGGATACCCTCAAGGAGAGTCAAGCATCAGATGGCAATAGATTAGACAGATGACCTTTAAGGCCCTTTTCAACACTACAATTAAAAAAAAAAGAACTTCCTTTCTTCTAATCAATAGATCAGTTTACAGCACTCTATCTAATTTGCCCACTTCTTCCTCTGTTGCTTCCTCCTTTGTCTCAGCAAAATTCACTTAGCTTGATGTAGACAATCCATCAGAAAAAGATCATGTGTAATTTGAAATTCTGTCTTGCTTCCCTTATGCCTTCCCTTCCATTTTAAATTGCTCTTTGTTCACTGAAAATAAGTAGGCCAACCCAAATTTCCCTTAACTTCATCAACATAGGAATAGGTCTGGAAAAAAATTTACTTACTTATTTTTATGCCTTACTTTATTCAGAAAAATAAAATAAGAAGACCTATAACAACATAGCAAAATAAATTATATTGGGCAAAACAGAGGAAAATATAATGAAGTCAAGAATGAGGCTAATTCAGGAAAAGATTATGCCATAAAAACTCTACTGCGCTTACAGAAGGTGGTTCTGATCTAATGCTAGAAATCAAGTCTGGCCAGTTGCATACAGACCAGACCATATATACCAGTTGTTCAGAGGAAGTATTTTTATTGTATTGGGATAAGATAGGAATTTTTTTTTTAAAGATTTTATTTATTTATTTGACAGAGGGAAACACAGAGGGATAGTGAACACAAGCAGGGCGAGTGGGAGAGGGAGAAGCAGGCTTCCCACTGAGCAGGGAGCCTGATGTAGGGCTCGATCCCTGGATCCTGGGACCATGAGCTGAGCTGAAGGCAGACGCTTAACAACTGAGCCACCCAGGTGCCCCAAGATAGGAATTTCTTAATAGGATCCTCATAACCAGTGGCATGTGATAAATGTCGAACAGCATTCTGGAAAAAATTGTGTATATGAATATATGTATATAAATATATTATAAACATTACTGATAAAAAGAACATGTAGCACACAGTTAAAAAAATAAAATACACAATATTCTTTATTATAATTTCCATATCGGCAATTGATTCCCACAGAATACATTCACTGATTTTTCTGAACTCGAGTCCATAGCCAATTATGATTGCAATTCAATCGTGATTTGACAAATGAAATTGTTTCCAACCTGTTTCCCTAATAAATTTATTGTTGTTACGTATGATGTTTGACATGAACGTTGGCTGATATTTTTGTTTACATTAATGAATAAGAGGAAAGCAAAGCAATATTTATGTATGTCACCTCTTTGTCAATGATATGGGCAAGTTCTTTGCTGAGTAACAATAGTTTCTGGATTATGGAAGAATATTTTGTCAATTTTCTGTTCTGTTAATAATGAAAAAGTTTCAGACACAACAAATTTTAAAATTTCACCTGCATTATTGACATTTTTCTCCTTCACTTTCTTATGTCTCAACCAGAGCCGAGCAAACTTTGGCCCTTGAGCCAAATCTAGCCAGTGGCCTGATTTGGTACAGTCTATGAGCTAAGAATATTTTTTACCCTTTCAAAGTATTAAAACAACAACAACAACAGGAATTTGCAACACAGACTCTATGTGGGCCACAAATTCAGACGCATTTTCTATCTAGCCTTTGCAGAAAAAAAAATTGCTGGCCCCTAGAACAATTAACCAAAGAGTATATCAAGCCCTAACTTGTAAGATTTGCCAATTTCCAGAATGTAAATACTTCCACCATAATAGCTAATTTCAACCTATCAGTGTGACCTCAATGAATTGGGAAGAAACGTACAGTTAGTGCACCATTAGGTGGCATTTCCCTCAAATAGAGATGATGTAAATAATCTCAAGAGTATAGCAGGAATACTATTTAGTAATACAATTAGAAAATAATGAGTTTTGAATTTACTTACATTTGTTTTTAAAATAATTGTATGTTTATGTCATATAATTTTTAATAAAGGCTGTGTTTAGCGACTGGCTTGCAAAATTCCTAAAAATTAAAAAATCAGCTTTTTTGAACCTTTATGAGTCAAGTCCAGCACACTGCCACATAATACATTTACCAAATGTTCTCTCGGTTCAGAAGGGTTGCAATGGCCAGTTGAAAACCAGGATGTCATGCAAGGTACAAATCTGTTGAACGGAAGATATTACTTCTATTCCTGCCTGCCAGACCTAATGTGTGTTACCCATGACATAATTTAATGAGATTTCCTTTGTCTTTGCAGTATGTTGACAAGTTAGACCTAATAGACCTCACATGTCTTACTGACCAGAATTCAACTGTAGAGAATTGTGCAAAATTCACCCTTGTTTTGCCAAAAGAGGAAGTGCAACTGAAGGTGAGTAAGGAGAAGCAATTAGCTGGAAACAAGTTGTGGTTATAAATAGCAGTGGCCTCTTCACAACCCAGTGGCTAAGATAGAGAGGAATTCTAAGAGGAGCTGCCAAGTCTCATACTTTGTTAATATTTCTTGCCTTTTGCCAAAAACTGCAGTTTTCTAAATAGAGATTTGAAAGGGCATGTTCCCTTGTTTAGTATACAAGCATGCTGAAACTATACTTCTGTCCTCCAACAAAGTCAGAGATCCCATCTGGTGTTTTTAAAGTTGTTCTTGAATTGACATTCACTGAGTTCACAGATGAATCTGAGACACGTGCAACATGATCCATGTTGGGAACCACTGAATTAGGAAAAACCCATATTTCACAAATCGAGACATATTTTACAAGGCAATTGGCCTATAAGTCTTCAAAAATACCACCATAAGAAAAGCCAAAGGAACACTGGGCACTTGCTCCAATTATGGAAACCGGGGTGTGACAATTAAATGTGACGTGTGATCCTGGATTGAATTCTGTATTAGAAAAGGAAAAAATGATAAAGAACATGACTGTTACAGTTAGAAAAACTCCAAAAAGAACTCTGTGTTAGAAATACATAGTGAAATATGGTTTTCAACTCATAAAACTTGGGAGCAGAGATCTGGTTGTTAAAGTTGTCACTGTACGCCCAGCACTTACATAGAAAAAATGTTTTTTGGGGGCTCCTGGGTGGCTCAGTGAGTTAAAGCCTCTGCCTTCAGCTCAGGTCATGATCTCAGGGTCCTGGGATCGAGTGCCCCTTAGGGCTCTCTGCTCAGCAGGGAGCCTGCTTCCCCCTCTCTCTCTGCCTGCCTCTCTGCCTACTTGTGATCTCTCTCTCTGTCAAATATATAAATAAAATCTTAAAAAAAAAAATCAGAAGCACATTAACAGTTTTAAGCAAAAAGGAAAATGAATTGTTTCTTCCTTTTCACTAAAATGCTTTAAAAAATTACAGCTGACTTTAAAATAATGTGCTTCAATAGAAAAATATGCATTTTGTCAGTCTTGCTGGGTTTTGATGGTTTACGCATTTTGAGACTTATAAACTAATCATATGAAATTCTAAAGTTATTTGAAGTTTAATAAAAGTATGAATGTTTACAATCATTCATGTCTTTTCTTCTTTTGTCTTTATCTTTTGTCTTCCTCTTTAGACAGAGAATACAGAAAGTGGGGAAGAATGGAGAGGCTTCATTCTTACAGTAACAGAGGTAGGTAGGAAAGACCTTACTTTTGACTGATTCATTAACTCAACGAATATTTACTGGACACTGGCTATGAACCATACAGAGCGAAAGGGGTCGAAGATACAAGAATTGAAAAGGAGAGATGTAAACCCTTACACTTACTCATGAAATTTATATTTTTATCAGGTGGATGGAAAGGAAGAAAGAAAATGAATAAGATAATTTAAAGTGATAATTGTTATGTAGAAAGTAAACAGGCCTTGTGCTAGCTAGAGAGTTACAGGTGGTCAGGGAGACCTACTTTTTGGTCCTGTCCCTTGACACAGTGGTCCTTCATAATGCTAATATCTATAGCTTACATAGCATCTTCCAAACTACTTTCTAATTACTTTCTTATTTATTTAATACACATTTATGAAGTGCTAAGGGATGAATTTTTTGAATGTCATAAACAATATAACAGGGAGCACATCAAAATGAAAATTCATCTTTTAAACATTTTGCTTAGTGAATCTTAAGACAAAGCAATGCTTACATGTTCAACTCTGTGGCATCTTATCAGAGACAAATAGTAAGACCAATTGCTCCATTTAACATTTAACTGCAGTAAGATCTCCACCATTATTTTAAATGAAGCTATTGTAGCAACTGTCTTATAAAGGGGAGGGAATTTGAGAGCCAGCCCCCAAAAGAGCACCATGTTCTAAGACTTTTAGAGGAGAAGAAAACTTTCTATGTTTATTAGTCAGTTAAATCCAGACTCTGTCTAAAGCTAGCTCCTAAGTGAAGGCTTTGCAGTCCTATGAAATACACACTGCTCTTTACGGAGATGATGGATGCTGGTTCTTTAGATCAGCCAATAACAGGTAATAGTTGGACTTCCCTATGCAGGGAAGTCACAGGAGGCTAGAAAGGGGGCTTGTTAAAGATGTGAAAGGCATGCTGACTTGTGAAGAGGAAGAAACTCTTTGGGAAACTGCACTGGTGTTGTGGAAAAGCGACATCGTGTGGCACAGCATTTCTTACACTGGGATCCAAGTCCTCCAAGGGCATGTGAGTTGGTATGAAGGAGAACACTAAAACTACTGGAAAACCTCGGGGTGCATTTTCCTGGCACACTAATTATACTTGATGTTCTGCCCAAAAAATTTTGTTTTTACTTTCTTTCTTCAAGGTAAGGATAAAAAGCATTGTTTTCATATTAACATGTACATATATATTCAGAATACAAAATAAAATTCATGTGAATTTCCAAAAGAAGAAAAGTTATTGTTCTTTAATTTTGTTCTCTATAAATGTCATTTTTTATTGTATTCCCTGAACACTCTGTGTATATTTGAACCTTCCTATTGTTAGGAGAATTTTACCAGAAGCCTGAGAAACACAGATTGTAGTCAAAAGAGCAGAGACTTCGCTTTTGAATTAAATAAACTGGAGGTTGAGTCCACAACTTTCTAGCTGTGTGACCCTGGACTAGTTATTTAATCTTTCTGAACTTTTTTTTTCTATTTGTGGAGTAAGGATAACAGTATCTTTATTATAGTATTGCTGTGAGGATTTGGAATAACGCAATGCTTGGGACACAATAGGCAATTAATAAGCAGTAGTTTTTCATTAATTTCACCTCATTCTATTATTTTTTTTCTGGATTGGTATATAAGAGAATAACTTTACTGATTATTAGTTAGTTGAGTCATCAGAAGAATAACATTTTTTTTTAATTTGGAATTGTTAGATCTCCTTGATGGATAGACACTTCAATTATGATGTAATGCCCATATTCATCTCTTCTTACAGGCTTGGTTTTATTTATTTTTTAAGAATAAGTTTTTTATTGTATTTAATTGTTTTTATTCAAATGTCAATGTACGCATATGTATAAGATAGAAACAATAGGAATTAATAAGAACATGTAAATAGGTCATAAGAAGATGTAAATCAGAGGTATGAATATCAGGGCATAGGTTGCTTAATCCAAAATACCTCTAGAAAAGGTCAAAAACAAAACGAAGTAGAGTAGTATCATAATCCTAATGTGTGAATGTCAGTTTGAAATATACACAAATAAATCAGAATATGGACCTCTGACCAATATGGACCAATTGGTCAGAATTGGTCCAACTGACTGAGAATATGGACCAATTCTCAGTCATCTTATGAAGAGTTCCATTTCAACTCCATGTTGTCGTATGGCCGGGGGAACTAATTCTAGGTTAGCTGTGGGAGATCACAGCACCTTCCAGGTGCTCTGGGCCTTCCCTGGCTGCAAGAACTAGTGAACTCAGCATGAACAACGAGAGGTTTGTTGTTACTTGAATTAGCTTGTAGTGCAGTATACTTTGCTGTGTGCCAGGCTAAAAGAAACACTTTTAGGAATATTGGGCACCGTGTGCATGGTTAGAGCTCTTTGGCTGGTTTGGAGGAAGTTTTAAGACACCAAGATCCTCTATTCACGATTCTATCCCTCCATCTGTGTCAGATAACTGAAGCCCGTGAGATCCATAGCGGTCTCCTTATTGCTAACATCAGTCAGTCATTCTGCTGTCTTTCTTGTTTGCCTACCACTTTCGTTGGTTTCAGCTGTCAGTTCCCCTGCACGTGTCCCTCCTCCCTGGGCAAGTAATTCGACTGCACGAAGTCCTAGAGAGAGAGAAAAAAAGGAGGATTGAGACAGAGCTGACCCCGAGCTCAGCTGTGGAAAAGAAAGAACCGATTGAAGATTATGCAGATGTACTGAGCCCTATGCCAGCGTAAGTGCACCTCAAACTCCCGGCGTTTGTTACTTGATTGTTAACATTAATTTCTAATTATCAAAGAGAGTGTGAGTCCTTGACCTGATTAAAGCGGGGACAGTAAGCTGTCTTGTGGATAAACATTAGATCTCTGAGGAGATGCCACAGTTCCTCTTCTGTGTCATGATCAACCAAAAGCAAAATGCAAGTTTGAGCCAACCCAGCAACCTTTTACCACACAGGAAATCCCCTTCCACCCACACCTTTACACCAAATAGATATTTTTTTCCAAAGCTGAAACCTAAATAAAAACTGCTATGTAGAAAGAAGGAAAAGATTTTTTTTGCACCATGCAACTCCATGATGGACTGATTTTTTTTCTTTCTTTTTTTTTTAAGGTTTTATTTATTTATTTGACAGAGAGAGAGAGAGCACAAGTAGGCAGAGAGACAGGCAGAGAGAGAAGGGGAAGAAGGCTCCCTGCTGAGCAGAGAGCCCAATGTGGGGCTCGATTCCAAGACCCTGAGATCATGACCTGAGCCGAAGGCAGAGGCTTTAACCCACTGATCCACCCAGGCACCCCGTGGACTGATTTTCTGTTAGAAAATTATACCAAAGAATTTTTTTTTTAAGATTTTATTTATTTATTTATTTATTTGACAGAGGGAGAGAGATCAGACAGAGGCAGAGGCAGGCACAGAGAGAGGGGGAAGCAGGCTCGCTGCTGAACAGAGAGTCCGATGTAGGGCTCGATCCCAGGACCCTGGGATCATGACCTGAGCTGAAGGCAGAGGCTTTAACCCACTGAGCCACCCAGGCGCCCCTATACCAAAGAATTTTAAGTCTCTGAATGTTCTATTCACTTGTGCCGTCAGTGAGTGGTCTTTGAACTTGTACTTGAGGAAGGCCCTGTGTAAACTGTATAAGGTGGTGTTGGGGAAATGAAGAGGCACAAACAGGATCAATTCAGCAACACCTTTATTTTTTACTTTTACACTGCTGGAAATTGTGACTAAGATGGTGAGGTCTTTCCTCCTGGAACCGTGGTCTTCTTGTCAGGGAATCTTGTCCTGGTACTACCCGTGACATCAACTTCTCATGCATAATCTAGCTGTACCATAATTGCCAAAACCTGCCTACCATCGCTCTTGGCTGAAACCAGTCACAAAGACTGCTTCTTTTTCTTTTTTCCTCCATAAAACAAGTAATATATACTTATTACAGCTAAATAAAAAGAATATTAAAATCATTCTTTGTCCTATCAGTCAGACATATTCACTGTTAACATTTCGGGGTATTGCGTATCCTGCCAGTAATTTCTCTGTTGATAAAACAGGCTTTTCATTGACCACAATATTTACTATAAAAATGGGAAGGGCTTTCTTAAAAGTGTTACACACTAAAAATAGCACCAATGCCATTAGAAAGTCATATTATACCCAAAGGAGTGAATTCAGATATGCCCTTAAATACCAGTTATTTAAAACAGACCATACAAGAGAAGCAAATAAAGAAATGCTTTGTGTCCCTGAAGAAAAACCACCAATAAATGCTATTTATCCAAGAGCTTATTATAAACTGAGATTATGAACTGGGGATACAGTATTAATTCTTATCTTAGATTTTCAGATGATACTGGTAATTACATACTGACAAAGAGATAACTTTTCAGGTCTTTTTTGGTTAAAGAAAGAGGTTTGGAGGGATGAGGGAGAAAAGGCCTTAAGCATAAAGTGTATTTAATAGTGGCACAGGATTGTAATAACAGTAATTATACAATTGTAATTGTAATAATAAAGCTGGGAACTAAGTTAAGAAAAGTTAATAACTGCAGCTCTTAGAGTTAGGGTTTTTTTTTTTTTTAAGATTTTATTTATTTATTTGACAGAGAGATCACAATACAGAGAGGCAGGCAGAGGGAGAGGGGAAAGCAGGCTCCCTGCTGAGCAGAGAGCCCAATGCAGGGCTCAATCCCAGAACCCTGAGATCAGGACCTGAGCCAAAGGCAGAGGCTTAACCCACTGAGCCACCCAGGCGCCCCAGAGTTAGTGTTGTAGCATTTTTCGAAGTAATGATCTTCATCAGTTACCAAAAAAAAAAAAATCCTGTTTTTTTGTCTCACCTCTGTAGATGTTTTTATACTGTGTCCCGGCAAGAAGCAACTGAGATGCTTGAGAGGAACCCTTCTTTGGGAAACATGATCCTGAGACCTGGTAGTGACAGCAAAAGCTACTCCATCACTATCCGTCAGGAGATAGAGTATGTTTAATTAAAAAAGTATGGAATTGTTAAAAGCATGGTATCACTTTAAAAAGCAAACTTCCACAAGATCAGCACCTGCTATGTGTTCTGTTTGGGCTAAAAATATAAACACAAGAATAGGGAGAGAATGTTATAGAAACAGAGCCAAGGCTGATATTTGCGGTAGGAAGAATGGGCAAATTACTTTGATCCTGGGTATAGTTCTCTTATTCATTCATTCATTTCACACATCTTTATTGAACAACTATTATGGGGCCAAGTAATATTCTAGATACTCAGAAAGAGTAATGAACAAAACAACAACGTGAGGAACTGGCATTCTTGTAAGGCAACATGGACTGTAAATAAATGCATAACTGAAAAATCACATATATAGTAATAAGGTCTACGAAAAAAATTAAATATAATGAGGGAGAAGGGAACACTCAGAGATGATGTATAGAGAAACATTTTCTGATGGCTATTGTTTTAATACAGAGTGGTCAGGGAAGGCCTACTTTATTAGCCAAGATTTAAGCAGGGCCCTGAAGGAAGTGAGGGAACAAACCGAGCCAGTATTTGGGACGAGAGCATTTCAGGCAGCAAGTGCATATGCCTAGAGGCAGGAGAAGGCTCAGTTTGTTGGAACACTGAAAAAATAAAATAAAATTAAGATGTTAAAACAAACAAGAAAATAAAAAGAGGCCACTGTGATTGCAATGCAGTGAGCAAGCAAACAGTGCTAACCGAGATTCCAGAGGTGGGGGAGCGAGTGATCACTCTGAGCCCGACAGGTCACTGAGGGACAAGGTTATATACTCGAGACACGAGTATGACACGAGAGGCCACTGGACTGTGATGCACGAAGAAATGACATAATTTGACATCCATATAAAGACTACTTGGAGTCTCTTGTCAAGGTTAAGAATTTCTTTCTGGTAAAATGGTTTACCTTTGATAAAGTAGTAATACTTACATGCAATAGTTGATTTTTCTATGTAGCTAAGGTGGTTGGATCTGCTAAGGTCCACTCCAGCTCTGAGTATCTGAAATCTTGCACTTCAATAAATAAGCATTCCAGGTTATTAACACTTTGACAAATGATAATGAAATTAAAATACAGGTTTTTGTCCTAAATGAAAATGTTCAAGAAGTGATTGTCTTTCATATAAAAGCATAACCAGAACTTTGACTCTTTAATTTGCTATTCTTTCTGGGGATAATATTCCATTAATTATTCTAGCTGTAACATATCTGTCAATGCATCTGTTTACCAGTCAGTCCACTATAAATATCAGTAATTCTAAATATATTAAATATGAAGACACTGTCAATGAGTAAAGGCAGTAAAAAGAAAATAATCACAAAGCGCCATGGTCCAACAAGCTTCATCACTTGCCAGTTACTCCGTATAAACAGAAACTTGTCTTTAGACACAAGCCGTGTGCCCTGAATGGATGGCAAGAATGTTAGAGGCAGATCAGGTCCCAGTTCTGTGTGTTAAGTGAGAGAGCTCTATGTGTGAGTGTGTTTGTGTTTGATTTTCCACAATGAATACCTATGTCAACTTAACCTTGACGTTTCATTATTTTTTATTATAAAGGCTGACATTTGGAGTTAATATATTTTCAACTGATATGGTAGAATATCACAAATTACTCAATTTTAATTTATTTGATTTATATTTCAGTTGGCTCTTTTGAAACAAGTCCAAAAGAAATAAAAATTGTGACTGCCATTACATATAAGTGAGCTAAGAAACCCTGGGAGAACAGTGAATTTTTCTGTTGAGTACTTCCTGGTCAAGGAGCTTATCCTTTTTCAGGGTTTAGGAAATTGAATTCAGTATGCCTTTAAAACTTAAGAGCATATAAAATGGAATTAAAATATATTTCTTAGATTTTGTTTTAAAAAGAAATTTAACTACTGTAAAGCTAAATCACACAAGAGAGTAATTAGCTTTTTTTCCTCCATTTTATTCTTTTCTTGGTTGGATTGAGTGTTTGTTCCATTAGCATGTGAACCCTGTATTATTATTCTGTATGAAATGAACAAAGTCCCTGAGACCTAATGACTCTTTAAAGACCACATATTTTCTGCACAATAGCAGCCTCATCTTTTTAAGATGGTCTAAATTAGCCCAGCTTCTGCACCTTATTTTCCGGAAACGTGAGCTATCTCAGAAATAACAGCGTTTTCTGTTGTCGATGTGGTTTGTGACCAAATGCAATGAGATTCTATACTTAGGATATGAATTGACCATCACAATTTTTACTTATATCTCAATGGTATTTAAGCTATATTTAAACTCCTAAGAAAGAGTCTGGCAAAGAAATTCATATCAAACTTCTGTAATTCTAATTTTGGTAAAATCACTTCCATTTTGAATTCATATGGAAATTCATGCTTTTGTACAGCTGATGGTCCTAAAACGATAACATTTCATAAAACTAATCCTCCTCCCTGCAAAAGTTCATATTTAGAAAGCAGAGTGAGGGGAATGGTCAAACTAGCAGGTTCTAACACTAGAGCGGGAATGTGCTTGTTTAGGCTCTCGGGAATAGTTTATGGTTGGAAATGGATAAGAAAAATTTTAATTCTCGTTGCACCAATTTTCCTTTTGAGCCAGATACATCTATGATGTTAGGGATTGTTATATGTGTTGTTTAATGCCTCAAAATAGAACTTTTAGAAGGCCTAGATTTCATATCTTCTGTTTAACAGGATGGCTGTCGTAGAAAGTAGTAGAATGTTAGCTTGTAGATCTTAATGTAAAGACTTTGACAAAAAATCTAGACCATTAGGAAGCACCTGAACACAGGTGGGTAACCCACAGAACCAATTCATTCTCTTACAGGTTGTAGGAGAAATGTGCAGCCATGCAAGTTTAGGTGTGTCTGGCAAACTACTAGCTGAAAAGGACAAGTTAGTTTACAAAGCCGTGCTTGAAAGTAAAATTATCTCCATCAGTTGACGAATCAGCTGTAGGAGGGAAGACTGTAGTTCTCAGGAAGAAGCAAAAGTCATTCAGTGTCCAATTATCAGGTGACTCTCTCTCGATGTAAAATACCCCGCTTTACCCAACCCAGTGGTGTGTGAATTCATAAGACAGAGCTATTCTTACAACAAACTAAGTGGTTTGGCTTTGTTTTCTTAAAATTGTTATAACTACATGGCAAGCTAGTAGTATATATACTTTAGAAAGCAATTAGCCAAGGAGATAGTAGAAAATATTGACCCAAATTAATTCCTTGGCAGAAATTTGGGTTAGAAGCTAAAAACAAGTATTTATATCACATTTAAGGCCACACATTTGTTAAAAGGTTACTGTTTTTTTTTTTTTAAGATTTTATTTATTTATTTGACAGAGAGAGAGAGAGATAACAAGTAGGCAGAGAGGCAGACAGAGAGAGAGGGGGAAGCAGGCTCCCTGCTGAGCAGAGAGCCTGATGCTGGTTGATCCCAGGACCCTGAGGTCATTCGAAGGCAGAGGCTTTAACCCACTGAGGGTTAATCAGGAAACCTCAATATAACAAATGTTATCAATCTCATTTTTTCTCTCTATCTTTATTTCTTGGGAAAAACAAAACAAAATATGAAAGAAAAACAAAGGTCTAAAATGAGATTCAAAGCCTAAGCGACTTCAATGGATTTTTTTTTCTACCTTACTTTCTGCTTCAGAACTCAGTCCTTTTCGTCAAAAGTTCCAGGAGACTCTGTTAATCTTTGCTGCTTTTCCTCTCATAGCTTTGTCATGAATAATGATGATGATGATGATGATATAATAGCCATTACTAACAACAATCATTGTCAACACTCCCAGGGTACTATTTGCGGGGTGCTGTGACCGCTTCTGTAAATTGGACAGATGTTGAATTAGTTTCTCTTTCAAGCAGATGGCAGTGTAATAAATGCTTTAAATTTTTCAACGTTAGAAAAACTCTTGGTCCTCACACTGTTGTCACGTGAATCAAAGGAATTCCAGGCAAACCTTTTACTTCTGCTCTCAGTATAAATTAATTGTAGCAAATAGCACGATAAGGTGGGCTTGTAGTATTTTAAAAATTCAGTTTCATAAATATTGTCTGCCTAATGCTGGAAGACAAAGGTGAATAGTTTGTGCTTCTTATTCTTAAGCAATTCTAGTTAATAAAATATGTGTTTAGAGTGGTAATAATTTAGAGTGCTACATGACCACAGAAGAGGAAGACATTAACGGCTCATCTACTGTGCTCACCTTCTCATGGAGCATTTTCTGTATCTCTAAGTTAGCCCTGAAGTTAGCAGATATCTAAGGTGGTCTGTGAGCTAGCAGGAAGAACAGCCATTCAGGGATTTCTCATAGGAATAGTGATGAGGTAGAGTAGAAAGTAATTTGCTTTCAGTAATTTTTTCTACTTCCTTTTTAATCTAGAGAATAAAAATCTGATTTGTATGTACCTACATAGGATTTTATAATGTTACCTGCTTTGTAAATTAGTGACATTAAAAAATAATTTCTGCCTGAAAGATTTTCAGCTCTTGATTCCTTTTTTCCTGTTATCCAATCACTCAATGAACCAGTTTTCCTATATCCCTAATGTATAACCCCTCCAAAAACAGACATAGAGAACTGGGTAAATATCAAAATGAAAATCACCATTTTTTCCCCTTTTCTAACTTCTTTTTTTTTTTTTTTTTTTTGCCTCACTACAGGAATGGGAACATAGGTTTTACTATAGAGGAGATAGTTTATATTCACTTTAGTTTGATTTCAAATGGATATTAGGGATATATTCAAATGGAGATTAATCTTTTTTTTTTCTTTTCATTTTAGCATGCCAAGAATCAAGCACTACAAAGTGATGAGTGTAGGAAAAAACTACACTATTGAACTGGAAAAACCTGTAAGTAGCTATTTCCTTGTTTTTGATGAATTTTCTCCTGCTTTTCCCCAGATCTACTTTATAGAATTCAAAGAAAGGTGGAAAAGCAGATCCCTTGCCTAGGAACATAGTGCTGGTGAAAAACGGCCATGTGAAGGAGCCCCAAAAGTGGCAGAGATCCAGGGTGAGAAGTAAGAGCAGTTGGATGAGGAGGCACAGAAGAGAATCCGCTAACGATTCTTTCTACTTTTGTTTCTCTTTAATCTTTATCAATATGATTATTCCAGAGAGGGAAGATTTTTTTCTTAAGTGCCTGTTTTCCATCCTCCGGTGTTATGTATTTCAATGTGATTATTTCTAATGGGGGGAAAATCTGTGAATGCCTAGTCCTCTAAAACCCATCATGCAGAAGTTCAGAAATCCCCCTCATACTGGCAACATAATCATGAAGAAACAGTTTCTTCCCTGTATGCAACCCCTCTCAACTTACCATGTGGCTAATGATATAATATTATAGTCACTAGGTCACTGTATTAGGCAGAGAGCTAAGTACCTTACATATATCACTTAATTTAATCTTCACTATTACCCTGAGGGAATGCCTATTATACAGGTGGGAAAACTGGTATTTATACTCATCTCAACCAGTGAAAATGTAGTGATGTGGGCTATGGTCCAGGTGCCAGAAAAAGGGAATATAGCTGTGTGATCTTAGGCTGCAGTAGTGGGAAGATTGGACTGGAGAAGTGACATCACATAAATGGAACTGATGAGTCTTGAAGATATTTATTTTAACATCTTTAAAACTGAGCTCTTAGTGTCTCTGCCTCTTTAAGCCCATTGTGTTGATCAGATGGAGAAAGGGGCAGTATGGCTGAATTTTATGTTTATTTTGTTTTATTTTTAAAAAATATTTTATTTATTTGTCAGAGAGAGAGAGAAAGAGAGAGAGAGAGAGCGCACAAGCAGGGGGAGCAGCAGGCAGAAGGAATGGAGCTCGGCTCCACTGAGCAGGGAGCATGATACGGGACTCAATCCCAGGACCCAGGGATCATGATCTGAGCTGAAGGCAAATCTCAACCGACAGCCACCCAGGCGTCCCTGAATTTTTTATGTTTAGATTCTACTTCTTAGAATGCAGTAGTGACTTTTGCCAAGAGGAGGGAAGCTGATGACTCATATACCTCACCGCCATCTTTGCCATAAATGCCTCCCAGAGCTCCTCAGCTCTCATGTCCACGCCTGCTGGGGCTTTTTCAAAAATTATAATGAAGGAAACAAACAACTAGATTGCTGAAGGATAACCCAAACAATCAACTGACCAGAAGCAACAGTCAGGGAAAAAGAATGTGCCTCTGTGACTGGTGATCTAGGGTTCATGTATCTGTAATTAGCCCGAATAGTCACCAATATAAGGAAAGTTAACTGCCTGGATTGTTCTTTCACTTTTCACACTCCCCTCCCCTAGCCCTCAACCAGGTTGCCATTTTATGAATTCTGGGGATATTCAGGTTTAACCTGAATTTACTTGTATGAAAATATTGTTTCGGAGTGGCAACCCATTTCAGCTACTCTTGGCCATGTAAATTATCCTGTTACAGTGAGATATTAAAATGGTAAATTCCCTG
>CM052800.1:48279192-48362803 GCA_028533885.1 Nasua narica
AGAAATAAAGGGAGCTGAGCTGCAGTGTTGCATCGGGCTTCTCAGCCTTCCAACTCTTCCCTGCCCCCAGAATCCAGACGTAAGCTTTGCATGTTCCCCTTCCTGGGAGAGAACCAACTGTCAGAAGGGTATACAAGTTGCCCTTGTCCCCCACTTCCCTCTTCACCTGAGCGGATCCTGGCTTTTCCTCACCCTCCTCTCTACAGTGCCTGGTAGACAAGTGCTACGTTGAAGAATACAAACCTCTTGTTAAGACTTGTCCTGTAGCTTGGTATTACAGATGTGCTATTAGTGCAATAAGGTGAAGGCTGTCTGCCCAGAGAAATACATAATTTATATAAGAAAATAAATTTCATAAGTAAAAAAAAAAATACAGAATAGTACTGCTAAATGTCTTTTTCTTGTGATTTTTCTTAATATTTCCTTTTCTCTGGCTTACTTTATTTTTTTTTAAAGATTTTATTTATTTATTTGACAGAGAGAGAGAGATCACAAGTAGGCAGAAAGGCAGGCAGAAAGAGAGGGAGAGGCAGGCTCCTTGCCGAGCACAGAGCCCAATGCAGGGCTCAGTCCCAGGACCCTGAGATCATAACCTGAGCCAAAGGCAGAAGCTTTAACCCACTGAGCCACCCAGGCGGCCCTCTGGCTTACTTTATTGTAAGAATACAGTATATAATAATGTATAACATACTAAATATGTGTTAATTAATTGATTATGTTATTGGTAAGGCTTCTGGTCAACAGTAGTGATTAGTGTTTTATTTTGGGAGGAGTCAAAAGTTATAATGTGAATTTTTGAGTGCAGAGTGGTTGGCATCCCTAACCCCTGTTGTTCAAGAGTCAACTCTAGTAAGAACCATCTGATTAGGAATCCACTATCCTTCCTGGTTCCTCTACTTAAGTTCAAACTTCAGGAAGGGAGTATTTTCTGGCCTAACCTGAGTCACAGTCTCATGCAATAACTAGGTTATTGTCCACCAAAATATATCCCATGGGGAGGGGGAAATTTCTCAACAGGGAATTAGATATTATAAAAGAGAAAAAAATGCATGGGTAAAAAACACTGGCCACTCAGTACCTCGTCGAAGTGATGTTTGGACATGTCTTACTAGAGATCAGGAAATTCACAGAAATTTTCATTAAATTTCACATGAGCTGGGTGGCTCAGTCTTTAAGGGTCTGCCTTCAGCTTAGTCATGGTCCCAGAGGCCTGAAACTGAGCCCCACATCTGGTTCCCGGCTCAGCGTGAAGCCTGCTTCTCCCTTTCCCACTCCCCCTGCTTATGTTCCCTGTCTCACTGTGTCTTGGTCAAATAAATAAAATCTTTAAAATTTTTTTTTTCACATGAGCTTTTTTTACCCTCTCTTCACATGGAAGACACTGAAACTTCTCTCATTCTCTTTGTACAGGTAACACTCCCAAACCTTTTCAGTGTCATTGATTATTTCATGAAAGAGACTCGAGGAAATTTACGACCATTTATATATTCAACTGATGAAACCTTTGGTATGTTCACTTCATTTCTGTATTAAGGAAAGCAAAACAAAACAACCACCCTCCCCCACCAACCCCCATATATAATTTGTAATACCAACCAGGTAGGAATGTAGCTCAGCTATTAAATTTATCTATTTGTAAGTCATTTTCTCATTAACTCTGTGAATATAAGGGAGGACCAATATATTCTGGTGGCCCATTCTAGAGAAAGGAAAGCTGTAAGACATGTATTTTGTGATTACTAATTTCATCATCATTCTACTTGGGTTTTTGTTTTGTTTTAATATTTTTTATTCATTTGATAGAAATGAGAGAGAGAGCACAGGGAGAGTGGCAGGCAGAGGGAGAGGGGGAAGCATGTTTTCCTCTGAGCAGGGACCCTGAAGCAGGGCTCAATCCCAGGACTCTGGGATCATGACCTGAGCCATAGGCAGACGCTTAACTGATTGAGACACCCAGGCCCCTCTATTTGTCTTTATCAAATAAATTCAGAGATAAGACAAAACACCATACTCATTTAGAGTCATGGAAACCAAATGGGATTTAAAAATACGATCTGTCAACGATATGAGATGCTCTAGTCAGATTAAAATGGATTAGGGTTAGGGGGTTGATGACTTGAGAGAGGGGCTAATTCCATCATAAATGCAGAAGTCTGAGTGTAAGATAACAAAATAAGTCTCTGAGCCTACAGATTATGAGGAAAAACAACTTTGTCTACCTGCATCACGGCATATCTGAAAAGTCTGATTAAATTTAAAAAGCCAGCAACTTTTAAAGTCCAAGGTTGGAAACATAGTTATGAATCTTGTGATGCCAAGTAAATAAACGGAGACTGAAGGCACTTCAGGGAAATTGTCTAGTACAGTGTCTCACTATATACAAGAGTCACCTGCACACTCAGTACAGAAGACATCTGTAAGATGTCAGCTTGTTTGAAAATTCCTGATGGTCGCCTCACTGGTTTTTGAGGCAGCACACTTCACTTTCGATCAGTGCTCATCTTAGAGAATTCTTTCTTAATAGTTAAGTCTGAAATATTTCTTCCTTTAACTTCTATATGTTAATCCAATTTCTGGTTTTGGAACAATGCAGGGTTTTAAAAAGCCCATCAAATATATAAAAGAAGCCACAATGCCCCCACCCCTTAGTCTTTCTCTGTCCTCTATAAGTTATTGGTTCCTTCAGCCCTCTTATCACATCTTTAACCTTTCTGTATCCTAATTTCCAAACAACTCTTAAAATATAACTACAGGGGATGAACACATTATTACAGTTATGGCCAGAATAATATATTACACAGGATTAATTCAGGAAAACACCATTTATAGAAGTCTATTAACTATTACTTAATATGATTATTAATATAAGTAACTTGATATAATTTTTTTTTCAGAGACCAAAGGATTTCCTGTAACACCTCTAAAATTGAAAAAAAAGGTTTAAGGTGACGGTGAAGCTGATGTAATTTGCTTCATGTCAGTTATCTAATGCTGTGTAACAAATCACCCCAAAACACGGTAGCTAAATCAACAACCATTTTATTTGCTCACGATTCTGTGCATTGGCAGTTTGGATTGGATTCAGTTGGGCAGTTCTTCTGCTAGTCTCACTTGCTGTTACTTACACCAACTGTAACCAGCTGATGGCCTGACCGGGCTGCATGTTTCAAGTTGGCCTCATTCCCACATCTGGTGCTGGTGGCCAGCTGGAGCTGGTTGAACCACTCTCCTCCAGTTTTCTCTAAGACTTGAGGGGTTAGCTCAGGCTCTCTCACGCGAGATCTCAGAGCTGTTAAGAGGCGAAGCAAACCTCAAGTCCTTGGGCTAGAAATTCGTAGCGTTAAGGATCAAGTATGGCCCTGTTGGAGCTTTCAGTATAGGAGAAACTGTGAATTGAATAAATAAATCCAAGTGTGATGTATCTTATGTACAAGGGCTATACTTCTTTCTTTTAAAAAAATATAAGTTACATGCAATAAAATCCACTCTTTTTGGTATACAGCCCGAGTTTTTTTTTTTTTTAATATTTTATTTATTTATTTGATGGAGAGGAGAGAGATCACAAGTAGGCAGAGAGGCAGGCATAGAGGGAGAGGGAAGCAGGCTCCCTGCTGAGCAGAGAGCCTGACGCGGGGCTCGATCCCAGGACCCTGAGATCAGGACCTAAGCTGAAGGCAGAGGCTTTAAGCCACTGAGCCACCCAGGCGCCCCCAGTCCAATGAGTTTTGATAACCACCACCAGAATCAAGATATAGAAAGTCCCATTACCTCAAAAAAATGCCCTGATGTTCTTTCTTTTTTTTTTTTTTTTTTAAAGATTTTATTTATTTATTTGTCAGAGAGAGAGAGAGAGAGAGCACAAGCAGGCAGAGTGGCAGGCAGAGGCAGAGGGAGAAGCAGGCTCCCCGCTGGGCAAGGAGCTGGATGCGGGACTCGATCCCAGTACCCTGGGATCATGACCTGAGCCGAAGGCAGCTGCTTAACCAACTGAGCCACCCAGGCGTCCCATGTTCTTTCTTTTTATTCAACCCTTCTTCTCACCCACAATCCTTGGCAACTACTGATGTTTTCCATTCCTATAGTTTTGCATTTTCCAAAATGTCGTATAAATGGAATCACAGTATAGAAAACTTTTGAGGCTGATTACTTTCATTCATCATAATGTCGAGATTCACACAAGTGTTGTATTACTAGCTTGTTGTTTTTTATTGGTGAATAGTATTTCACTGTATGGAAGAACTAGTTTGTTTATCCATCCAACAATTAAAGTGTATTAGGGTTGTTTCTGGTTTTTGGCAATTACTTACTGAATTATATTAATAGTCAAGTGCAGATTTTTGTGTAAACGTTAAGTCTTCATTCCACTTGGGTAAAATATTTAGGAATGAGATTATTGGGTTTATGGAGAGTCCATATAACTTTATAAGAAACTGCCAAACTCTCCTCACAAGCAGTTCTACCTTTTTGCATATCTGCCATTGATGCTGGAGAGTTGTAGTTGCATCCTCATCAGCACTTGGTATTGTCATTTTTTTTTATTTTAAGTAAGCTCTACATCACACATGGGGCTTGAACTCATGACCCTGAGATCAAGAGTTGCATGCTCTACCAGCTGAGCCAGCCACACACCCCAATGGTATTGTCATTAAAAAAAAAAAGTTATTCTAATAAATGTGTTGTGGTATCTCTGTGGTCTTAATATGCATTTCCCTAGAGATTATGTTGAGCATGTTTTCATGTGCTATTTGACATCCATATATCTAATTTGGTAAAATATGTTTAAACCTTCTGCCCACATTTTTGTTGGGTTTTTGTTTTCTTGTGGTTGAATTTTGATAATTCAATGCATATTCTGAATATGTCATTTGTCAGATATAATTTGCAAATACTGTTTGTTTTTTCATTCTTTTAATAGTGTCTTTAGCAAAGCATAAGTTTTAACTTTTAATGAAGTAAAAATTATCAATTTTTGCTTCTGTATATAGGTCGTACTTTCAGTGTTCTATCTAAGAACTCTTTGCCTAACCTAAGATTACAAAGATTTTTCTTCCTATGTTTTCTTCTATAAGTGTCAGTTTTATGTTTTACATTATTAGGTCTATGACCCACTTGAAATTAATTTTAAGGGCAGAATTCATTTTATTTGCATTTAGGTATATAATTGCTTGAGCAAAATTAGTTGAAAAAAGATAATTTTCTCTTCATTTAAATGGCCTTTGTACCTTTGTGAAAAAAATCAATTTCCATCGATATATGTTCCTACCCTTTTGCCAATACCACAATATTTTTTCAAAAAAGATTTTATCTCAGGACCCTGAGATCGTGACCTGAGCCAAAGGCAGAGGCTTTACCCCACTGAGCCACCTAGGCGCCCCAATACCACACTATCTTGCTTACTGTAGCTTTATATTAGTCCTTGAAATCAGAAGATATAAATCCAACTTTGTTTTTCTTTTCAAAATTCTTTCGACCAATCTAGTTTCTCTGGCTTTCAGTATAAGTTTCAGAATTAGCATGGTACTTACAGAAAAATTCTCTGGAGTTTTGATTTGGATTTTGTTGAGGCTTTAAGTTCAGGGAGAACTGACATCTTGACAGCATTATCTTCCAATTCAGGAATAATATATTCTTCCAGTTATTTAGTTTTTTTTAAAGTTTCTTTTACAGTTCTTTATAGTTTTCAGCATATGGATTCTGAACAGATTTTGTTAGATTAATACCTATTTAATTTTTGGTGCTATTGTAAATGGTAGTTTTTAACATTTTGGATTCCAATTATTGTATTGGTAATATATAGAAATACACTTTTTGCGTATTGATCTTATAATTCCAAGATTCCATTTGCTAGACTTGTATTCATTTCTAAAAGCTTTTTTTAGATTCCTTGTAATTTTTAAAAAATATTTGTTTATTTTTAATCTTTTTAAATTTTATTTATTTATTTGACAGAGAGAAAGGGATCACAAGTAGGCAGAGGCAGGCAGAGAGAGAGGGGGAGGCAGGCTCCCGGCTGAGCAGAGAGCTCGATGCGGGGCTCGATCCCAGGACCCTGGGATCATGACCTGAGCAGAAGGCAGAGGCTTTAACCCACTGAGCTACCCAGGCGCCCCAAGATTCCTTGTAATTTTTTTTTTTAAAGATTTTATTTATTTATTTGACACACAGAGAGATATAGATCACAAGTAGGCAGAGAGGCAGGCAGAGAGAGAGGAGGAAGCAGGCTCCCTGCGAGGAGAGAGCCCGATGTGGGGCTCGATCCCAGGACCCTGAGATCATGACCTGAGCCGAAGTCAGAGGCTTTAACCCACTGAGCCACCCAGGCGCCCTTCCTTGTAATTTTTTAAAGATTTTATTTATTTGTCAGAGAGATAGATAGCACAAGCAGTGGGGGAGGCAGGCAGAGGGAGAAGCAGGCTCCTTGCTAAGCAAGGAGCCCTAAGTGGGACTTGATCCCAGGACTCTGGGATCATGACCTAAGCCGAAGCACAGGCTTAACCAACTGAGCCACCCATGCGTTCTATGCTTCCAGTTTTCAAAGACAAAAATATTTCATCTTTCACTATTAAGTATAATGTTGGCTGTAGGTTTTAAAAAGATGATTTATCAGACTGAGAAAGTTTCCTTTGGTCTAGTTTTGGTATTAATGTAATGCTGCCATAAAAAAAAAAAAAAAGAGCTGGGAAGCATTCCTTCTTCTGTGGTCTGGAAAATATGTGTAGAATTGGTATTTTTTCTTACTTCAGTACTTGGTAGAATTCACCCAGTAGCCATATAGACCTGAAGATTTCTTTGCTGAAGGTTTTCAACTATGAACTCAATTTCTTTAATAGATGTCAGACAATTCAGGTTATCTATTTTTTCTTGAGTGAATTTTGGTAATTTCTTTTAAGGAACTGGTTCATTTTTTAAGTCCTTGAATTAGTCTTCTGGTCTAGAGCCTGGCATGGAGTGGAAGTTGATCGATGGTAGTAGAATAGATAAATGAATGAATAAGCAAAACATTAGGGTAGGAGGAAGAAACCTTCCCTTCTTCCCAGAGGAAAACTGTCACTCTTAGAAATAGGAAAGGACCATTCCAAGTAACTAGAGCCTGGGTGACTGTATATTTACTCTGTGATAGGCACTGTGTGAAGTGCCATGATTATATGAATTGTCATAAAACAAGGATAATAATCACACTTTCCTTATAAAATCGAGAGAAATAAAAATGAGACGATTCATATAATCACCACCTAAGTAGTTTTCACATATGGCTAAAGAAGTCAGAAACCCAACTAGTAAATGAAGTTGGAATCCAAACCCATGCTTATTTCTGAAGCCTTTTTTAAAACCTCAGTGATTCGCATCTCCAGCGATATATATTTGTATATAGATATTCATATTCTTTCTCTCCCCGCCCCCTTCACCCTATCTTTCCTGGTTCTGTGGGTTGGGAGTCTGGGCCTCCTCTGGCTGGGTCTTCTGCATTTTTTTCTTTTTTTTTTTTTTGAGAGGGGGGTGGGGTGGGGAGGAAAAGAGGGAGAGGGAGATGGAGAATCTTAAGCAGGCTCCACCCCCAGCACCAGCAGAGGCAAGGCTTTAACTCACAATCTGAGTGAAATCAAGAGTCTGACCCTGAACCAAATGAGCCACCCAGGTGCTCCTGGAGATTTTTCTAAATTTTAGTATATGTGCTGCCGAAGCGAGCACAGATTTTTTTAAATTTTAAAGCAGACAATCATCCTGATTAGATCGAACCAGTTCTGTCTGCCTTACTCTTTGTAGGAAGAAGTTCCAGTATCAGTTCAGTTTTCAAAGTCTTTGTTATGTTGGTTTGGGTCTGTCCAATGCATGTATGTATCAGGGACCAACCTAGCACTTAGGCAGTGGTTTATAGTCTAGTTATAATACATATATATAATAAACTACATATATCGATAAACTATATATACCTTACATAGTTCAATGGTTTTTACATCTCAAAGCCTTCATTATCTGTTTTCTTTTTTTTAAAGATTTTATTTATTTATTTGACAGAGAGAGAGAGATCACAAGTAGGCAGAGAGGCAGGCAGAGAGAGAGGGGGAAGCAGGCTCCCCGCCAAGCAGAGAGCCCGATGCAGGGCTCGATCCCAGGACCCTGAGATCATGACCTGAGCTGAAGGCAGAGGCTTTAACCCACTGAGCCACCCAGGCGCCCTGAATATCTTCTGTAATGTATTTTCTTTGAAAAGGAGAAAGATAATGGAAGAGTAAACTGGAAGAGTACTTGAGAGTGGAGAAAGGACTTTAAAAAAAAATAACCTACAAAAACACCAAAACCCACTTGACAAATAGTGCTTCAGCTTCAAGGAAACTTTGGGGAAACTTATAATTGTTTTAGGGAGTTTGGACTCCATACCTTATTGGGGCACTGTGGGGATGGGGGAGCCCTTAAGCTTTATTTTTGCCTTGAGTTAGGAAATGGAATTTGTAGAGCACATAAGGGTTAAAATCTGGAGACTTGGAGAAAAAAAAATTTTTTTTTAAAGATTTTATTTATTTATTTAACAGAGAGAGAACACAAGCAGGCAGAGAGGTAGGCAGAGACAGAGAGAGGAGCAGGCTCCCCGCGGAGCAAGGAGCCCGATGCGGGACTTGATCCCAAGATGCCGGGATCATGACCTGAGCCAAAGGCAGCTGCTTAACCAACTGAGCAACCCAGGCGTCCCGAGACTTGGAGAAAATTAAAGTGTTTCCAGAAACATACCATCAAAAAGAAAATGAGATTTTTTTCCTTTTTGATCCCTTGATGTTAACCCATTTCAGCATTCAGCTTTTTCTTCAACACCAAAAGGAAAAGCTGGCTGGCTCAATCAGTAGAGCATGAGACTGCCTTGGGGTTGTGAGTTTAAGCCCCATATTGGCTGTAGGGATTACTTAAAAATAAAATCTTAAACAAACCATAAAGAACAAAACGAAAAGCCACTTTAAAATATGGTAGGGTCTGTAACTGATAGTAAGCTAGTGAGGAAGAAAAAAAATGTTCCCTAGAGAAAAATTTATTAAGAGCCAAATCACAATAAAACAAAAATTTAAAAAGCATATGAATATTCATTATTTAATTAACTAGTATTTATTAAACACACCACCAATGTTCCAAGTGCAACAGGAAAATCAATTCACATATAAAAATAAAGAACTACCCCATGCCTTGATATTGGTTCTTTATTTAATTAAGCATTTCCACTCACAATTTTTAGGCTAAGAAATCACCACAGAAGGGAGAAGAGAAAGATAGAAGAAAAATCTATATATTGCATGAAAGTAAAATAGGGAAACTAGCTTTATGTATCTTGATAACTTATTATTTTTAAAAGGAAGATCTTGCTGGTAGAGAAAATTATGTCTATTTTCCTGATCAAGTTGCTTAATAAGTTGCTTATCTCAATACCAAAATTAAACACTGTGGCATACAATTTCATTATCTTACCTAAATGAAACCAATAGGGGAAACCATAGAATATGGCTGTGAGGGTAACTCACAGATATATACATTCCTATGTAAAAAGTTGGAAACATATGGTCTTTTCTAAATGAAGTTTTTATTTTCTTAGGCTTCAATTAAATGCATTTCCCTCTATATAATTTTCCACAGCAGATTCTCCTAAATTCTAGCAATGCCAAAAAAACCTCACTAGGCTTTTGGTAAAATCTTACATGACGAATTTATCAAATATAAATCATTCTAACATCTAGTTAGAAATCAGAGACATGAAATGTACTAGAAGCTCTTTTCTAACAGAAAAACTATGCCATTTTCTCTTACTGGAAATAAATAAAAATTATCAATTTCCATGCTTTCCCTGATGTTGTCTTTCCACTAGCTTAAAATCAACACATACTTTTGTAAAAACATAATCTACAAAGATGGTAAACGGGTATGTAATCACCCATTTCACAAGTATTACACAGTAGAGACTGATTATAATCATACAGAATTCCTTAAAAATACTAACTCCTCAGTCCCACACTAGATCTACTGAATTAAACATTTTTTCATTAGTTTTTTTTCTTGAAAAACAAGCTTCTAAATTGATTTTCATGGTCATCAAATTTGAGAATCACTTTTGCAATCAAGTAAGAGTCAAAAGGTATGGCTTCTATTCTACTCCTGGTTCTAATTATTTGGTGGTTTTATTTGGCTTCTCTGGTTTCTTCATCTGAAAAAAATGGAGTTAGAATGGATTCCTAAGGTCCTCTTAGCTGCAACAATTTATACAGATGTGTCCTGAAAGGAACAGGAAATCAGGACACACATACACAGAAGACAGTGTGAAACAGAGGGAGAGGATGACCATCTACAAGCCAATGAGGCCTCAAAAAAAAACCCAACTCTACTGACATCTTACTCAGGCATAGCCTCCAAAATTTATGAGAAATAAATTTGTTAAGCCACTTAGTCTGTGGTATTATAGCAATCTTAGCAAACCAATTTAATGAATTATATGGGATGCCTGAAAGTATGCACAATTCTAAGCCTCTCTCAGAGAGGTAATTTCTGGGAATTATTGATCGATAAATCTGCCTTTTTATCACACACAATAAAGTCTGTTATATACAATCAAGTATGCAAACTATTTCTTTAAAATCTGTGATATCAAGTGGTTCACTGATGCAAAGATTACAAAAGACCTATCTAATCTATCTCATATTCTCAAGGACCTTATGATTGAGTTCAAATATTGATAAGAAATAAGAGAATGAAGAGCTCCAATTTGCAACAATCTTAAAATGTTAAGGGTGAATTCTTGCATTCTATGAGAATAAACAGTGCTTAATATAGAATGCTAAAAAAAATGGACTGCTGAAGATTATGAGGCAATGTCATTGACAGCAATAAAGTAAAAAGGAATGGATGAGGGACACAGAAACACTTGACGGACTGGCCAAGGAAGAGAATCTAAAAGAAGACCACCAACAAAGTGAGCTGGGAGAAACAACAGAAAAAGAGTCACAAAAACTGCAGAAATTGAAACTGGCAGACAAAGACCATAAGATGGCCCTATAGTTTAAATAATGGACATGAGAAAATTTCTGCAGGGGATAGAAAACTATAAAAGGTAATTTAGCAGTTTTTTTTTTTTTTTTAAAGAACCAAACGGAACTTCAATGCCATATATTTCAATGCTGAAAAATATAGCCAAAATAAAAAAACACAATGGATGGCCATAACATAAAAAAACAGGTGAAGTAAACTAGAATATGGGGAGGAGAAATGATGCAGAATAAAGCATGATGAGACAAAAAGAACTGGAAAATATAGGAAAGAGGGTTTTAAACACAGAAAGCAGAATAAGTTCTCTGTGCTTAATGAGAATCCCCACAGAAGAGAATGGGGAAAGAGGCAATATGTGAAGGAGAAGTATTGAGACTTTCTTAGAAGTAAGAAAAGACTCAAATCTAGATTCAAAGAGCAGAACAAATCCCAAACAAGACTGATAAAAGAAATCCATACCCAGACACATAATAATTAAACTTTGTAAAATGAAAGCAGATAAAGAGATTTCCCTCTTAAAGCTGCAATGTTTAGTTTGCCTGATGGTTGACTCAATAGCAGCAGAAGTTTGAAGAGAGTAGAAAAATATCTCTAATGAAAGATAATGAAGGCCAAATTAGAATCTTACATTCAGTGAAAGTATCTTTGCAGAATGAGGGCAAAATATATTTTCAAAGAAATCATGAGCAAGTATGCCACCAGTGGACTTTCACAAAGTGATATTCTAAAGTGTTTCAGGTAGAAAGAAATTTAGCCCAGAAGGTAAGCCTGAGATGCAAAAAAAGAATAAAGAGCAAAGAAGGTGAAATACGTGTATGGGTAAATAGAAACACTGATTTCATTAACAAAATAACAGAATTAAAAGACTTATGTAAATGACAACAGAATTAAAGTAGTAACAGAAATAAAATACATGATCATAGTAGCCAAACTGGGAATTAGAGTTGACAGTTATTATAATATAACAACTGTGTAATAAATAATCCCCAAAAGTTACTAGCATAAACCATCCATGTTCATGGATTCTGTGGGTTAGGAATTTGGCAGGACAGAAAGGATGGTTTGTCTCTGCTCCATTAAACTTGGGGGTTGGAATCATTTGAGCTTGCTTACTCATATTGAACATCTGATGCTGGCTGTAGGTTGGGGACCTCAGTTTCTCCATGTTTACTTTAGGCTTTCTCATGACATTATGTCTCGTCCAAGGGTGAGCTTTCCAAGAAGGAGAGAGAGACAGTCAAGTAAAAGCCATATAGCCTTTTGTAACCTAACCTCAAAAGTTGTAGTTACATATGATGTATTTTGTTATATTAGTTAGGGCAATCATAAATTCTTGTACTGGTTCAAAGGCAAGTGAAAATAGATGGTCTCTTATGGGGGTTGGAGGAGGTTGTTAAGATTCTAGAAGAGCATGTGAGACTAGAAATATTGTTGTGGCCATTTTTGGAAACTATCATCAGCAAAAGGTAAAGATAATGATTAAATTTAGTCTGGCTTAATCTGAATGTGCAAACTGTAATACAGGTTAATCATCAAAACACAAAAGCCACTGAACTAGAAAAAGAGAAAAACAGTGTATAGCTTAGGAAAAGAGAAACCGTATCATGTATATTAAGAGTTTAACATAACTGGTTAAACAGGTTTCGGGAGAATTGAAAACATCAGCAAGGGACACAGCTATTAAAGAGAAGAGGGTGACCCTATTAGAACCCAGAAGCCTAGAAGAGATACCCTGCAGTGCCAGAGAAAAGCTAGAGCCTAAGAACCAACCAGAGACTACTACTGGAAGAAAAGCTACTGTTGAGGTGATGCTGACAATGGCAAGGGTAAAAGTCTCTTTTCCCTTCCTCCAGCTTTCCAGTCCTCCTCTTAGTGCCATCTATTTATGGAACCTAAAGGAAGCCAAATGGCAAAAGAGAAATGCAGTCTGCAAAGTTCCAGGATATAAAAAGGTATCTAAAGTTAAGAGATAATATTAGTAACTGGCATGTATGGAATAAAAAAACTACAAAAGAACAAATTTTAAAAGGCAAGAAAATAGAGACAAAGAATCATAGAACTGGCTAAACAAACACAAACACAAAACAAACAACAAAAAACACCCAAGAAAATCAAACCAAACCCCATAAAAAAAAATGTCAGAACTAAACCTAAATATATCAGCAATTACATTAAATGTAATTGGCCTAGGTGTTTCAGTTAAAAGGCAGAGATCATCAAACTGGGTTAAAAAGAACCCCTAAAATCCAAACTATGTTTAGAAATGAAGAAACACTGAAAAAAACACCTAAAAAACCTGAGCTGCAGAGAAACTCTTAATGGAAAGAGAATATTTTAACTATTAATCATATTATGTGTCAAAACTTGTGGAATATGGCTACAACAGTAATTAGAATATCATACAATTATGTTACAATAATATATAATTTTTATAATACTATAGATATTTATTTATAATATACTATAAAGATATTTATAATTTTTACTTTTAAATGATTATGTTGAAAGACAGGCTGAAAATCAATGGGGTAAGTGTCCAGCTCAAGAAGTCAGAAATAGCACTAGTAAAAAAAAAAAAAAAAAAAAAAGAAAGAAAAGAAAAAAAAGAAAAAAATAGGAAACCCAAAGAAAATAGGAAAAATATTAGTAAGAGCAGAAAATGATAGGATAAAAAGCAAGCACACATGAGAGAGGATTAACAAAAATAAAATTTTGGATTTAGAAAAGACTAGACACTACCTTTACTTGAAAATTATACAGAATACCCAAATTAATTTGCAAATAATTTGTAAGAATCATTAGACTTGAGTATGTTTCCAAATACAGAAATAATACAAAAAATTTTATTTAATAAATAATCAAGAGGATAAAAAGTGGGCCACATGATTTGAATTAACATTCATACTTCAGGGGCACCTGGGTGGCTCAGTGGGTTAAAGCCTCTGCCTTCGGCTCAGGTCATGATCTCAGGGTCCTGGGATCGAGCCCCACATCAGGCTCTCTGCTCAGCAGGGAGCCTGCTTCTCCCTCTCCCTCTGCCTGCCTCTGCCTACTTGTGATCTCTTTCTGTCAAATAAATAAAATCTTTAAAAGAAAAAAAAAAGGGGATCCCTGGCTAAGAGCTGGGTTCACTTAAAAAAAAATTCATATTTCAGAATATCTAGAAAAAGTGGGCAAAAGGTATTTAAAAAATGTTGGATGGCACTGGAGAGCTATGTTAGTGAATGGTCAGACTAACATCTGGAAGAAAGTAGAAATTCATAAAAGTGAACCATTCATTTGGGATCACTTGGACCCTGGGAGCTTTTGCAGATATCTAAGAGTCCATTGAGAAGCTGAGAAGAGTTAAGGGAGTAGGGATTGAAAGGTAGAGTCCAGTGCTAGCCAAGAGGTGGAGGCCCTGGTAACCCTAATCTAACCTTTGAACCCAACTCTGAAGGATTGTAGGAGTAAGGATAAACAGGAAGTAAAAGCAGTAGTAGTCTATAGCTCAACTCTGAGTCACATGGATAACTCATAAAATCTCGACTCTAGAATTGGTCTTGAGTTACTAGTGGCCAAGTGCCACTAGTGAAAATACTATGCAGGACATCAAGTTATTTTTAAAAGCAATTTTTCAAATATTGGCATACAATTACAGATAACCATACACACAAGGATGTAAGGTAATGATTAGCTGAAACAAAAAGAAAATAAAAAGAGGCTCATAGGAGAGTTCCAGATTTGGGATTAAACACATACAATAAAATAATAATGCTTTTCATGTTTAGGTAGATAAAAGATTGAAAATTTCAGCAAGATAACTGGAAACTGCGAGAGTGACAAAATTTGCATATTTGTTATTAGAAATTTGAGAACTGAAAATACAATGGGCTAAGAATAACCAAGATACTCTTAGAGAACAATAAGTTGGGAGGACTTGTTCTGCTAAATATAAAAAATAATACATCAGCTACAATGATGAAAATACCCTATTAGCACAGGGATAGAAAAGAAACAAAAAATTCAGAGATATAAACATAAACGGATATATGATTTTAGCGGTAATGCAGAAGAGTGGCAATGCAAAAAAGAACATACTTCAGTAAAAGGACATACTTCATAATTCAATAAATGGCGGTGAGGTACTTCCAAGCACACACAAAATTAATTCCTCATAAACTGAAAACTGAAAATGTGTAAGGCAAAGCTAAAGCCTTTAGAAGACAATATATAGGGAAGTACCTTCATGACCTTGGATAGAGAACAATGTTTTAAACAACTCACAAAATACACTAACCTTAAAACAAAAGACTGATACTTTTTTTTTTTTTTAAAAGACTGATACTTTTTAATACCTAACCATTGAGAAACTCTTTTTAGCAAAGAACATCATAAAGAGGGGGAAAGGCAAGCCAGAGTGGGAGAAGATATTTGGAAACATATAGCTAACTAAAAACAGGATTTATAAAGCAATGAGGAAAAGACTAACACAACAGAAAAATGGGGAAAAGAATTGAAAAGACATTGTGCAAAAAAGAAAGTCAAAGTGGCCAACAAACTTAGAAAAAGGTGCTCAATTTCATTGGCAGTTAGGGAAATACAGAGTAAAACTTCAGTGACATACAACTTCACGCCCACCAGATTTGCAAAATTAAAAAAAATCTGTTAATACCAGTGTCAAGCAAGGTGTGAAAATACGGGCTATCTCTACTGCTAAGGCATTACTCTGTTATTGTCCAATAAAATTAAAGTTGTGAATACCTATGACCAAGTAATTCCATTCCTAGGTATATACCTCAGTTGCACTAGGAAATACATACAATATGTTCATTGAGGAACTGTAATTGCTCTAAACTAAAAACATCCCATAGTCAATAGAATGAATAAATAAGTTGTGGTATATTAATGCAAAAGTAAACTATACAACAATGAATAAACTGTGAGTATGAGCAACAACATGGGTGATTCTCATGTTGAATGAAAGCAGCAGCCACAAAAAAAAAAACAAAGTCTGATTCCATTTACATCAAGTTCAGAAACAAACAAGAAGTAAACTGTCTTAGTTAAGTACATGATAGGTAGTTAACACCATAAATAAAAACAAAGTATCACAAAAGTTAGGATAGTGGTATTGCTAGAGGATATGGGTAGGGAAGCTGGTGGTGATTGAGAAGGGACTATGAGGGACATTTCTGGGCTGCTGTCAATGTTCTATTAATTTGACAGGTGGTTATACAAGCCCTTACTTTAAAATTAATCCTTAAACTATGTATTTATATTCTATATTTTCTTTTGTATATATATATATTTCTCAACTTAAAAAACAAAGCTAAGAAATGGCAAGAGAAAAATGAACACTAAAAATCACCTATTAATTACTCTAATCCCCATGATTTCAACTTCCTGATTTTGGTTTGGATTTGTTGAAAATAAAACAGTTAAATCCATACCTACTGACTGTATACCAAATGATTATTTACTTACAATCACAATAAATTTTTGTACTTTTAATTTTTGTTCCTTATAATTGAGTTACTAG
This sequence comes from Nasua narica, assembly GCA_028533885.1. Taxonomy (NCBI): domain Eukaryota; kingdom Metazoa; phylum Chordata; class Mammalia; order Carnivora; family Procyonidae; genus Nasua; species Nasua narica. The sequence continues at coordinate 48,295,730 of CM052800.1, forward strand.
GTCAAGGGATTTTTCCTTAAGATCTCAGAAGAACGATTTTCTGTCTTCATTTTACTAATTATAAAAAAGTGGACTCTAAACATTGCTGACTTTTATGTCTTGTCATTGGCATCACCAAGGATTGTTTTTTTTTATTTTTTATTTTTAAAAAGATTTTATTTATTTATTTTACACAGAGAAAGAGATCACAAGTAGGCAGAGAGGCAGGCAGAGGGAGAGGGGGAAGCAGGCTCCTCACCGAGCAGAGACCCGATGAGGGGCTCGATCCCAGGACCCTGAGATCATGACCTGAGTTGAACCTGCTGAGGGTTTAACCCACTGAGCCACCCGGGCACCCCCAAGGATTGTTTAATAGACAAAAAATAAAAACAAATATATACATCTATTTCTAAGTTCAAACTTTGGGATGATTTAGAGGAAATTTTGATGAATATCAAAAAAGTTTTCTGATATTTTGATATTTTCATAGTTTTGAACTCTAAAAAGGAATATACTTTAAGGTGCCTGGTTGGCTCAGTTGGTATGGCATGTGACTCCTGGTCTCAGGGTTGTGAATTCAAGCCCCACATTGGGTGTGAAGACTACTAAAAATAAAAGTCTAAAAAAAAAAAAGAATATACTTTAGATATCCCCAACCAACAGTGTGCGATTTACCAGATCTTCTAGGTCTTACAGTCACCATTTTTCAATTGTTTTAACAGAATTCCCAGAAGCCAGAAGCACTTTGAAGTAATTTTCCTCTACAATCAGTGACTGTTATATCTGCATGATTGCAAAACTTGAAAATTAGAAAACACCATTACTCACAAAATGAATAGCAAAATTGGAATCTCTGGAGTCAATCAATGGAATAGGATTTACAAAGATACCGTCAAATTTCTTAATTTATTTTTAATAAGTAAAAAAATCACTCAGTGGTATCGTACAAAATCAAATCATTTTTGCACTTGGTATTTTCATCACCAAAAGTGATCTAATGGTACAGAAATAAAATAGATAATGAAAAAAAAATTGTCATTAACTTCACACCCTGGCTTTCCTGCTTAGTAGAACTAAATAGAGATTATTAATGGCAATAACCATTACCTACAAGGGAAAAAAAAGCAATGATAAAATGGTTTCAAGTATAATCACAAAATGAACTTAATCCTTATTGATTTTGCTTATGTCTACTAAAGCACTGATCACTACAAATAAGAACTGATAGCACGGCTCCAAATTTACTTCTGAAAAGATGTGGAGATTTAGATAAAATATAAGCAAGCTATTTGATCACAGTTGAGGATTACTGAATGGCTACCTAGAAAACATCAGTTATTTTCGCACAAAGAAAAGTGAAAATGGGGAAAAGGTTTCTTATAGCAAAGTCCTTTTTTATTGCTAGCATCAAGAGTTCCAAGCCATAGAACTCTGATGTTCTTGAATTCAATTTGAAGTAATTTTAAACGTTATACTTAAATAAAAATTACTTATTTCAAGGGTATCCATTTCCTTTAAATTCATCCCGTCCACTTATCCTTGTCTCCAATGCAGAGCATCTTTTTATTCGTACAAATTCACCTTCCATTCCCAAATATAATTTTCCCAACTGGATGATACTTTTACAAAAGAATGAAACAATACAGTTAGCTGACAAAGTAATCCAACTATTTATATGAAATAAAAGGGAAGTTAGTAGAGAGTATAAAAAGATACCAAATAGGAGTAATACTGATGTAAATCTAGTCTTGAGTTTATCAAAGTACCTATTAATGGCCTCAACAGGAGATCAGACTAAAAGTAGCTAGAGGGACATGACTTCCTGTGGTTACAAAATGCCAATTGCTTTAGAATCCATGATAGCCATAGAAATAAAATACTTGCTGTTTTTACTAAGTTTACAGAGTTGAGTACATTTTATATCATTTTAATGAAAGCACTTATATGAATTTTCTGTAATATCTCCTATCAGAAAACAGAAAGTTTCTACCAGTAAAGACCTAAAAAAATAAATTTTTATCTTTGTCAGTTCCTCTTTTGGGAATGCAGAATAAAACAGTATGTTTCCCTTAAAATAAATTTTTTTTTCCTGTCCATTAGGTTGTTGGAAGAAAAAAAATCAAGACTCAACTAGTAATGATCTTTTTTAATTTCTAGTTTTCCTCTACTTCTAAGGACACTCTCTTTACAAAACCTTTTAGTCTTATATACTATGACAATCAGGTTAAGAGTTCCAAATAAATAAAATGGCCACATTAGGAGGCATATTGAAGAATTAAATGATTAGCCACATTTAGCTGTTCACATTCATGGGTCCTCTAAGAGGGTTGTCAGAGTTCATATAATACTGTTAACATTTAATACAAGTTAACATGTGTCATCTGACTTACTACTCATGGGTTACAACACTGATGCTATCAACAGAGATCCTGATTTTTGGGAGATAGTGTTATTAACAAACTCCAGTTAAATTAGCTGGACAGTAAACGGTAACCATATGTACAATTTAAAATGGCTACTCTTCATTCACTGCTACCATCTCTCCTCTTCCCACTGGTGTTAAACTCAAAAGCCTAATTTTAAGAGGTGCAGGGTGCCAAACACTATTTGTATAGAAAAATTGGGTCTCAAATAGTGAACAACAAAATTCACGAAATAAGATTAAACTTTTTGGATAGTTGCATTTGTTACTTTCAACTTCTTGATCTTTTATCTCTTCTGGTGATGGATACATTATTTTTTTCCTTCTTTTCATCCAGAGATGTTAATACACAAATTTTTTGTAAGCATTATAAAACGTCAGTCCAGTTCAAAGTTGCTTGTGATCATTCACATATGAAGCACTAGACAAGTACAGATTATATTCCAAAATGCTTTAAAATTCTTTACGGTAGTTTTCTACTGGTGTTTCCCTTAAATTAAGGCTTCATCAAAGAGAAATCCATAGTATTATGAACTGATTTTTTTCATTCCTGAATTAAATGCAATCTCTCCAAAATCAAGTAGTCCTGGAGTAATTTAAGACAACTTCTGTTAATCAGTGTCATGACTAAAATAGTATCTTACTGGAGGTCCAGGCAAATCTTCATCTCCATCAGTGTCTGGAGCAAATGATACAGTAAGATCCACATATTTCTTTTCAGTAGAAGGTTTCACAAGTTTATGCATTCTAAGAAAGATAATCAAAGACAAATAATTTGGTCAATTCTATAAAATGAAAGAGTCTATAAAATGAAACATTTGCTGTTTAATGTTGTCCAGAGATTCTGGACCTGTGTGCCTAGACTTTACATTTATTTTTAAATCTAAAAATTCACCTGCTTTCATATATAATAATTTTTCTTTACTAAAAGCTCTAAACTCTAGACATTCATTTATCTAACAGTGAATCAGTCTGGACTACTGCTAGTATTGGTAAAGAATACAGACCATCGTTAAAAGACAATCCCTCCCACCCACAAAACCAAAATGTAAGCAATGTTTTTTAAAAATGAATTTTCCTCATATTCCCTGAAGTGTGGAGGCATCATAAATTCTTCTCAAGCATTTCTATGTAAAGAGTAAAAAGCAAACTAGATTTAAACCTTCAAATGCAAGCTAATCACAGTGAAAGACATTAAGTTCTACCTTTCTCTTATATCCCTTGTATATCCTATTCACTAAAAAACCACTTTGTTGTTGCAATAGTCAGATGCTTTTTTTTTTTTTAAGATTTTATTTGCCAGAGAGAGAGAGAAAGAGAGACAGAGAGAGCGCAAGCGAGTGCACAAGCAGAGGGAGTGGCAGGCAGAGGGAGAAGCAGACTCCTTGCTGTGCAGGTAGCCTGATGTGGGACTTGATCCCAGGACCCTGGGATCATGACCGGAGATGAAGACAGATGCTTAACCGACTGAGCCACCCAGGCATCCCTGTCACTGATACTGTCTTAAATCAAGTTACCATCTATATATCCTTAGATTACTAGATCAGCTTCAAGCCAGCTGTCTCCTACCTCCAATCTACTCTGCTGCCAGAATCCTTTTAAAATATAAATCCGATTTTACTTTCTTGCCTAATAATGTTATATATCATATACCATGTACCTATCTCATGCAGGCTCTGAACTATGTAATCTATTTAAATCTCAATAATAGCTCTTCCCATTTTACAAAGAAATTTTGTCCCATTTATAACTTCTCATTCTTTCTACCATTTATTCTTATCATCTCATCCCTAAGTTATTCCAAAATACTGATTTCCCAAATAGATCATGCGTGCTCTTTATTAGCTGTGTGCTTTTGCATAAATTATTGCTTTTTACCGGATATCCTTTTTCAAAGATAGCTCAACTGAAATCTACCCTAAGGGAAAGGTTTGAATTAGTAGTGCCTAAGGTAGTCTGTAAAAACCTTTATTATACTGATTATTCAATTACATTTAATGATTAACATGTCCCTTTCTCACAACAGACTGTGAATTCCTTGAGGGTATAGGCTATTTGATAAAGATGTATAATGACAAAATATTAAAAGGAGTAACATTTATGGACTACCTCTTAGTTGCTATTACACTGCTAATCTTTACTATTATTTTAAATTTTTTTTAAAAGATTTTATTTATTTATTTATTAGGAAAGAGAGAGAGTGAGAGAGAGCATGAGAAGGGAGAAGGTCAGAGTGAGACGCGGACTCCCCATGGAGCTGGGAGCCCGATGTGGGACTCGATCCCGGGACTATGGGATCATGATCTGAGCCCGGGACTATGGGATCATGATCTGAGCCGAAGGCAGTTGCTTAACCAACTGCGCCACCCAGGCGCCCTTTACTATTATTTTAATACTTAATAGTTAAGGGTACAATCATTCCTATTTGTGGACAGAAAATTGAGTTTCAAAAAAGTTCAGTAAGCTACTCAATGTGACAAAAGAAGTAGCTGGGCATGTGAATCCAGGTCTTTCTAAAGCCAAGCTCATCTAGCCACTTAATGGGTACTTAGTAAATATCTGGTAAATGAAAAATGTAGTAAATGAAAAATATCATTTACAAAGTATATCATGGTAGAGATTCCAAATACTGGCCAACTTATAAAGCACTATTGTGAATTACTTGCAACAAATTTTAAATTCCACTAACCAATATGCTTCAGGACTGCATTCTACTCTCATCTAGGTAGTATACAGGAAATAGCATTATTAATGTATCCAAGAGATACTCAGGGATCATAATGACAGATAATGTAAGACAAATTAATGCCTTATTATATGTAATAGCAATTTTAATTAATTAATTAAAGATTTTATTTATTTATTTGACAGAGAGAGATCACAAGTAGGCAGAAAGGCAGGCAGAGAGAGAAAGAGAGGGAGGGGGAAGCAGGCTCCCTGCTGAGCAGAGAGCCCAATGTGGGGCTCGATCCCAGGACCCTGAGACCATGACCTGAGCCGAAGGAGAGATCTTAACCCACTGAGCCACCCAGGTGTGCCCAATTCTGATTTTTTTAAAGTATAGATCATTAAGCCTGGATTATAGTAATAAAAAGTGATTAATCTCATTAATCTGTGATTAATCTCAAAAAGTGATTATAATTAATAATCATAGTTAAAACTTGCATATGTTAAAGCACCAATCATGCAGAGATTCATATGACAAATATTTTTACTTACTTATTTACTTTTATTTATTTAATACAAGTTAACATGTGTCATCTGACCTACTGCTCATGGTTGTAACAATGATGCTATCAACAAAGATCATGATTTCTAGGAGACAGTGCTATTAACAAACTGGTTAAATGAGCAGAGGTAAATCTATTCGCTTTCCCAGTGTGCATCCACTTTATGTTTTAATCCTTGTGAATCTTCTGATATAAGGTTCAATACTTACGTTAACTTAAGTCTTTTTGCATGACCTGGCATTACAGGAACATAAAGCATTTTGACTCCCTGTACCACCATCGTTGGTTCAATTCCATACTTCTCCTAAAAGTAAATACCCAAAAGAGAAATAATCAAAGCTATGTCCAGATATAGAAGGCTGGGTGACAATGTTTTACAACCAGTAAAGACAGTGGACAAATTTCTGCTAAGTATTATTTATGAAAACCTCCAACCAATGAACCAAGTAAATAAATGTCTCACTTTGACTGCATTTATGAAATCCAAGAGGGTGAAGTCTTCTTTACCATGTATAGTCCATCTGTCCCAAATTGTAAATGATATTCCATTTCTGTTGTAGAAAAATATTCAAAACAAAACATTTTAATATTTTTCTTTTTAGTAATAATAGAAAGCCCCATAGGTCCATTATTTGTGATTCAGCTACGTAATAACAGAGGCAAAAAAGAAAAATACAACTAATTTCTTCATTACACTATACAAGGTAACCACTTTTATCAATACACTTTATTGATCCTTCCAGTGTCTCACAATAAATCAGTGTCTTAGCAAGAGAGTTCTCTAAAAGTTACATGGGTTTTATTGTGTGGATGTTCTAGTCCCCTATGACTGAACAGTTTGGTTGTTCTAATCTTTGGCTACGATAAACAATGCCAAAATGAATATCTTGATAAATATATCATTTGAGATGAGTGCAAATATGTCTGCAAATCCAAAATATTGCACTATATTTCCTTATGGATTATATTATTCTATACTCCTATTAGTACTGATGTATGAGGACAGTGCTTTCTCATTCTTGTCAAGATAGGTATTTCAAATTTTTGGTTGTTGTCAATTTGAAAATGAAAAATGGAGGTCCAGGGGAACTGTTCTGCTCTATTACACAATTTTTGGAACCAGATTTAAATCTCATGACATATCAGTCAGACATGATAGTGCCTTCTAACTCATCTGAATTAGGATAACAGATGAAACCATAAGAAAGTACAATGCTAAATAATGTGGCAGATTAAATGTTGTGAGAGTTCTATGGCTAGTTTAGTCAGAAATGCTTTGCATAAAGCAAAAGAATAAAACTGCACCACTCTCTTACACCATACAAAAAGTAACTCAAGGGGTTCCTGGCTAGCTTAGTCAGTAGAACATGTGACTCTTGATCTTGGGGTTGTAAGTTTGAGCCCTGCATTGGGTGTAGAGATTACTTAAAAATAAAATCTTAAAAAAGAATTAACTCAAAATGGATTAAAGACCTGCATACATGACCTGAAACCATAAAGCTCCTAGAAGAAAACACAAGTGGTAATAAGCTTCTTGACATCATTCTTGGTGACAGTTTTTTACACTTGGCACCAAAAGTAAAAGTAGACAAATGGGACTACACCAAACTAAAAAGCTTCTGCATGGCAAAGAAAACCATCAGCAAAATGAAAATGCAGACAAGGGGCACTTGGGTGGCTCATTCAGTTAAGTGGCTGCCTTCAGCTTAGGCCATGATCCTAGGGTCCTGGGATCAAGTCCCATATCAGGCTCCCTGCCCAGCGGGGAATCTGCTTCTCCGCCCCATCCCCTGGCTCATGTTCACTCTCTCACTTTTTTTTTTCACTCTCTCACTTTTTTAAAGACTTTATTTATTTATTTGACAAAGAGAGACAGTGAGAGCAGAAACACAAGCAGAGGGAATGGGAAAGGGAGAAGCAGGCTTCCCCCTGAGCAGGCAGCCTGATGTGGAGCTCGATTCTAGGACTCTGGGATCATGACCTGTGCTGAGGGCAGACGCTTAACAACTGAGCCACCCAAACGCCCCTGGCTCATGCTCCCTCTGTCTCTCAAAGAAATAAAATCTTAAACCCCCCCCCGCCAAAAAAAAGAAAAACAAACCAAAAAAACCAAACAAAAAAATAGAAATATCTTTTCAAAGATGTTTCAGAATAAACAGTCCTAATTGATGAAATAGTGTCTCCCTACAGGTCAGAGGGCAGTTCTGATTCCTGGACAAGGTAAAGATAAGACCACTCTGCTGGGCAATAACTGGTCAGATTTGCCAGCAGTCTTTATATAATATTGGGGTGTTCTTAAGCTCAGTATTCTTTAGCTGTGACACAAATCCATTGTATGTGCACTATCAACCTGGATCCTCTGCGTTATCCTCATAGGACTTACAGGGCAAGAGAAAACAATGCAAACATGAAGCTTATGTTACCTGCCATGCCAGAAGTAATAAACTGTCTCAATTAAAAAAAAAAAAAAGGTAACCTACTGAATGGAAATAAGTATTTGCAAAGCATGTATCTGATAAGGGGTGAGTATCCAAAATATATAAAGAGCTTGAAGATAGACAGATGGCCAACAGGTACATGAAAAGGTGCTCAACAACACTAAACATCAGGGAAATGCAAATCAAAACCATAATGAGGTATCACCTCACACTTGCTAGTATGGCTAGTACTAAAGAAATAACAAGTGTTCACAATGGTATGGAGGTTCCTTAAAATATTAAAAACAGAATTACCATATGATCCAGCAATTCTACTTCTGGGTATTTATCAAAAGAAAATGAAAGCAATAATTCCAAAACATATCAGCATTCCCATGTTCATTGAAGCATTATTTACAATAGCTAAGGTATTGATATAGAAACAACCTAAGTGTCCATCAATGGGTGAATGGATAAAGAAAATGTGATATACACACACACACAAATATATTTCAGCTGTAAAAAAAGAAATCTTGTTATTTGGAACATTAGCATTATGTTAAGTGAAATAAGTCAAACAGAAAGACAAATATCTGTATGATCTCACTTGCATGTGGAATCTTAAAAAAAAAACAATCCTGAACTGAGCTCATACAGACAACAGATTGGTAGTTGCCAAAGGTGGGGCTGGGGGATAAGCAAAATGGGTGAAAAGAGTCAAACAGTACAAGCTTCCAGCTTATAAAATTAATCATGGGTATGTAATATGCAGCATGGTGACTACAGTTAATAATAGTATACTGTATAGTTGAAAGTTGCTAAGAGAACAGATCTTAAAAGACCTTATTACAAAGAAAAAAAGAAGCTAACTATGGTGATGATGTTGACCGGGTTTACTGTTGTGATTATTTCATAATACACACAGGTATTTAATCATTGCGTCGTGCACTTGAAACTAACCTAAAGCATACCAATTATTTTTAATTAATTGAATTTAATTAATTATTGTCAATTAATTAAAAAGATGCTTCATGAAGATGGGATTTTAATCTAGTCTCGAAGTGATGGCAAGGATCACTTTATATAAGAAAAGGAGAGGTGAAACTACAACTTTTTCCTTTTAGAAGGTAAAAATTTTATTTCATTTTCATTATGCAAGAGAAATAGACCTTCACGCATACCTGATTTCAGTTCTTTTTACTTCAGATGTCTCTGTAAACACTATAATTGGAATGGCTAAGTTAAGGAAACAATTTTTGTAAGCTTCAAATGGATAGTCACCAGCTACTTTGATCATCTCCAATGCAACCTAGATAAAAGAAGGTGATCTGATTATAGAAAGAGCCCAAACCTATTCATGACTTTAAAGGCATCTATTTAATTTTTCTAAATTGTTCTCAAGCATTTCTCATTAAAGAGTAAAAGCAGCTACTGGATTGAAATAATAGGAATTTCTTATAAACCTGTCCACTATTAGCATATTTTATACTTTCAAACTTTTCACCTGTTCTACATGGGGTGAGTAAAGTTACCAAAAACATTATTTTGATCATGTAATCTTCCTGTTTTGGAAGATACTAGAATTAAAGAAATACAGTAGTCTAACATCACTTAATATAAGGGCGGATAGTCACACAGCTTCTAAGTATAACACTACAGTACAGCAAAACAACTAGGGCCAGTCTAAAGATTCTGAATCATTAAGCAAATATTAAATTTTAAGAAATATGAATCACTAACAGGAATTATATTTTTTAAGGTAAAGAACTAAAATCCAATACAATCGAAGAGCAACTATCAGAGCAGTTCATCTTATTCAAGAAAAATACAGTACCTGCTTTGTATGGAGGATACAAGAATGACTAAGAGAATTATTGCTTATAAGAAAAACTGTACTGTCTTGACACACGTAATTTTTATGTTAAAATGTCTATATAGCTGTAAAGCTTCAAAATGTGGATTACTGAATTTCAGAAATATCCTGAAATTTAAAATTATAAGATCAATATGGATCCCTCCTTCTCTAAGACTTCTGAGTGACTGGCTAGGTTGGTACAATGGGGAAAACAGATAAGAGACAATTGAAAAGGAGTATTTCCATTCAAAGAATAATAAACTCACCAAGCCAGAAACTGCAGCAGTGGATGTTGCTATAGCAGGTATAATTTTACCAGCTATGCGCTTTGTTTTGAAACGGTCAGCTGGTTCAATGCTATACATTTTGGCACGAAGGTTTGATGCAGCTGTAATGAAATCTATGTGCCCATTATGATCATCATCTTTTTCAAATGAAAGCACTGCCATCTGAAGATCACCTGATCATAACAACCAGAAAAATAAAGTTTTGTAGTAATTTGGAAAGGTTTTATTAGGTAAAAAACAATATGGATTCACTATTCTTAAAGATTCCTTTATGTTTTTAAATGACTAAAATGTATTAGAAAAATCTAGGAAAATGAAGTTATGGAAGGATATGAAAATGATGGCTCTAAAATTACTAAATCAGAGAAGTTTCTATATTAAAAAAATATTTCTAAAACACCGAAAATAAGAAAGATAGGTACCACATCTGCTATTAAGCTGTTTATGACATAAAAATTGTTAACGTTGGGTACCATTCTAAAGTTGATTCCATATATACTAGTCTGAAACATTTTGCCTCTGATAACTAAGTACAGGGTCAGTGAATCTACTAAAAATATGTATCTGTTTGAAATATTTCTAGATTAGTGGTTCTCAAAAATCATTCTATAGATGGGTATAGTTTGATCTGTTATGAAATGAGAAAGTAAGAAACGGAAGTAAGTTTTTTTTTTAGAATTGTAATGATTAAATTAACATATATTTTATTTACAAAATAAATAGTTGGTTAATAGGTTCTTTTTTCCTGAATTTTACTGGTTTGTGCATAAATATCTTGAAAGTCTGGAAACTGTTGATTTATGTAATAAAAGATGGTGGGCAGGTCTAAAAACGTGAGCAAATGGCTCTGTTTTTAAGGAATACAAGTTTAGTTTCCTTAGGTTTAAAACCATTTAATAAGGATGTATACAGGTTAAGTTGGATTCTGTGTATAACTATGGAGTCTAATAAGCCAGGAAGAAATCTGTCTATGGTTTTTCATTCTAAAGTGACTTCGCTGGGTCTAAATGTTAGTCTATACAGGAACTCCATTTTTTTTTTTTTTTTTTTAGGAACTCCATTTTTTTGCTCATTATGCTGGCCATGAGTTAAAAAGGAATCACATAGTTGACTCTTAAGGATTAAACCAATCAGAACAATGACAATAAAGCAGACTTACATTTCAGCAATTGAGGGTAGGGCAAGGGTGAAAAAAATAATGAATTTAGTCACAGTTAAAGATGAACAGTGACTTTCATATGATCATGAAATCAACTACCATCATTATTATTATAACAGTTATCATTTAGTCCCCAAAACTTTTGGATATAGAGTTTATTGAAAATAAAAATTTCCTCAAGCTCAAAGCATTTTTATAAAGATTTCCCCTTACTTGAGGTAGCTTTATTAGATGAAATAGCCTTTTCTAGTTGGAAAACAGCATTCCTCTCATCTTCACTGCTAATAGGAACATGGTCTGGTTTCCTTGCAGTTTCATCTGTTTGAACAACCTTTAAATACATGGACATATATTCATTAATGTTATATCCTACACCTAAGTTTGATTACCATATCTGTTTTACCAAATCAGTCACACAGAGAAGATATTCCCTTTATTTAGTTTAATCATATTATTATTTTTTTATGTATGTTTTTAAATCACTGAAATACACGAGAAAAATCCAGGAAAATGAAGTTATTAAAGGATATGAAAATGATGGCTTTGAGATCACTAAATCAGGGTGTGGAACCTAATATAGGGCTCCAACTCACAACCATGAGATCAAGACCTGAGCCTAGATTAAGAGTTAGACACTTAATGACCGAGTCAGCCAGGTGTCCCTAGTTTAATCACATTATTAATCATTTTGGTCCAATGAATTTTACAGCTTCCACTGTTAAATAATAATATGTTATTTATGTATTTATTATCTATTGCCTCACGCAGACATGTAAATTAGAACAGGGATCTTTATCTTGGTCACTAAGAGAACTTTACTATATTTAAAATAAATTTGTTATTCACTGAATAGCTTATAAGATCTGTGTTCATAGAGATCTCTTTTAAAATTCCATACTAGAATGAAGTTAGTATTAATCAACAGTCTGTAATTCTGACAAATCTACCTCAAACCAAACTGCATAGCTCTAACTAGTGTAGAGCTGTTTTCTATTTCCAAAGAAATCCATAAAATATTTATTATGGGCATCCTTTAAATATTTATTGATTGCTGACAAGAAGCTGTTTCCTAAAGAATATGTCTTCCTTCACATAGATGCATGCTCAGAGCAGCACATCTAAGTAATTTATCTTAAATAAATTACTTATTTGACATTCCACAAGGGCAGTAAACATTTTCAAGCCAAAAAACTATACATCATCCCTAATTAAAAACACTATTTCTTTGTATAGTACACATTCAACTTGTGTTTTTACAGATTAAGTATTCTTATGAGTATTTAAGAAATTGTAAAGAGTCAACGAAGCAGAAGCTTTTATTTGCCAGAATATCTAGTTGATATTTTTCGTATCTGTTAACTAATAGTGCTAGACTTTGAAGTTTCGGTGTGAGTTGCTTCAGGGAGTTGTGAAAAAGCTCATAATTCATGTTAAAACTAAAACTGTAGCTAAATTGTTCAGGCTAATTTATTACCCCAAAACTTTGATAGAGAAAGAAGCAATTCAAGCCACAAAACACTGATGAGCAATAAAGATTAGTAAAGTTATTCATATATGTTTCTTTGGCTTCTGTCTAGCAGTTCTGTCTACTAGAAACCTGTGCCAGGAAACTTCTTTTAAAAAAAATTATCTAAATATAGTTGATACACAATGTTACATTACTTTCAGATGTACAACATAGTGATTTAATTTCTCCACAAATTATGCTATGCTCACCACAAGTGTAGCTGCCATCTGTCACCACAGAATGGTTAGTACAGTATCATTGACTCTATTTCCTATGCTGTGTCTTTTATTCCCTTGATTTATTCATTCCATAACTGGAAAGTCCTTTATATAGGAATTCTGTTTACCGTTCTGTTTTCATTCTTGATAAGCTACAAGTCATGAACATTTCTATTCAGCACACACATTGACTTGTACAATATCAAACAGCTACAAATTTTTCTTTTTTCTAAAATAACAGTGAAGAGTGGAAGATTGCACATACTACTTCCTGTTTGTATTTTATAGGGAGGCAATCATTATTCTCTACTTTTTAATACAGCTAGAGGGTAAGGGGAACAAAAGACTGTTTTGTAGATGATTTTTTAGAGTGTATATAAAAAGGCATATAGAGCATGTGAACAAGAAAAATCTTAGTATTTTCAAACTATTTATCCTGCCTCAATTTTATTTTCTATCTTTATTAAAACTCCTTATCTCTTTTTCCTTCCAACATATTTGCCCAGGAAAATCCCAATCCTAGTTCTATCCATTTTTCTAGCTATTCTACAGCAGCACCCAGACATTTAAATGCCTTTTTTTCCCCCAGCTACATTTAGTATAATACATTAAGTGGATTAACATTAAGTGTATTCTTAACGCTGTCTCAAAATTCTACTCTATCTTCTAGTAAGTAACTTTCCCATCCCTCTGAGCAATTATTTCACACATTTTTTCCTCTGCTCAAACTTCCTTCCTTTAACTTCTCCTTCTCCTCACCTGGAGCATTTAAGCATGCTTCTTATTTCAACTAAGAAAATAACAATCTATTTTTTTTTAAAAGATTTTATTTATTTATTTGAGAGACAGAGAAAGTGAGAGAGAACATGAGAGGAGAGAAGGTTAGAGGAAGAAGCAGACTCCCCGTGGAGCTAAGAGCCCGATGTGGGACTCGATCCCGGAACTCAAGGATCTTGACCCGAGTCGAAGGCAGTTGCTCAACCAACTGAGCCACCCAGGTGCCCCAACAATCTTTTTTTTCTCTTACACTCCAATTCTAACCCCTTTCAAATCCTGTCAGGACTATTACAACATACACCAGAATCCAATCCCTTATCACAAATTACCTGTTACCTACTACTTCATTCAAAATACCATCATCTTTTGCCTATAACCGAGCTTTTCAAGATTTCTCTCTCATGTCCAATATAATCATTCTTAACACGACAGCCAGTGATCCTTTTAAATGGAAGCCAGATTGCATCCTCAGCTTAAAATCATTTACTGGCTTATCTCATAATAAAACATTAAGTACTTATCATAACCCCAAGTATCTCTCCTATCTCACTGTCTACCACTCTTCTTGCATATTCTCCTTCAGAAAAATCCTCGCCTTCCAAGTCTTTCAAGGCTTTTCTCGAACTTGTTCCTGACTTATGTTTCACATAATAGCATGGCTCACTCCATCACTTCCTTCAGGCTTCTGCCCAAATGGTATTATATCAGAGAGGCTTTTCCCTTTAGGCCAACATAAAATGACACCAGCTCCATTACTCTCTTTTCCTTGTTTTATTTTTAGCTCTTAGCACTATGCCCATATTGCAATATTATATAATAGAATTCTTTTTTAATAGTCCACCTCTGGTCCAATATACTGTAACTTCCATAAGAACAAGACTTTTGTTACGTTCACTGTGGGATTCTCCAGGTTTAGAATGGGACTTGATACAAGTAAAAGTTCAATAACTATTTGCTGAGTGAATAAATTTCTAAACATACCTTGTTAGAAGGTTTGAATTCTTGAATCTTTACTTCAGAAAGAATATTCAAGAGGGCATCTGCTGATAAGTCCTGTTTTTTTAAAGAGTAATTTTATGAACAAATGTTTTTTAAAATTCTGAATTCTAAAGCTAAAAAATCCTAAAAAGGTCATTTATCATACTAAACTATTTGAATCATTATAATCGGACTATTTAGACCACACTCACTTGTGATACTTACACTTATTCTATAAAATACCATTCATAAAGGGTGGGAGGCAGGAGTGGTGTATATGGAAAATTACTTACTAGTCAACAAACTTGAAATCTTAGTTTTTCCCACAGATTTTTAAAAAGGTAGTTTTAGGGCTGGTTGTATCACACTGAGTGCTCTGTGCTCAGGGACTATCTTTTAATTGTTTTACAAAGTTTCCTGTACAAAGTTACACTCAATAAATAAAATACATACTTAAATGGAATTCATACCTTTGGAAGCAGAAAAATATTTAAATTGTTCAAGATGAACTTAGATGAATTCAATGTTATCAGATCTATACTCATTATTAAGCTACTTAGGAAAAACTGAGACATACTGCTTTTGAGGTCACCTACAGTCTTATCACAAAACTGCCACTCTTTTGACAAAAAGAATACCAGTCTGAATGGCACTATTTTAACCAGACATTTATGGTATATTTTACCATTACCTCCAAAAAGGATTAATTTACAGTAGGCATTTTTATCTGGGTCCAAAATAGCCAGTGTTAATTATGGCTCTGGTTCTTATTTCCCCATTTAGCCTACCTAAAAGGACAGAAATTAATTTGGCTTTATTTTGTATCTGTGAAGAAAAAAATCATGAATGCAGGTCTGCCTCTCAATTAAAACTGTATTAGACCGTTTAGATGTCAGTCAATAAGGATGATGTCTAAGGGAATAGGTAGGACAAGGGCTAAGAAATATCAATATGGGATAGCATTTTAAATTTCTTGAAATTTGAAGATACAAGTTATCACAAAATAAATCAAAGAAATGTTAACAAAGAATCTCTAAGGAATATTTAAAAATTGTTATGAAATCATTCACTTTCACTTTTCAGAAGAATTATGATAATTGAAGCTAACAGGTTATAAACATTTTAAAAATAAAGACAGGTCTTACAAATACTTGTTTCATTACTTTAGAAAGAAAAATTTGACTTTCTTCTACCAAGTAATGCTGCAACAAGATTTTAGCTTTTGCTATGTTAGAATGGACAATACAACAAAACAAAAAGTTTACATCAAACAATGATTCTTGAACATAAAAACATATTTTAATGATGCAATTAGCTAGTAGGTCATTGAATTTTTATCTGGTTTTGTATCACTTCTTAGAGCTTGAAAGTTATCTTACCTCTTCTGTAAATGGAATGCAATAGACTGCAGCATATAGTTTTGCAGCATTCAGAAGAAAACTGAAGTGCCTTTTGAAATTAAAGAATAAGGCAGAGTGTGAAGCACAGTTTCAAAGATGTTTAATTCACCAAAACTACAGCCTTTGAAATGTTTAAGAAAAATAATCACAGAACTTTTGTTACAGGAATATTTAAAAGTTAGGCAATGAAGTTCTGGTTAGACCAAAGAAATTACAGAACCTATAAGAAACATCAGATGTTTATCCTTCTAAGTACAAATATTCAGGAAATGATCATGACTACTTGGGAAGAGGAGTGGCGAAAAGTAGAAAAATTAGACGAGTAAAAGAAAATTCATTTTAATTCATAAAAAAAGTAGAAATTTGGTTTTAAAAAATATACATTAGGTTCAAATTAAGCAAATGAAGTTTGTTTAAAAAACCAAATAAGTTAAGCTTTATAGGAGAAGCAGTCATGATAACTGGAAGCCTAACATAAGCATCACATAAGAAAACTAAATGGGAGTTACTTGTTGGAAGGAAGGAGAGTGTTTAATTGGAATACATACATATAAGTATGGGTGTATGTATGTATAAAAATGTCTGTCTACACATTCATTAACTACTTTGAAAATTAACTTAAGATAATTTGGGGAGATATTAGTAGTAATAATATTTTCCCTCCATATAACTAAAGTTTCTTAAATACTGGCTTCATTTAATAGGAAAACATTTGTTGTCATTTTATGGTTTTTGCTTATGGATAAAATCAAAGAGGTAACACTTTGGTTTCATTTAAGATAAAAATAATGAAGTTACTTTACCATTTAAACAGATTTATTTATGTGTGGAGAGAAGGACTGTGGATGGCTTTATTGGCCAGACTAATATACTAACTCTTAGAATAACAGAGATGCAATAATTTAACATTTCCAGAGCCTGAGGTTTTCACCCTGCAATGTAAACCAATAGACAGGTAAGAAATTAACAATAAAGGAGGCATATACAACTGGATATAAATACTTACAAAGGCTCATTTAAATCAAATTTTATTGGAGAAGGAGGCCTCTTTGGTGATTGCCAAAACAAACCTAACAAAAGATACAGACGTTATTTTCATTATAGGGACCTAGTAATAAATTATATTAAATGTTCTTCTCAACATTTGGTCACACTTACTGCCATCTTTTAATCGTGTGTCTAGAGGAAAACAGTGAAGAAGCTGAAGAGCCTAAAGAAAAAAAATCAATTAGAAAATTACTGCTTAGTATTATCTGAGGTAAAAAAAAAAACCAAAATGAATAAAAAGATATACAGTGAAGCCTCCAGCTATCCTTGTACTCTCTATCCATTCTCCTGTCATTGCCCACCCCCTCAATATGTGGAATAACCTCTACTGTTATTTATCAAGACTTACAGTTTTTTTCTTTTTTGTGTGTCTACAGCAAACACGAATATACATTATTTTATCAATTTTTACACAAGCAGTGGCATATCTTAACATACCATTCTGCTCCTTTCAAAGAGCTAATTTAAAACAAAAATGAAACCAGTAGAAATGTATAGTATTGCGTATTTTGAAATGATAAATGATGTTTGAGATTCGCTTCAAAACTATCTCGGGAGTATATTGGGGAGGTATATAGATGAAACAAGATTAGCAACAAGTTGATAAATGTTAAAACCTGGGTGACAGATTTGTGAAAATTATGTGGCAGTTCACAGTACTATTTTTTCCACTTCCTATGGTTGAATTTTTCCATAATACAAAACTTAAAAAAAAAAGTACAAAAGGTAAGGTCTAAGAAGAGTTTAGATTTTGAAACAAGTGGTCGGTCATTGATAATTATGGTAAAAATAATTTGAATAGGAGTGGGGAAAGAAGACACATTTACTGGGTGAGGAAGTAGCAACAGTAAGTCTAAGACCACTTTTCTAAGCAGCAGAGCCAAGAAGGAAGTGAAAAGCAAGGATAAGTGTAATCAAAAGCCTTTTTTTTTTTTAAAAGATTTTACTTATTTATTTGACAGAGAGAGAGAGATCACAAGTAGGCAGAGAGGCAGGCAGAGTGGGGAAGTAGCAGGCTCCCTGCTGAGCAGAGAGCCCTATATGGGGCTTGATCCCAGGACCCTGGGATCATGACCTGAGCCGAAGGCAGAGGCTTTAATCCCCTGAGCCACCCAGGCGCCCAAAAAACTTTTTAAAAAGATGAACTTACTTTATATTCCAATAGGTAAGAGCTTAAAGAGAGAAAGAGACTCAAGAGAGAGTGGAGGATACATTCTAGCAACTGTCAGTAATGAGAAATAAGAATAACAGCTAATATTTAGTGAGCATTTAGGGGCTAGGTTCTGCTCAAAGTGCTTTGCAGGTATTATTCACTTATTTGATCCTCCCACTACCCTATGAATTCCGTACCAATTTATTATTCCCATTTTACAAATGAGGAAACAGGCACAAAACAGACATAAAATGTGATTTTGGGTATTGGTGTGCAAGGCAAAATTCAACAAAATTTCTTATTCAACATTTCTATTTTCTCAGTTTCTTTTTATTTTTATATTTATTTATTTAATTTTTTTTTAAATTTTCTCAGTTTCTTCCTTTATTCTGAACCACAAACTTTTAGACTACCGACGAAAGGAATTCCTTATTCTCCAGAGGGAACCCCTATCTGAAACCCAGTTTTGCACAAAGACAAGGATTAAGTAAATGTATGATTGACAAACCAATACGTGGAGATTTAGTGCATTCTTTCACCATTCAAAGAGAAATCAGTTGTGTGCCCTGCACTTGTTTTCACTTAATTTACTACTTATTTATGAAAAGATTCCTGAAAGATAAGAGCAGATGTTTGGTCCAGTGAAATTAATTTGGTAGCAATTAAATAAGCCAAGGTCATATCTCTGCCTAATGTTTTATAATGCATACTTACCTTATGGTTAAAATATTTTTCAAACTTTAATCTTGCTAATTCTACACACTGGAACCAAGTTCTAGGTCTTCTGCTAAGTAACTTAATAACTTGAAAACAGCCTTCTAAACTGTGTCCAGTTTGTATCTTCTAGAATGTGAGGAAAAAAAAAAACCAAATAAATACATTTCTAATTAAACAAAGAACACCCACATTATTCCCAGGAAGTATAAGCCAAAGTTTGAAGTGCCAGCTCATGTGACCTATAATTTTAATTTTTTCACCATGAGCTCCTTGTCCCTGCCTTTTTCTTCTCCCTCTTTCTTTCCTTTTTTTGAAGGGAGAGTGGGAAAGACAGCACATTAAATTCAACTCTAGTTTCTTATCTGACAAGTTAGCCTCATGTCTTGCTGGCTGTAAGTTGTTAGTACTACGTATATACTTAATATGAGAAGTGCTTATGAATAACATTTTATACTAAAAAGTTGACCTGTTTAGTATAGGAATAAAGAAAAGTAAGGAAACATCTTTAAAGTTGTCATCATGAGAGTATCAAGTTTCAGAGATTACTGTCCACTCATGAAATTTTCACTGGAACTCACCTCGGTTTTTTTCCAAAGAGTTTAACAAGCTATTTATTATTTTATTATTATGACATCTTTCTTAGGTTTAACCATATGAATATCTTTCCTGTGGGTTAAACATGGTCAAATATTGGCAATTCTACATAGTTCATACAAACTAAAAAGGGGGTTATTTGTGACTTGCTAATTTCAAGATTCCTCATGCCCTTACTATGTACAATAGTGATGCTATAATCTTTTTTTAATGAGGTAAAATAAACTCTTTATAGGCAATTTACAAATAAGATTACACTGAGAGTGTTGGGATTATATTAAAATGTATTAATTTTTACCTGTAAGACTTCTTCTGCAGATGGATAGGTTTGCCAAAATTTGTTGAACAATGAAGGCTTGTGGGAAAAGGAACTTTCAAACTATAAAGGAAAAAAAGAAAAAAGTTACAAATGGAAATCTGTTTAAAAATTGGAAATATCTTTTCTGCTTCAAATAAAAACTCGAAATAAAGATCTTTATTACCTTATCTCTTGCCCACTGTATAGTATGTTCAATAGCAGCTGGAAAGGATTTTAGAGTACAAAATGGTATTTCTTCTTCTGGAGGATCCCGCTAATTTATAAAACATGACGACAGATAGTTAAGAAAAGCAATGGCAATTTTTTACTGATTGAATTTACTTGAGATCATTAAAAAATAAAATGAAATAATAAAATGAGCCTAACATCTTTATATCTTCTTTCTTCTAGGCAAATAAGAGGAAACATGAATTCTTTTGACACTTAACCCATTTGCTAATAACAGCAATGTAACAAAAACCATGGATTTTATATGATTTATTATCTGTGCACTTATTTGGTACCATGTAGTACTTACAGCAGGCTCCCATATATAATTAATTTTTTCTCCAAGAATCAAGTTGACATTGAAAACGTTACAACATTCCCTACTTCGAAAAGTATTTCAAGTATTCTCCAAAAAGTGCTCAGCATACCATCAATTTCTTTCTTCATGGAGTAAAAAATTTAGGAGCAGGAATCATATGTCCTTGATGCTTGGTTTAAGTTTCTTACATAAAGTGTGTATTAAATCAACAACAAATAAAGAACGAAATCTTGCCATTGCAATGACATGGATGGAACTAGGGAGTATTATGCTAAGTGAAATAAGGCAGAGAAAGACAAATATCATATGATTTCACTCATATGTGGAATGTAAGAAATGAAACAAAGGGGAAAAAAAAGAGAGGCAAACCAAGAAACAGACTCTTAACTATAGAAAACTAATGGTTACCAGAGAGGATGGGGTGGGGAGATGGGTTAAATAGGTGATGGGGATTAAGCAGTGCACTTGGAAGAGCACAGGGTGTTATATGAAGTACTGAATCACTACTCTGTATATCTGAAACTAATATTACACTATATGTTAACTAACTGGAATTTAAATAAAAACGTAAAAAAAAGCCAAAATTTTAAAAATAAAATAACAAAAATTAAAAGAACTTTCAAAAAAGAAAGAAGGAAAATGGCAAATATCTATGTTGTCTCATGTAAAAAAAAATATTATTAAAAAGACCCATTTTCTATTATAGGGTACATTTGGCTTAGGCTTATTGGTTTAACAAATCTAAAATGATTCACTTTATCTCTTTTTACTTAAGAGATTTATATTTCAGTTTGTTCATAAAATATTTTATAAATCAAAGAGGGAAGCCAGAAGAGAATTCTATAAAGGCAGATAGGAAAAGGGCTGGAAAAAATGTGGTAGAATGACAGAATCAAACATCCCCTATTTTGAAAATCTTCTAATATGACCTCAGCATATCACGATTTTCTCTAATTTCCTTCAAATTAAACTTATAAATTTTGTCTACTATAATGTTTTTACTATATAAATTTCTGATTTCATGAGAATAAATGGGAAAACAAGTTTTATAAATATTTAAAAAATTTACTAAAGCAAACATAACTATTAAATAAAGTGTTAAAAAAATAAAGTGTTATTCACACTTGTAAAAGAAAAAAACATTCTTCTTTCCATTTTACAACTTGGATTGGTCTTTTTTAATATATTTTTTTTGTTTTTAAAGATTTATTTATTTATTTATTAGAGAGCGAGAGACTGAGAATGAGAGGGGAGAAAGTCAGAGGGAGAAGCAGACTTCCCGCAGAGCCGGGAGTCCGATATGGGACTCGATCCCGGGACTCCGGGATCATGACCCGAGCCAAAGGCAGTTGCTCAACCAACTGAGCCACCCAGGCGCCCTGGATTGGTCTTTTTTAAAATCCTTAAGCCTACAATAATTTCCTAGGCCAGGGTTTTTCTACTTTGGCAGTATATCAAAATCCCTTGTAGAGGTTAAGAAAAAATTACATCTATATGCTTGACATATACATAGATGGCTCGGTTCCGCCATGGATCAACTGAGTCATCAGTAAGATTTTGGATGGGTCGGTTCAAAGATTGTTAGAAAATCAATTAACCACCTCTGAGAAATAAATAGTAAACACAAGAATAAGACTGCAAAAAAAGGCTACAAACAAAATTTTGATGACTTTAAGAGTAAGTTCAACTCTCTTTAAAAAAATGCATATGGGGCGCCTGGGTGGCTCAGCTGGTTGAGCAACTGCCTTTGGCTCAGGTCATGATCCCGGAGTCCCGGGATCGAGTCCCATATCGGACTCCCGGCTCTGCGGGAGGTCTGCTTCTCCCTCTGACCTTCTCCCCTCTCATTCTCAGTCTCTCGCTCTCTAATAAAAAAAAAAAAAAAATGCATATGCACACATATATGGAAATTACTGACGGACTGATTAACAGATTAGGAAAGCTAAATCAAATTTGCTGACTAATGAAGAGAAAAAAAGATATAAAAATTATGAGACATAAAGAGGAGAGACATTTATTTCAAAATGTCAATTCACTTACATGACTATTATAGGATTCAGTTAAATGAGGTACAATAACTTCAGTGTGTCCCTTAGTGCCCATTGTTCCAGAATCCAAGAGGGGTCGTAGATTTGCTAAGCAACGGCTATTTGAAAGATAAAAGGTACCATTTAAGTGAGCAATAACAATGTAAGCAGAGGACATCTTACCACCTTCTGTTAATCATTTCATATACTGATCACTTCTTGAATGTAGTGTCAGCAAACAGATACATTACCTCCAAATAATGCATTTAACTTTTCTGTCCCCCTCCTCCCACAAATTTTGTTGCTCAACCTAGTAATTTTTGTCTGTTTCTTCTTCTACTACTACTGCTATATTTTGGGCTTCAACTTTCTTTTACTCTAGGATAACTCTTAACTAACGTACTGCCCTCTCCTGTCTTGCCTTCAATTTCTTTTTTGGTTATTTTCTGACTACAAGTTCTGCCCTACCGTATCTTCTCAATGTTCTCTTTATCTCAAACAATATTAACATTCTTTCTTAATAGTTAAAATACCTATATTCTATACACTTTAATTTCTTAAAGTTTTTGTTCTTCCTTCCTCTGCTCAAGATAATAAACTTTCTTTTTTTCTTTTTAAAGATTTTATTTATTTATTTGACACAGAGAGAGATCACAAGCAGGCAGAGAGGCATGTAGAGAGAGAGAAGGGGAAGCAGGCTCCCCACTGAGCAGAAAGCCCAATGTGGGGCTCAATGCCAGGACCCCGAGATCATGACTTGAGCCGAAAAGGCAGAGACTTTAACCCACTGAGCCACCCAGGCGCCCCCAAACTTTCAATTACACTCTCTGCTGGCAAATTTTTCTGTTAACAAATCTGCTCTAGAATTCTAACATTCAAAAGTCATATAAAGATGTAAGAAAAATTATGTAAGATGTACACATTATAGTCACTCACTCATCTACTTATTTAACAACTATTTACTGAATGACATATGTTGGACACTGAGGATACAGTGATGGAAAAATAAATTAAGTGAGGAAACAAATATTAATTAAATAAGTACATCAATAAAAATAAACACTATATTGGAAAAAACAGAGTGCTGTGAAAGATTACCATAGGAGGATCAACAGAATTTAGTGGTCAACAAAAGTCTGTTTGAATAAAGATATTTAGGATGAAACTGAAAGGTTAGAAGAAAAAAACAAAAAAACCAAAAAAACTAAACCAGGAAGATTTGTGGGTCTTTATTTTTAGAATAAGAGAAGGATAATTTTCTGAGTCTGAAGGAGAGTATGTACAATACTCTGAGGTGTTTGAGGTGAAAAAGTGTTGGATGTCTTATAAGAACTTAAAGAAGGAATATGTAGCTAGAATGAGGGAAGCCAGCAAAGATAGGAAATTTTAAGCCAGAGTGGTAGACAGATGGCAGACACTCTATGAAAAACATTTAGGTCATGTAACGTTTTTGAATTTTATCCTAGGTATAATGGGGAATCATAAAAAGGATTTGGGCTTGGTAACTATAATAGAAACAGAATGATCAGAAAATTGGGTAACTTTTCAATAAATAGGTGTGGAAAAAAGCAAAAACAGAAGAAAAATTTTTATGAACCTGAATTTCAAGAACATACCTGTCTACGTATCTCCTGGCTTCCACATTATCTAATGCTGTAATAATTATATCTTGTTTAGTATAGAATTCATCATTGTAAATAGCCTCAGTGGCTGGACATACTTTGTTCAAGTGTGCATCTATCTTTAATTGAGGATTTATTTTCAGGGTTGCATCAGCAGCAGTATAGCTTTTAGGTTTCTAAACAAGTAACAGATAAAAACAGAAGAAATAAATGTTAAACAGAAAAGCCAGGCCATGACTGAACTTACACATTTTTATATGAGAGTAATGAGACTAGCTTTCATCTTTAGTTTGTGGAAATTATATTCACTGTAGTCACACTACATTTAATAATCCACATTAGTCTGAATAATTAACACATTATTAATGGAAATCTAAACCACCTCTATTTTAGTCATGTGCTTTAGAATTCTTAAAATATCAGTTATTAAAAGTACATTTTTCCTAGGACTAAGGTTTGAACCTGGTAAGTGCCTAGAAAAAAACAAGAACATATTCAGTTAAATATTAGCAATCCTAACTCTGCAGAAAATGAGCTCTCAGAGGTATGGGAAATTAACACTTTGGTAGTGAAATCTGGAAGTATTTTAAAAATTATTATATGTGTTTCAGTTTTATAAGAGTTCCTTTGACACATTTTTACTTCTCAGTGCTTTTTTTTTAACAAGCTTTTATTTATTTATTTGAGATAGAGACAGTGAGAGAGCATGAGAGGGGAGAAGGTCAGAGGGAGAAGCAGACTCCCTGTGGAGCTGGGAGCCCGATGTGGGACTCGATCCCAGGACTCCGGGATCATGACCTGAGCCGAAGGCAGTTGCTTAACGAACTGAGCCACTCAGGCGCCTACTTCTCAGTGCTTTTAAGTACACAAATTGTAAACTTTGTCAGAAGTCAGTAAAATAAAAATAAACAGGCCTTAAAAGCTCTTCTACAAGTAAAATGCAGAGTGAATGAATTTTGTGTTACATATATTTGGTTCCTAACAGATGCTGTTAATTTTTTTTGTATTTGGATAGGTGAGGCAATTATGCCACCTGCTTTTCGTAGTTTTTGTTAATTACATTCCCTAGTTTACCAAGATTATCAATGGGTTGTTGAACAATAAATTACAAAAACATTTTTAAAGTAAAAGCAAATATGTTTCACTGACTAAAATGCTTCTTTTCTTAAATATTTTGATTTCTATAAAAAAGATGGAAAACCAGAATTATTTTACAATAAAGAGGATGTTATTAAAACTAAATTAGGAAATTGGCATCCTTAGTTTCTAAGATTAAATATGTAGATACGCCTTGATTATAAAATGAAAAAAATACTTCCCATGATTCACAACTTAGATTTTATATCCAAAATCAATACAAAAACCAATTTTTACATTAAAAAATAATTTTATATTTGTCCCAAATGTCATTCCCAATGTTTGATAGTTTGAGAGAGTTTAATAATATAAAAACACATCATGCTTGTTCAAGCACCATTTTCTATTTATAAAAAGGAAATTCTCTTTTTTGTATAACACAACAGATGTCTTAAATTTGAAACAAAGTAGGAACAAACCTGTATGTGGTGAGGACGAAAAAGGAACTGTCTATTCAAGTTGGATTTTTCTATCAGGTCAGGATCTGTCACTGTAACCTAATGCAAGAATAAAAAAAGCTAACGTTAGGTAAGAGAAAAATTTAAATTCATTTTTCTTTTCTCAGAAAGACTAAAATAATTCCCACAAGTTATTCTAAATTATTTCAGCTGGTGGAAGTTATAAGAATACAAATATTCCAATGCTTACCAATACTAATATTTTTATATTATGTTTAACTATAATTAATGTTTAGCATTGGAACATGTCAAACAAAATTGCTGAAACTGATGATAATTCATGATCAAAACTTTTTTCTAATTACTCATAACAAAATAAGAGGCTAAAACATCACCACATTTTAGAAACATGTGATGGATTAGCCATAGTTAGCTTTTCTTTCTAAACATATTTATCTTCAACTGCAACAAATTTGGAAAGAACATCTGCATGTTTTAGTTTGAAAGGAACTCTTCCTACATCAGAGGTCTACAAACTACAGTTTATATTTTTATTTAAATATATGACATGGCTTCCCAATTAACTCATTTATCATCTTAAGAATTTAAACTGTACACCAAAGCTTATATTATTCCCTTTTCTTTTGATAATCACTAATTGAAACTTTATCTGAGAACTCTGCCACTTTTTAATGTTAGCTTCTCCCATCTTAAAGATTTATTTAATAATTAATAAGGAATCTTAATAGAAATAACAATTCTAATGTGCTTTATAGTTTGCAAACCCCTTTCAAAAACATTTGATCTTCATAATTAAATTATGAGGTAGAAAGTATGAGATAAAAAGTAGAGATATTATGAGGTAGAAAGAGATAATCAGTTTCATAGTATTAGAAAAAGAAACTGAAGAACAGAGAATTTAAAGTAATTTGCCATAAGACCTCATAACTTTCAAAAAGTGGTCAGAATAGAATCAGAATCTTCCAATTTCTAGCATAATTCTCTTTCCTCAAAAATTAGTATTCCAGATTTATGCAGTCAAATAAAAAAAAAAACGGGCAGCAACAGAAATAAAAACTTTTAACTCTCAAGGATTTATATCTTACCATTCCTTTTTCTTTGCCTGTACCAACACCAAGTAAAGCAAAATTTTTTAACATTTCACAGCCTATGGCTCCACATCCTACCTATAGAGGAGAAAAATGAAATAGGTCAGATTAAATACAATTAAGACTACTTTCTACAGGGAAATTTCATCTTAACTTTCTTCAAATGCCAATTTTTAATATATATATATATGTTCAAATAAATGTTCAAATCATTTTGAAATGATTTGAACATTTGTGATTCACTTTACTTTAGAATACACAACTAGTTTATTATGCTATTTTAACTGTTTCAGTTAAAGGAAAAAAAAATATAAATCAAGTAAGGAAAAGCATAATATTTACAATTCCTTTAAACAGAAGACATTTTACTATTCCAACAAAAATAAACAATTGAGCTAATTATTTGTATGAGATAGAAACAAACATCACAAAACATAAGTGCAACATTTTGATGAAAAAGATTCCTTGTTTATAATTTTCAAAATTCATTTGAAGTTACCTATTCTAAGACTTTCTATAGCTCAGCAACAGCTATTGATACTCAAAACATTTAAAAAATGATTATTACAAAATCAGCAGTATTTTCACAACTGATTATAATAATAACCCCCCACCCCATAAATGGAAGGAAAAGGAATTTTATGGTACTGGGGAGAGACACCTTGCCAAAGCAAAAATTAAGAGTTAAGAAAGACAGTTTCTACCTACATCTTCCTTGATTTGGTAAGAAAAAATTTAAACAATGAAAAAAAAAAACCAAACATCCGAAATCTCATTTTTAATGTATTTCTAGAAATCATTTAATTTTCAAAACTTATCATACTCATATTTTAATTTTGAATGTATTAATTCTTTATACTAGTGGTAGGCAAACTTTTTTTTGGTAATGGGTCAGATAGTAAATATTTTGTTTTGCAGGCCATATGGTCTCTGTCATAACTACTCACCTCTGCTATTATAGCATGAAAGAAGCCACACACAATACATAAATGAATAGGTTTGGCTGTGTTCCAATGAAACTTTATTTACAAAAACAGGTAGCAGAATGGATTTGGCCTGTCTTAAACTTCTACTGAATGTCTACTCTGTCAGGAATTGAACTCACTTAGACTGAAATTTGCTTTAATAAATGAATTTGAGGATACACAATAGCAGTCTGATTGCACTATTTATTCTCATCATTATTTATACTTACTAAAAAGATATTCAACTTTTGTAGCTTCTGACACAAAGTGTCTCCAATGCAAGCTCGTAAGGCATCATACCTATCTCCTCTGAGGAAAATACCATATACCAAAAACCAGAAAGCATAAAAACATTATTAAGATTAGTTTCAGTATTGTTAATACCAATTTAATGTTGTACTTTAAATAGAATACTCTGAATTTCTTCCAATCTAAAAGAAATCTTATTTGAAAGACAAAAACCCTATTAAGAAATCAGTATTTTCTTTTTCCATTTAATATCCTATATCTAAATGACTTAAGTAAAGGTGACTACAGCTTATCTAAAAAAGACAATTTTCTAAAGTAGGATTTTTTTCTAAGGAGAGCACACGTACACACAAATGGAGGGGGGACGGAGAGAGGGAGAGAAAGAATCTTAAGGAGGTTCCACATCCAGCAAGGAGACCGATGCCAGGCTGGATCTCATGATCCTGAGATCGAGGGAGAATTTTTTTTTTTAAAGATTTATTTATTTATTTGAGAGAGGGAGAGACAGAGTATGAATGGGAGAGTGGAAGGAGAGAGAATCTCAAGCAGTCCACACTGAATGTGGACCTGATGTGGGGCTTGATTTCACAACCCTGATCATGACCAGAGCCAAAACCAAGAGTTGGACACTTCACTGAGTTAATGCACTTAAATTGAAGGCAGAACTTTGGGTTATGTGAATTTTGGGGAGAATAATCCATAAGTTTTTATCAGATTCTCACAGATTTGTGACTCAAAAAGATGAATGGTACACATAAAAGGTGCAGATAGCAATTGTTTTCATCTAAAATCAGAACGGTATTTTGAATGCTAACTACTCTCATGGCATACAATTTAAAACTTTATATTCATTATTTACAAAGTGGTAAAGAGATACTGCATTATTCTGACACTTAACCTCAAAGTAGAGAAAAAAAAATCACTGTAGAAGTCAACAAGTTACGAGAAAAGACATCTAAAACAAATGCATATTTGAGTAAAAACTCTTTTAGCCTAGTTTTCTCTTACAAACATTCAACTAAGAAAAACATAAGAAAAATTTCAGAATTACCGTGGGAGAAATTGTTCAGGTTCAGGTTTATCTAGGGATTTGACAATATCTGCTGCTTCAATGTATAACTTTAAAGTAGAAGATAAAAACACAACTTACTATGTATAAACATTAAATTGCTAAAAAAAAAAAAAAGCAGTTTTTGTCTTCTGTAGTTATTTAATAATCATTAAGGAAAACGATGATAAAAATGCCAATCCTGAGTAAAACAATACATTAAAAAAATCATTGCTTTTAATACAATATAGATCCCTTTATTACTTCATTAAAACAATGGTTAAACTTGAAGAACTGTTAAAAAGATATAATCTGATTCATGTCACTTGCCCATCTTAAAAATGATAATTCTAATTTTAATAAACAAAAGGAAATTTCACCTCCAATCTATTTATAATTATATAAAACTCTGGAAGCCCCATTCGAATTCAGCTACATTTGAATAAGTAATCTGATTACTTTTAGGTAAGAAAGTACCTACTCTGTTTTATTTTCCAGCTTGGGTATATTATGTGATTTAGAATTACATAAACCATAAGGGAAATGATTTAGGCAGCCACAATTTTAGCATTTAAAAAAAATACCAAGTTAAAGTTCATTAAAAAAAGAATTAATTCTCATTTTTGTTTAAGTAACTTATGTGGCTAAATTTGAACATAACTAAATGGTTATTATAACAACACAGAATCCATATTAATAATAGCTTATATTCCCCATACTGTTAACAGCTGTATCTAGGCATTTACAACTGAACTTGTACTCTGTGTTAAAATAAATCAAGTAATTCAGCAGCGAAATAGCATTATGTGGATACTTTTCAAAACATAAAAAAAAAGATAAATTTTATATTCAAAATGTTCAAGTGTTTTCAAAGAGGAAAGGGCCTGAAGAGTATCCTTTGATACACTTTGTCAATTATTCCTTTTGGTAACAGAAAGAAGGATTTTTTATTCTTTTTTTGAGATGTTTTTACCCTATATATATCGTTCTCATACTTACAACATTCCCATGCTTTTACCTTTAGTTTAAACCTAGGAAGAGATTCTAAAGATTCCCGATGCCCAAAGATTCCACAGAATTTTTAAAAGTCCTGAGAGTCCATGAATGCTAAGCTAATAGCACTAGAAACTAAGTATAAGGGTAGAAAATTCATTCCTTCGCTCTCATGAGGGAGTATATCCTAGAATGCAACTTTGGGTTATATTCCAGTAGCCTCAACCAATGATATTGTCAGTTGCAATTACAGAATTAAACTGGTGGCATATCACATCTAATTCATGCACAAAAAAACATTTTTTAAGGATTTTATTTATTTGACAGAGACAGAGGGATTGCAAGTAGGCAGAAAGGCAGGCAGAGAGAGAGGGGGAAGCAGGCTCCCTACTGAGCAGAAAGCCTGACCAGGACCCTGAGGTCATGACCTGAACTGAAGGCAGAGGCTTCTACCCACTGAGCCACCCAGGCGCCCCTATCAAAAAACATTTTAAGGTTGCTTTTTATAATATGTTAACATTATAATTCATAACAAACATTCATTGTATGGGTGGGAAATTCAACCTTTAGGTATAAAAAAATATTAAAATACAGAACTAACCCACTGGCACAATGGAGAAAACTTCCCTGTCACGGCTTTCAATACTTCTTGGCTGGCAACACCTCCTACTGCTGCAGCAAGTGGGGGTAAAAAACCTCGAGCAGTCCAAGAGAGCCAATGTACAATGTCAGCATTTACTTCTGGCTGAAACAAAAGCCACGAAAGATGATAATCTTAACAGTTTTTACAAAGACACTCAAAATCTCAATGGCTTACTGTGAGAATTAAAAGCTAATCAATTTCCCTACTAAATAGACTTTAAGTCCTAAAAAAGTCCAATCTCATAATAAAAGACCCAATTGCACGTTAGTTACCATAAGCAGTACTCTGTACCTGTAACTGTCCATTTTTGGTTTTTGAATCTTTATGTTTCATTAGGGCAAGATTTAAGATTAACTGGAATATCTACCATTAAAGTTTTTGTTAAAGAGCAGTTAGTTCTGTGATGTCAGTCAATATTTATAAACAACAAGAATTTTTTAAAGTGTTTTAATGAAAACTATGGGAAAACCTTGATCCAAATAAATGAAAATAAAGATAAAATGATCCATAAAAAATAATGGTGTAATACATTGTTAGAGAAAATGGAGAAAAAATGGAGAGTAATGGCAATTTTTCATACTAATTTAAGAACCAATCACCATGAAGTTCTCGTTATCATACTTAAAAACTGAAATGATGTTTCTTGAAGTAAGACTTATTTATTAGTACTTTTAAGGAAATATTGGGAATTGGATGGAGCTATTAGCACAATTTATTTATGAGAAAGTTCTTTTCATGAGCTCTGGCTTCTCTTTCCCTTCCTATTCTTTCAAAACCAGTAATCCTAATCTTAACCTTAAGATTCAAATAGGGCTCAACTGCTTTGAAACCCTATGTAAAATAACACTACTTGTGCATTTAGGGGGAAACAGAGAAGGCTTTTATTACATTCTCAAAGATATCTGTGATACAAAAAGAGGTTACTATCTATTTACTATTTCCTCCACTCCATTTCAGTATTCTAGATTGCATTATTAGTTGAAAAACTACTTAGCACTAAATGCAACTCAGATGATGATTTCATTTAAGCTGTGCCATTTCTGAATGCAAAGATACTGGTGGAGTGACAATATTAAAAACAATGATGAGAATGTGAATGGAAGCAGGTAATTTGAGCACCTATTGTGAGTTTATATTAAATTCACATGTAATTTGCAAAATAATCCTAGGAAATATAATTTTTATCATTCAAATTAGAAAACTGAAACTCTGAAAAAAGAATTTACTTAAGATTTTATAGCTAATAAAATAGAACCTGAACCCCAAAAGTCCAACTTACCATTAGGTTACACTATCTCAAGATTCTATTATTTTTTAATTAACAAACAGCCAAATCTGGGGAATATTTGGTTGCCTTAAGATAATGACAAGAGCCTAAATCTAAATTTTCCCACACAATCTCTAAAAACAAGTGTATATCCATAAGAAGAGAAATAAACCAGTGGCAGAGTTTCAGTATTACTAAGAAACAGAACATTATGAACTTCAAATTACCTGTAAATAGAAAAATAAGTACTAAATTCCAACAAAACTACTTTGGATATCATACTATTGCAAGGCTGCAGAGAGAGCAGGAAGTGTGTAACCACAGAAAACAAAATGAAAGGCCTAACAGTGACAAATCATTCTGAGAAAACAGAAAGCCCCACACTAAGTGCAAAAAATACTGAAACTATATGAAATCTAGCAGATCTCAGCACTGACTATGGTGCAAGAATTTATCTGGGAGACAATGATGTAAATAGAAAGAAGGAGACATCCTTTGACGCAGAAGGCTAATAAAACAAGAGAGGAAGTTAAGGATTTGGCAGAAATCAAAGAGACCCACAAGACACCAACACCTATCCCCCAAAACCAACAAAACCAAAAACCTCCAAACCCCCATAAATCCATTAAAGAAACCCCAGTATCCTAAGAGAATGGGGGTTTTAGAAGTACTAATCTGAAAAAGCATTCAAAACCCTTACACTGAATGAAAAATATGGAGAAAAATCAATTCACTATACCAAAGTAATGTAAGAAGGAAACAGAAAATTAGAATCAAAGCATTTCAGCTACTGAAAATTTCTCCTCCAAATTAATAATCACAAGGCAGACAAAATCTGATTGAGTGAATTACGTATCTTTTTTTTTTTTAAAGATTTTTTTATTTATTTATTAGAGACAGAGACTGAGAATGAGAGGGGAGAAGGTCAGAGGGAGAAGCAGACTTCCCGCAGAGCTGGGAGTCCGATATGGGACTCTATCCTGGGACTCCAGGATCATGACCTGAGCCAAAGGCAGTCGCCCAACCAACTGAGCCACCCAGGCGCCCCTCTTTTTTTTTTTTTTTTTGAATTATGTATCTTTAACAAACATTTGGGAGATGTGGGAAAACAAACATAAAACACCTTACCTTGAAACAGAAATTTAATAATTAAGTATCAAAATAACCCATTCCACCAGAAATACACCCCCTCCACAAAAGGGGGAAGAAATAAATAAAATCTAAATCTATGTATAAAAATGGGCTCATAGTATACCTGAGAAAATGGACTGAATGATCAATTCTGAGATATAACCAGGTAAAACTATTATACTTTATAGATGAAAAAATATAAAAAGTCACAAGGTAAAAAAAACAGACTACTTGTAAGAATAAGACAATTAAGCTGGCATCATATTTAACAAATTTCTCAACAATAAGATGCAAAGTGAGATACCACTGAAGAAAATTAAGGCCTAGAATTTTATATTCAGCCAAGTTGTCTTTAAGCATGGAGACTACCAAAAACATTTAAAACATGTAAGAATCAGAAAAAAACATAATTTTGAGCTCTTTCTAAGAAATATTCTAGGATTTCAAGACTTACCATATAGCTATAGTAATCAAGATAGGATGGTACTAGCAAAAGGACAGAAACAACCAATGCAAGATAACACTGAGTTCAGAAGTAGTCCTACACATATGTGTTCAATAAATTATTGACAAAGAATACCCAGAATACTGAATAAGGAAAGAATTACCTTTTCAAGAGTGGGTTAGAATTACTGGAAATTCATATATAAAAAAATTAACCTTAACCTATGCCTGGCAAGATATAAAAAAATAACTCATAAAAGCACAAAACTGTACCCAATTAATTCAAAGTGTAAGTTATAAACACTTGACCTATACTTTGCATGTATACAAAAATGAACACAGAAAACTATAAAAATTCTCAAAGAAAACATAGGACAAAAGCTATGACCTTGAATTTAAAAAGGGTACAAACCACATACAAAAAAACTGGTACTCTGAAGTTTATCAAAATTAAAAGCTTCTCTTTAAAAGACACTGTAATAAATGAAAAGACAACCCACAGATTGGAAGAGAATATTTGTAAAATATGTATCCTATAAAGGATTAATATGCAGGATATATAAAGAACTCTCTCAATCAATGAGAAAACAACTTACCTAATTAAAAAACAGACACAAGATTTGAAAGGACAGTTTATCAAAGAAGAGATAGGAGTGACAAATAAGCACATGAAAAAGATACCAAATTCATAGTCATCTATGAAATGCAAATTAAAACCAAAACAAGATACCAATACACACCCTTTAAAATGGCTGCAACAACAAACAGATAATACCATTATGAAGAGAATACAGAGCAATTCAAACTCTCATACATTTCTGGTGGAAATGCAAAAATGGTACAGCTACTCTGCAAAAACAATTTGGCCGTTTCTTATAAAATTAAACATATACTATCATTTCACTCTGTAACACACTAGGTGTTTACCCAAGAGAAATGAAAACATGTCCACACCAAAATCTGTATGGATGTTTGCAGGAGCTTTATTCATAATTGCTCATATTGGAAATCCAAATGTCCACCAAATGCTATAGGGCAAAACAAATTGTGGTATACCTATGCAATGGAATACTACTCAATGATAAATAGGAATGAAAATGAAATAACATGGATGAAATTCAGATTCATTACATTTAGTAAAAGAATCCAGACTCAAAAAGCTACATACTGCATGATTCCATTTACATGACGTTCCAAGGAAAAGGTATGGTTTGGTTGGGGGAGAGGGAGATGATTATAAAGAGGCATAAGGGAATTTTTTGGCATTATGAAAATGTTTTATATATTGATGCTGGTGGTGGATACATTACTGTACACTTTGACTTAATTGTGCACAGTTTAACTGCATACAGAATTTTATGTACTGTATATCTAAAATGGGTGAAACATTCTTTCCTAAGTTATATCTCAATAAACCTGATGAATCCTTACTCATATCCTTCCTTTTAATCACAAACTTCATCAATCTATTTCTAGCGTTTCACACTTTTCTGTAACCATTGAATATGCATAAAAGGTCTTTAACTTGTGGTTAATGACTCACTGTTTTCAGTGCATTATTCTCTGTTTAATCACATAAAATATGAGATCATATTCGCTTAACCACTAATGTTAAGATTTTTCATTTCCTCCTCACTTTTATAGTAATGAAAGAAAAAAATTTTCAATTAATTGCACAAACACTACTATTTTGGTATCTGCTAAAATCAAACTACTGGCCAGCGGGCACTGGCATCATAACATGAAAAAGCCATTTTCTAGGTGAAATGTCCAAACATGATATGCAAAATGCAATTAAGAAATATGACTATATAATGGATAAAAGATGATTTATAGGAAAGCTTACAACTTTATCAGGGAGTTGTAGTGGGTTAACTAAGTAAATCAGAAGAGATGATAATAATATTAAAAATATAGGAGCAACAGCATATAGTAATTACTATATGCCACATACTCTTCTAAGTACTCACAAAATTAAATCATTTGACGTTTATAATAACCCCCTGAGGTAGGTTAGCCCTATTTTATAGATTTATAAACTAAAGCAGAACAAATTCAAGTAACTTGCCTACTGTCACAGAGTCAATAAGCAGCAAAGCTGGGATCTGAAAGGTAAGAGAATATTAATATATAGGATGTTTATATGTTACACCTTTTTTGATGGCCATAACTTTGAATATTCACCTTCTCTTCCAAGGTTTCACTTATAGACGTCACCAGTTTCAAGAGCTCTTCTGAATCTTTTTGGCACCTAGGATTCAAAATGAAGCACCCCAATTTCAATTTTCTGAAGTGCTATAAACAGGAAGTCATATTCAAAACTAAAATTTAAGAAATATGTAAGAAAAAAGGTGGAATTTTGCCAGCTGGGAGCATGAAGTGTTTCCCTGACTTGAAGGTAACTGATTCATAAATACATTAATTAAAAATTATATTTACCTAAGGATGGTATATAAATAGGATTTAGTTTTAAATTGACAAGGCAAAAACTTTTTGCAACAATATCTCTGACTTAATAGGCTAGAAAGGAAAAAATTATATAGTGGACTCCTAATTCAATAATTCTCAGATATTTTATTTTAGAGAGTTGTAGTTTTTGAAGACTTCAAAATGGAAAAATTCTTATATAGCATAATTCCATTTTTATAAATTGATCTCTCCACTCCTACCTGAACCAAGAACAGGTCATAATAAATGTTTATAGAGTTTGGTGTATCTAGTAGTGTTGCAACTATAAGGGGCTGTAGTTACTTTTTAAATTTTTTAAACTATCATTTCTAAAATATTGCTTTTATAATAAGGAAAAAAGTTATTTCAAACAGAAAACGTTACCCAATATTTGGCTTGCGATTGTAGCTCTCCTGAAACTGGTCCAAGGCAAGCATTGCTGTGTGAATCTGTAAAGGTGCCTGTTTAGAACATTCAAAATTGGTCAAATAGTTATTGACAGCATAACATGTGCTACACAGGCACTGTGTTGACACTTTGTAAATGTTATTTAATTCTTAAAATAATTACCTTACTACTATTATCTCTAATTAACAGATAAGGCAGCTGAAGCTTAGAGAAGTTAAACAACTTGACTTCAAAGTCATAAGGCTATTATTTAAGTAACAGATCTAAGTGTCAATCCCAGGTGGTGTAACCAGTTTTTAGTACATTATCCACGTGAAAGTCAGAATAGTATCAACTAAACAACAACAACAAAACAACAGCAACAAATTGTGCAAGACCAATATCACCAAATCCTTTTTCCTGATCAACACTTACAAATTTGGAAACTGTTCATTTAATTCTTTCCTTACCACAAATACATTCACTGCTACAAAATTATATTCAGGGTTTTAAAAGTATAAAATAAATGCTTCCAAGGTTTTGAGGAACATGTATCATATAAAACTACATGGTTCAGAAAAATTAAGCTCATCTGCATAAATTATTGAAATCGTTTTTTTAAATACCAAAGCTAACATATCATTATTAAAGTAAAACATTTGCCTATTATTTAAAAAAATTTTCCGTGATATAAATTTCTGTTTTTAATCCTTGGGAGTCAACTCCAGGTATGTGAACCCAGCTTTTATTAAAAAAAACCTGACAGAAAGGCATATACATGGTTAGTTTACTTTAACTTTAAAATGTCTCTTACCAATTCCCAACCCCACTCTGCTGCCTCTTTCAAACCTCAAAGTGTTTACTTACCTCAGGTTTGCTAAAATCCGCAATAAGGCACTTTGGATGTTTTATCTGAGTCTCCAATGGTTCCTTAAAAGAAACAAAAACTATTACTTCAGAGCAAGTGAGTAATTCCTTAACAAAATATATAGAGCACTAAAAGGAATACATTTCTCCCAAAGGTCTGACATAAACATGGATGGTTGGGCTAATATGGTTTAATTGAAATATAAAAGAGCTACTATTCCCCACTGCCCCTTAACAACTATACTTCATTTTTAAAATGTTAAATGCAATTAGACAACTTGCTACTATATTTGGGAAGAATTGGTGAAAACACCTATATACTTGAAAAAAACTACTGTTTTAATCAAAAAGCTACCATATTTTTTTGGTATCAAATTATCAAGATTTGTTATGCCTGATAAGTAAGATGAATAAATACTCAAAGCTGAAATTTTCTGTGTGGAGCAAAGAACACACGAAGGCTGAAAAATCCAGCCAACCAACCAACCATCCCCTCAAACACCCACCCAATCTGAAATTTACTTGGGTCATTAACCTGAGGCACTATTAAAAACTGAGAACAGTGCCAAGAGGAAATAACGCAGGGGCAGATTTGACGAACTGTATTTTCATCTGTTGTTCTGTTCAAACTTTTGGCTTGGACTAAGCCTTGTAGAGGACTATGGGTAATAACTGTTCTGGAAAGAAGAGGTAATCAAGTTAAACCTTGAGAACTTGCAAGAAAATATAGAGATGTAGTAGACAGCTTATAATGAGAAGTGGCCTGTGGATTTAAGCAGCAGGAGACTCCTTAGTTCCTCAGTACACAGTAGCTTCTATATTCTCTCTCTCTTTTTAAAGATTTTATATATTTTTCAGAGAGAGAGTGAGCGAGCACAAGCAGGGGGAGCAGCAAGCAGAGAGGGAGAAGCAGGCTCCCTGCTGAGCAAGGGACTCAATCCTAGGACCCTGGGAACATGACATGAACTGAAAGCAGACATCTAACTGACTGAGCCACCCAGGTGTCCCTACTATATTTTATTTAGAAACTTACAATTTTCTTTCAATGCCAGTTTATAGGCTTATTTTATATTTCCAACATATACACTCTTTCTTGAAATTAAAATTTAAAAACCTGAACTAAGTATGATGAATAACCTTTTACTTTAAAAATGTAAATAATTGAGTAATAAAACACAACATAGTTTCAATGCTTGTTAAACCCTTCAAACATATAATAGTTTTAGCTTTTGTCTTAGGGAGTAAGAAGTATGATCAACTCTTTGATGATTCAAAAAAGTAGAGTTCCTCTGAGGTAACTTTTATACCTCAATTACATGCATTGGTATTCTAGATAAAAAGTTTTTTTACTGATACCAGTTTATTTCCCTAAATTGATCCCATTTCCCTCAAAGTGCATACAAATTAAAAACCAAAAACCTGTTCAGCTAAATTAATTATCTGGTTAACTATTTTATTACTTTTTTCTCTTCTACATTCTTCTTCTGCAAAGAAATATATTTAAAGCAAAAAAAAAAAATACTTACAAAGCAAAATATTTTAGGAGTCTTAACTTGGACAGCTATGCCTCCATGTAAATAAGGTTCCAGTTCTGTAGTATCACCAATGCTAAAAGAAAATGGTGATACCACTAAAAGAAAAATAAGAAAACCATTATATACTGATATAGGTATTCAACTTTGAAGACTTATCATGATAAGGATCTTAATTTTCCCTAATTTATACAAGTAGAAGATCCCACTATAAATCTTTTTTGGAGGAGGCAGAAAGTGTGGAAAACTAGACACACTATTTTTTTCCCAATGTGAACTTAAGGACTTAAAAATAACCAAGAAAACTCAGAGGGGGATAATAGTAATGAGGGGTGCTTATTACTAGATATTAAAATATTTTATAAAACATCACTAATATTTATAACTAATTATATACAATTAATACTAAAATATAATATGGTACTGGCTAATGAGTAGGCAGACAAATGGTAGCCTCAATATTCTGAACCATCACAATCCCCCATGGCATAGACCCCAAAATAATAATAACCCTAAATGATTAGTTGAGTCAATTTTTGCAAAAGCAGATAAAAATCCTTTAATATTAATGATCTAACCTTTATTTTACATATCTGGATATAGTCTGGGAAACAAAATCCAGTAATTTTGTTACCAAAGATGCTTAACCAACTGTAGATCCAAAATTGTTTTAGTATAAAGAGTTCATAATAGGGACTAATTTTTTTCTCTCCTAAGGATCCATTTTGCAGTCATTACAAGGAAAAATAAAAGTGTTCCATTTACTAATCTATACAATAATTACATAATTAGACTTTCAAATGTCCTAAAGATTAACATGAATAATTCTCAGCTAACAGGTGTAAACATGCCATCTTTGAGTTACAAGATGTCTAGCAATGTCTTTAAATCTTTTAAACATGGCTGGGGGAAAATCACAAACTATGCAAATTAACACTTCTAAAAATTCACCATCTTCAACTTCAAATGGGCACTAAATGAAGCCTGATAATCTTTCTATTTTTTAAAATGTTTACTCTCCTCAAATCTCCTTTGGGCAACGATCTCATCTTCGTCTATTAAAAAAAACAAATTCCTTCAGCTTTTGCCAACAAACCCACAAACTTGCCTGCAATAACATCCATTCATTCCTTTTATCCATCCAAGCCACTGAACAAAAACATGTCTCCACTTGTATAGTTCATTGCCACCTTACAATTGGCCTGAACTGTCCGTCCACCTTATCTTCTCTTCAAAACTTCCCTTTCTTGCACTCCCTAAATGAATAAATACATTGCCCATGTTGGAATCTTTGCTTACTTACTACATGAGATTATGAAATTTCCTCTTAAATGCCTTAAGACTTTTACTATCTCAACTCCCACTGCCCCCCCTGCCATATTATATGTTTTAGTTCTTTGAATTGCTTTGCCTTTTATTATTTGTCTTTGCATAGAATATTCTTTTCACCACCTTCTTAAGTCAATGCAATCTTAAAATTTTAATAAAGACATTATGTTCCCCCTGCTGCTGTACCAAGACTGGGTAGATTCCCTTGTTACACTTAAGAGTCCCCAGAATGCCTGTACTCTCTTTATACCATCACTGCTTAAGGTAAACATCTCCTCACTTGAATGTTTTGAGGACAAGAACTAGATCATGTTTGAGTTAAT
The DNA here is from genome assembly GCA_028533885.1 of Nasua narica. Taxonomy (NCBI): domain Eukaryota; kingdom Metazoa; phylum Chordata; class Mammalia; order Carnivora; family Procyonidae; genus Nasua; species Nasua narica. The sequence continues at coordinate 48,336,234 of CM052800.1, forward strand.
GTTGCATTCTCAGCACTGTAGATTGTCTGAACTATTAAAGTGCTGAATAATAAGTATAAATGAATTAATAAAACACATGAACTTACCAGTTATTTGTCGTGTAGATCCATTTAAGCCTGTCATTCCATTAACTTCTCGAAATGTTAAAAACTGCCCTGTCTCAAGCTTGTGAGGATGATTTTCAAGGCAGGTGACAATGCCAGGATTAGCCTAAAAACAAGTTCATGTACACCTTTTTTGTACAAATTTTAAATCTCACACAAAAGAGACCATGTTATCATAAAATTCTCAAAATAATCAAAATACTAAGACATTCCTTTCTTAGTAAAAGCCTCTTAGGAATTCTCGCAAAATAAGGATCATCTTATTTTATTATTATCAATGTTTAAAATATAATTTTTATGTTTGGGGAGACAGAGATTCTACACGGGAGTTCAAATATTTCACAAATGTAAAGATTTTTTTTTTTTAAAGATTTTATTTATTTATTAGAGAGAGAGAGAGACTGAGAATGAGAGGGGAGAAGGTCAGAGGGAGAAGCAGACCTCCCGCAGAGCCGGGAGTCCGATATGGGACTCGATCCCGGGACTCCGGGATCATGACCTGAACCGAAGGCAGTCGCTTAACCAACTGAGCCACCCACGTGCCCAAGATTTTATGACTTCTAAAAGACATTTAAAGTCATCAAATTTAAATTTTAAGGGCTTGTTACAAAAATCTGGGCACAAACAATGAATCTAACTTTGAAGATCAAAGAAATATAAGAAAGAAGGACAGAAATTTAAAGCCAGAAAACTGGTAGTTTAAAGCTTGCCCAACACTTCAAAGGAAAAAATATCGTGTAGCCCAGCTTACCAGGATAAAAAGAGGAAGAAATTGGCTTATTTTACCAAACAGGATGGATGAGATAGGTCAAAGGCCCAGAAATGTCCCAACTACATATAATCCAACCCACTTCTTGAATAAGGTAATGATAATTCAATCTACACAAAACCTAAAGAACTGTCATTCTGTCTTTCATAATTGTGAAGATTCTAAAAATTCTCCTGTGGACTGAGTAATTTGGAAAAAAATAAAATTATGATCACAAACATGTAGATAAAAATAACCTAATGTGGGTTTACTAATGTCTCAAGAAGAATAAAATTCAAAAGGACTTTATTAAAAAAGAGGAATAATTTGCAGGTAAGTTAAATGGGAACATTTATGGTTATTTTATAATTCTTTGTGGATGACCTTCATACTTTGTGCATATTCAATAAAGGAAAATACTAATGTAATACAAGCATCCATACTATACCCTGGAGTGTATTCTAACTGTATGATGTTCTCAGGGACAAACTAAAAACAAGTACAAAGGTTAAAGGCTGAATAAAAAAATCATTCTGTAAGTAGAGAGACAGAGAATGATTTTTTTAAAAAGCATTTTTCCTAAAAAGGGGTGAAAAGGCAACATTACACTGGGTTAAAAACCAAGCATAAAGATAGAAGCACAAACACTATTAGGTTAAAATATATTGTTCCCTTACATGTGGCTTCTTTTGAGCTTTAATGTAAACTCATTAGAAAGGATGCAAATAAATGTAATGATTTAAACTAAAAAACAAGTAAGAAATTGATCATGATGATTTCTCTAATTCTTTTAGAGAATAAAAAATCTTAATCTTATACGAAGAGAACATGGTTAGAAAGTAAATACTTTTTGATCTTAAGGGTAATTCTTAACTTTTTTCCTCCTCCAAATGATGTTTTAGAAATAAATTTTAGAAAAGCTTTTGACAATGCATCCTCCTGTAATCAAGTGTGGGGCCAGGTGATTTATGACATACTTAGTACATCTACAATCTGACACAATAAATAGAGTTCGGTAAACACTGAATCACACTTCATGTCCAATAGGAGCACCACACTGAACAAAGTTAAAATTAAAATTATGACATAATGTTGATGTACCGATAATTATTTTTAGAAGGAATCCAGATACTCTTGTATATTCTAACTTAAATTTAGTTTTAATATAATGCCATCAAGAGATTAACATAATATTTCTTCACGAATTACCTTAAAATATCATAAAATGAATGAAAAACATTGAATATTACAGCATTTTGCCAATATCACCTTTTAAAAAATTGTATTCACATCAACCTTAAAAAAATCAATCATAGAAATATACAATTACATATATATATATATATATATATACAATCATACTTGTGTTATATTTGAAATGAAAATTTCTTTTGGCTCTTCTCCTGTTGTATCGGAAACTTCAAATTCATCACCGAAATCACAAAACAACCGTGACCAAATTCCATGTATATCTGCACTGATGAACTGTGAAATAATAAAAAAACTAGTTCAAACTTATCTATTTATGTAAAGAAAAAACCTCCACCTCTATTTTAAGCCCCTTCACAACTTTATTTATAATTAAGATTATCGAAAAAACCCCATAAAAAACAAAACCAACCAAACAAAAGATCATCCTTTGGGATATAAAATGAATCACAAATAAAATACATTAATTATAACTTGTTTCAGGAATAAGGATATTTGCATTTGGAACTGGATATTCTAAGTATTACACAAGTAGAAGATGGCACATCATCATTATACATTCTCTGATTTTTAAATAACAACAATTCTTTCTTTGCCCTAAAAATCAAGCAAAGTATTTAAGAAATGGTTATTTTAGTTCAATGGTCTTAGCAGTGAATTTTTACTTTCCATTTGAGAAAATAAAGAGTGTTTATTCACTAAAAGTAGAGATAATGGAAAACAGAACAGGGCTAAAAGCTGAAAATGGAGGCAATAAACAGAAAAGGGCTGAGGAACTGACGGTATACATCAGTCAAGAGAGGTAAAAATCAGATTCTTAAACACAATTGTTAATCATTGCTTTATTAAAAGTGATTTTTATAATACAGACACTCTCCATTCTAAAAATCTGTAAAGAAACTGTTTTTGTGCTCAAAGTTATTTTTAGAGTTAAAAATAATAAAGAAAAATTCTTATTCTATAATACATATGATCCTGTAAAAAGTCATTTTTTTAAAACAAAAACTAAAGTCTATTCATATTTGGATATAAAAATGTAGACCATTAAAGTAATTTATACCACTTATTACATGAAGCAGTGAAAGAGTCAATAGAAGACTACCTCCTACCGGATCATGTACTGCCTTTACTATCAAAATAGACACATTTTATGAAATGTGAAATAAAACTGAGCATTTTATGAAATAAAACCGAGCAGAAATTTAGAAACTTTCCAACTTTAAAAGCTGCAAACTTGAGGACAATTTCTTTTCAAAACAACTTTCAAGTAGGACTATGTATGTCAATTACATAAACAAAGATTTTAGATCATAACTCAGTGTAATTATTTTATAAAACTTCTGTGCCCCGTCTTAAGTTTACTGACTACCTTATGTCATATTCATCTGTTTAAATTGTGAACCACAGCACAAATGTTGCATAGAATGTAAATATATTATGTAAACACCACAACCCAAAAATTTTCAGCACATCTATTTAATAGATGTTGGCTTGGTGCCTACCTCAAAGGAACAAAGAGTTTTTGCCTTTTTCCAAAGGAACAAAAAACCCCACAAAGGAGGTGGAACTAGTAATATGTATGTAAATGCACAGGATAAATCATGATTTTTCCAATGTAAACCTATTTCTGGTCTTTCCAATGTCACCACGACTCAATCACTCCAGAAAAATCTAGAAGTCATTCTTGATTATTCTTTCCTTCACAACTCATATTCATTTATTCTCATACTTGAAATTCAATGACTTCTTATAATCTCTATTTCTACTTCTCTTGAAAAAGGCACCAGCATCTCTCACCTAGGCTACTAGTTGCCTCTACTCTTATATTTCAGTGGCTCTCTCTCGGTTTTGTAATTCCTTCACGTCCTTAAGAATTATTGAGGATTGGGGCACGTGGGTGGCTCAGTGGGTTAAAGCCTCTGCCTTCGGCTCAAGTCATGATCTCAGGGTCCTGGGATTGAGCCCCCATCCAGCTCTCTGCTCAGCAGGGATCCTGCTCTCCCCTCTCTCTGTCTCCCTCTCTGCCTGCTTGTGATCTCTCTGTCAAATAAATAAAATCTTAACAACAACAACAGAAGAATGGATACAAGATACATTTAAAGAAAAAGAATTATTGAGTACTGAAAGTGTTTTTATTTATCTAGGTTATAACTACTGATATTTGCAGTGTTAGAGATTAAAATTGAGAAACATTTAAAATACAAGAATACACATAAGTTCCATTAACTGTCAAAGCAATAGTGTCACTACACACCATCTAGACTTTGGAAATTCCACTGTACCCCATAAGAAAATCAGAGTGAAAAAGCAAACAACGTTTTAGTAATATTATGAAAATAGTTTGACTTTGCAGACCCCATGAAAAGATCTCAAGAATTTTCAGTGTCCTTGGACCATACTTTGAAAACTACTGCTCTAGACTATTTTCCATACAGAGTGATCTTTTAAAAACACAAATCAGGCCAAAATCATGGGCTTAAAACTCAGTTATCCCAAAGTTATGTAAGTTATGGCTTTCTAATTACTTCTCTGAACCTAATTCTCTGGAAACGTGCACTCATACTCTCCTCTTTACCCAAACTTTATTTTGGTCTTGCTTGGTTCTCGTTGTTCCTCAAACACACCAACCGAATTTTTACACTTGTAAGTCTTTATACTTGCTGTTCTTCATGCTTTGAACGCTCTTTCCCACATTTTCTATAGCTGGCTCTTTATCATTATTCGGGGTTCTATTTAAATGTTATCTCCTCAGAGAGGAGTTCCCGGACCTTCAACTTAAAAGAACCAGCACTGGTTCCCATCCCAACATCATGCCAGACATTATAATCTACTCTTTACCTAGCTTTTTTTCTTCATAGGACTTGAAACTAGTATTTGCTTTTTTACTATGTATCTTCCTTACTAGATGATAATTTTCTCGAGTAGGAAAATCTCTATGTCCTATTCACTAATGTATTCCTACTGCCTACAACTCTATCTGTAGCAGATGCTCAATGAGTACTTCTTACAAGAACCAATAAACCTCTTGAAAACCACCATTATGTCATATTTAAGTTAGATGATGAATTCAATATTTACTATTCTTTCCATTCCTAACCTTAATTCTTCCTTAGTTTTGGCCATTTGTTATAAGCCAAATTTAGATTTAGGTTTTAAAAATAGGAAATGAATATGATGCCAAAATTAGAGAGGAAAATATTAAGTGATTGTCCTCATGTAAAAAGAAACTTTTTATACAACCCACTAACTACAAATTCTAACAGTGAAAGTCTTCTTTCTTTAACTGCATGTCATTATTAAATAATACTATTACCTTAATTGGAGGGCAATGAGAATGGCAGAAGTTATTGATCTTCTTCTGCAACGGAAGTTTGATCTCAGTCAATACTACACACTGTTAAGAAGAATATAAGAAATTAAATACTAGAAAAAAAAACAATTAGTTTGGAAAAATACACTTCTAAATCAGAAGCATTTCAGTTTGCATCATGCTAAAACTACACTGTTTTCTTTATTAAAAAATAATACCCTATTCCAAAAATTCTAAACCTTCAGAATATGGAATAGCAAAAGTAAAAATAACATATTACATATTACATTACTTGGCTTAGCTTGCTTTCACTTCAGATATTCAACAGATTCACAATATGACTTTAGCTTTATGACAGTGTCATTAGTGAAACCACCAATTTCTATTATTTTAAAACAGCAGATCATAATTTTCAATGCTTACCTTTTTATATCACCCTGTGAGATTATAGCTTCTATAATTAGATTTTATCTTAAGTAACTTTGATTCATAAAGGTAAAAAATTTTCTTAAGGTTATTCATCTATCAAGTGGCAAAAGCAGAACTAGACTCTTGGTCCAGACTTTTTCTTGCTGCTAGTTCCCATTAATGTATAACTCATTTTCACTACAAATATCCAGGTGTGAATTTATTCTTATTTATCTAGCTCAGAATATAGTGTGCCTCCTGCGGGGAGATATTTCTCCTCCATGGGTCTCTTACTTTTGTACATGTACATGTACAAAAGGAAATGAAGCTAATATAATACTCATACTTTTGTACATGTCTGGGTTTGCCATGAATCCAAGGCCCTTGACCATTCTTGGGCCATTTCTCAGGATTATATTTGCTTTGTGAAAGCTTAAGGAATAAGGTATTGATTCCCTCAGGAACAAAGAGCAAAACTGTTGCTTGCTATAAAACAGTAGGTTTTCTAAGCTCAGTGTTCCTCTTCTCAAATGTACATGTGCAGACATCCACTCAGTCCCCTGCACTACACTAGTGGGGTTGGAGGGAAGGCAAGAGGAAATGAAGCTAATATAATACTCATACTTTTTTTTAAGTAGGCTCTATGCAGTGTGGAGCCTAATGTGGGGTCTCAACTCACTACCCTGAGATCAAGACCTGAGCTGAAATCAAATCAGACACTTAAGTGACTGAATCACTCAGCTATCTCATAATACTCATACTTCTTACCATGCTCTGAGTAATAAAGTCCTTGGTCTCTGACCCAGGAATCTCATGTTTTCTGCCAACAACCAATAATAGTAACAGGCTAACTTACTAAGTTGGTAAACAGAATAAAATCAAATCTTAGACTTATCATTCACTGAATCTAATTTATGTTTCATCAATGCTGGAAAATTCTCAGCCATAATTTCTTTGAATATTGCTCTTTCCTAGTACTCTTCTTCCAGAAATTTAATCTCATGAACTGAACTTTTTCATTCAAGCTCTCATTTTTTTTTTAAAAGATTTTATTTATTTATTTGAGAACGAGAGAGGGAGGGAGTGTACATGAGCAGGGGGGCGGGGCATAGGGAGAAGGGAGGCAGACTCCCTGCTGAGCAGACAGCTAGATAATGGGGCTCCACCCGAGGACCTTGGGATCACGACCTGAGCCAAAATCAAGAGTTAGACATTTAACCGACTAAGCAATCCAGGCGCCCCAAGCTCTCATTTCTTTTAATTTCTCTTTCATACTTACTCTAATTTCTATGGGCTCAATAATCTCTTTAACTCTTTCAATTCACTAATTCTTACTCCAGTTGTATCTACCCACTGCTTAATCTACCCAGTGAGTTTTAATTTTTAAGACTCTATTTTCATTTCTAAAAGTTCTATTGATTCTTTATATCTGCCTGAGTATTTTTAATAGTTTCTTATTTCCATATTGTATATTTAATTCCTTCTTTTAAGATTCAGTCAGTTTGAACACCTATATTTTTCAGTATGTATCCAATTATTCTATTATCTGAAATTCCTGGAGGTTAATTCTTATTTATTTATTTTTTTAAGTGAGAGAGAGCATGAGAGGAGAGAAGGTCAGAGGAAGAAGCAGACTCCCCGCGGAGCTGGGAGCCCGATGTGGGACTCGATCCCGGAACAAACAAGCTCCTTGTTTGTTATATCCACTGACTCTTGATCACTTTGCACTACTTTTTAACGTTTTGTTATTTTGTATTCTGAACTCATCTTCAAAGGAGCTTTATATCCTGGAATATACCATGGCTTAATTTAAAGTAGATTCCTCTGTATTTGTTTAGTTTGTTTCTTTCTGGCATTCTAGGATATCACCAGATTACTTCTTATGTTAAGTTCTCAGCTTGGGAAATTTTAGATTACAAAGAATTGTAAAGTTTATCTCCAAACTTGGGTGAGGACAGGCATATGGTTGTGAATTCCCAGAGAAGAACATTATTTTTTCATCCAGAGCTCAAGAGAAAACAGGCAATCTTCTTATTCTGATGGGCAAAAGACTGTTCTCATTCACACTTTCCTTGTATAGCTCTCTCAGGTTCTAACTTTATGAAGAAGAGTAGATTGCAATTCCATTTCTCTGTCTCATGTAAACCTATTTTGTTTCTTCTGTTTCTGCATTACTCTTAGTTCCCAAGAAATGTAGTTATTGAAACCAGCAACCCCTGTCTGAAAGTGACCATTGCCAATAAGTAGTTTGTTTCTTTTGGCTACCTACTAATTTTGGTCTCAGAGCACATCCCTTACGTTATTTTGGGATCAGATACTCATTTAAAAGAAGTCTATCAAAAATCCAATCAGGGCATCTGGGTGGCTCAGTGGGTTAAAACCTCTGCATTTGGCTCAGGTCATGATCTCAGGGTCCTGGAATCGAGGCCCACATCAGGCTCTCTGCTTGGCAGGGAGCCTGCCTCCCCCCCTCTCTCTGCCTGTCTCTGCCTGCTTGTGATCTCTCTCTTTCAAATAAATAAATAAAATCTTAAAAAAAAATCATCAAATCAGTAAGCCAAAAACTCCCAGAAAATAAAAAGCCAGGACCAAATGGCCTTACATGTGAATTCCACCAAACTTTTAAAGAAGAGTTAATACTTATTCTTTTTAAACTATCCCAAAATAGAGAAAAGGAAGGAAAACTTTCAAATTCATTCTGTGAGCCCCTGATTCTAAACCAAAGACATTACAAAAAAAGAAAATTACAGGTTAATATCTCTGATAAACAGAGATGCAAAAATCCTCAACTAAATATTAGCAAACTGAATTCAACAATACGTTAAAAAATCCTTTCTACCAAGATTAGTAGGGTTTATTTTAGGGATGCAAGGGGGGGTTAATATTTACAAACTGATCAAAATGATAAATCACATTAACGAGAGAAAGAATAAAAACCCTATGATCATTTTAATCTCAAAAGATGCAGGAAAAGTATCTGGCAAAGTACAACATCCATTTATGATAGTAACTCTCAGCAAAGTAGGTTTACGGGGAATATACCTAAACATAATAAAGGCCATATGTAAAAAACCCACAGCTAACATTTTCTACTCAATGGTAAAAACATGAGAGCTGTCCCTTTAAGATCAGGAACAAGTTAAGGATGCCCATTCTTACTGCTTTTATTCAATATAGTAGTTGAAGTCTGAGCTGTAGCAATTAGACAAGAAAAAGAACTAAAAGGCAGCCAGACTGGTAAGGAATTGGTAAAGCTGTCACGATTTGCAGATGGCATGATACTATACATAGAAAACCCTAAAGGTGGTCACTATTTGCAGATGGCATGATACTATACATAGAAAACCCTAAAGACGTCACAAAAAAACTATTAGAATTGATATATGAGTTCAGTAAAATCAGTTTGTAAAATTAATATACAGAAATCTTTTTATATACCAATATGAAGTAACAGAAAGAGAAATTAAGAAAACAATCCCATTTACAATTTCACTGAAAAAAAATTATCTGAAAATAAAATTAACCAAGGAGGTAAAACTATGAAACACTGATAATAGAAATTAAAGACAATATACAACAAATGAAAAGATATTCTATGCTCATGGACTGGAAGAGTTAATGTTTAGAAGTCCATACTATTCAAAGGGAATCTATAGATTTAATGAAATCCCTTTCAAAATACAAACAGCATTTTTCACAGAACTATAACAAATAATACAAAAAATACTATGGAACCACAAAAGATTCTAAACAGCCCAAGCAATCTTGAGAAAGAACAAAGCTGGAGGTATCACAATCCCAGATTTCAAGATGTACTACAAAGCTGTAGTAATCAAAATGGTATGGTACTGGCACAAAAAGAGACACACAGATCAACAGAATAGAGAGCCCAGAAATAAACCCATGGCTTTATGTTAAATTAATCTACAACAAAGGAGGCAAGAAAGTATAGTGGGGAAAGGCAGTTTTCCACAAATGGTGCTGGGAAAACTGGGACAGCTACATGTAAAAGAATCAAAATAGACCACTTTCTTATACCAAACACAAAAATAAACTCAAAATGGATGAAGATCTAAATATGAGATCCAAAACCATAAAACTCCCAGAAGAAAACAGAGGCAGTAATCTCTTTGACATCGGCCATAGCAACATTTTTCTAGATGTCACCTTGGGCAAGGGAAACAAAAGCAAAAATAAACTACTGGGACTATATCAAAGCTTCTGAACAGTAAAGGAAACCGCCAACAAAATGAAAAGGTAGCCTATCACTGCAGATATTTGCAAATGATATATCTGATAAGGGGTTAATATGAAAAGTATATAAAAAAAATTATACAACACAACACCAAAATCCCAAATAATCTGATTAAAAAATGAGCAGAGGACCTGAATAGACATTTTCCAAAGACATACATATGGCCAACAGATGAAAAGATGCTCAACATTACTCATTATCAGGGAATGAAGACCACAATGAGGTATCATGTCACAACTGCCAGAATGGCTAGAATCAAAAAGATAAGAAATTTCAAGTATTGGTGAGGATGTAGAGAAAAAGAAACCGTTTTGCACTGTTGGTGGGGATGCAAACTAGAGATGCATACTGTGGAAAAGATATAATGGAGTATTACTCAGCCATAAAAAAGAGTAAGATCTTGCCACTTGCAACAACATGGATGGACCTACACAGTATTATGCTAAATGAAATAAGTCAAAGACAAATACTGTATGATCTCATTTTCTTGTGGAATCTAAAAAAATAAAAGAAATGAACAAAGAAACAAACAAAAATCCAGACCTTCAAATAGAACAAAATGGTTGTTGCTAGGGGGGAGATGGGTAGAGGGACTGGTATAATAGGTAAAGAGGATGATGAGGTACAAACTTCTAGTTACAAAATAAGTAAGCCACAAAGATGAAAAGTACAGTATTGGGAATATAATTAATAATATTGTAATAACATTGGCGACAGATGGTGACTACACTTATTATGGTGAACACTAAATAATGCACAGAATTGTTGAATCATTACGCTGTATACCTGAAACTAATATGTTATTATACTTCAATAAAAAAATAAAAAAATTAAAGGAAGTCTATTAAACAATTTTATTAGCAAGTCTATTATGCATCTTTGTAGAAGATGGACTTCAAATTATCTATTTCAGAATGGAAGCCTATACTGGTTTTTAAACTGGTGTGATATTATAATAATAAATATACCTTTTGGTCATCATCCAAGGTTCCTGGCACAAAGAGCCAAAAACTCTTGTAATTTCCTATAGAAGAGCTATCGAGGCATCTTTTGTCATAGTATTTAGTTTTGTCCCAAGTCCTGAAATAGCTCCAGAGTGATAAAGGTGAAATAATATATTTTGTTATTCATAACAAGCCTCTTTCAGCTACACCTGAGTTTAGATTCATGAAATGACTTTTGGAAGCCCCCTAAGGATGGGGGGCTGATTGTTAGGGGAACCAACCTTGTGATTTGAAGGTCAGAACTTTCATCCCTATGTCTCAGACCCCCATGGAGGAGACAGGGGCTGGAGATTTACTCAATCGCTAAAGATCAATCATGTATTCAGTTGTGCTTCCATAATGAAGCCTTCATAAAAATCTCTGAACTAGGGACTAAGGAAGCTTTCAGATAAATGGAGGTGCTGGGAAGGTGCCATACCTGGAGAAGACATGGAAGCCGTGTGCCCCTTTCCCCATACATTGCTCTATGCATCTCTTCCATCCGACTGTTACAGAGTTAGCTTTTTAAATAAACCAATCTGGTACGTAAATTGTTTTTCTGCATTCTGTGAGCTGCTCAGGAAATTAACTGGACCCCAGGAGGGGGATGTGGGAACCTCTGATTTATAGCTAGTCTTTAGAAACACAGTGCTTCTAAAGCACAAGCACCTGGAATTGTGATTTATGTCAGAAACGGGGCAAAGAGGGGGCTCGTGTGCGAGTGAATCCTTACTGTATGTGATGTGAAGCTATCTTCTCCAGATAGAAAGTGTCAAAACTGAACTGAACTGTAGGACACTGAACTAGGTGTCCAGGGAGCTGGAGAACTAACTGCTTGGTTGGGGGAAAACCCACACACATATGGTCACACAGTGTCAAAAGCACTAAGTAAAGGTTAAAAACAGTAGTGTTTCTCCCTAAATGTGCAACATGATAATTTAATCACAGAGGAAATCAGGGTTAACCTAGTCACTTCTGAAACATCTAAGGAGTTGAGAATTGTTATTATTTAAGGTTAACTAAAGTTAATCTTAACTAAAGTAGACTGAATGTTGACCTGCATTTTTTATTCCTTTGCAATTGGATTATACATCATCCTTTGCCCATGGCTTTAGGAAGAGCAGCATACTACTTTCTTGCTCAACTTTGGGCTTGATCATGTGATTGCTTTGGCCAATGAAATATTAATGGAAGTAACATGAACAGAAGCTTGAAATGTGCTTAGATAGTTGGACTTGACTTTATGCATTTCTTTTGTTGCCATGACACCATGTCCTTGATGGCCTCCTGATTCTAGGAGAGGCATGTGGAACAAAACAGACTTTGCAATTTGAGTTCAGCCTAGAACAGCTGAACTCCAACTGACATGCAGATGCAGGAGAAAGAAATACATGTCACCGAGTTTTGAGTAGTTTTTTTATGCACATTACTGTGACAGCTGGATTTCCACTTGTATATGGTCATTAGTCAAAACCATTAGTCAAATGTAATGGTTTTGTCAGTAGTTCTCAGGCCCTTCCCTAAAACGGAGCATTTGAAAAGTATTCTTCTAAAGGAAGTTGTTTAACTTAAAATTTTCTGTTCTGCTCAACAAATTAGGTTTAATAATTATATACTAAAATAACTTGTAACAATTTGCCTTATAATCTGTCAATAACATCTAATATAAAATAGAGTACCAACCTGGTATTTATCTAAGAAGGAGAGATCTGTGGTTTCATTTAAAGGAACAGAAGATGATGTGACATGAACGTATGGATTTAGTTCTGCAATATGTTGAAGTACAGCTTCAGCCCTAAAAAAAAAAAAAAAAGACTTTTACTATTCTTTCCTTAAGTATACCCAATCTCTCATACTTGGAAACTTCAACAAAATCAGAAAAACCTGAATGTTAGAAAATTTCTGTGGAAATTTAAAAAACTCTAGAGGAAGAAAGAAGATAAGACTTTTACAGATAACTATACAATCTTGAGATGTAGCATAATGTCATATTCCATAGTAAGCCATATAATCTCAAATGTACTGCCATGGTTCCATATTAAGTCTTTTAATAAATCAGCAAAAATAAAAAACTTTAATAATCTTAATTTCTAGGTAGCAATATGAATATCTTAAAAATTTCACAAATATAAATAAATAAGTGTATGTTAACACTTATTTTTCTATGGTGATGTGAATTTATGGTGATGAGTCAAACAACTATGAATGAACTAGTGTTCTGGACACAGAAAATATTCTAAGTAATTGCAAGAGTAAAAAAAAAAATCCTGCAATAATACATCAAAATATCCTATCTTCACCTGTTTCTCAAATTAACAACATCATCTTCACAGAGAAAGAAGTTGGTTCCTAGGTCCCACGTTTGGCATTTTTCTGTATCATGAATGGTAAGTGCCTTTGAAAAAGAAAAATCTCTGTTAAAGTCAGCAATAAGACAATATCTCCAATACCATTTATATTGTATCAGAATTATCCTGTGTAATTAGACAATACAAAGTAATTAAAAGCTTTAGAATTGGGAAGCATATAAAGTTGGTTTCATTCACAGAGGGTATGACCACATACACCTGGAAATGCAGGAAAATTAATGGAAAAACTACTTTAAACCATAAGAGAATTTTAATTTAGGAAAGTAGCATGCTATATTAATCAAAATACAAAAAAATCAAAAGAACTCACAAAAGCAAACATTTCCAAATGCTCCACATTCAAAGAAAGACAATTGACTAATTGGAAAGAACATTTTTAACTTATATTAGAGATCTTACAGAAAAAGGTACAAAGTGTAAGAACATGGAGTATACTGAAAAAGAAATGCAGAAGGCCCTCTAAAGTATTTGAGCAGGTTTGACCTTGCTCAAGAATGAAATACCTTTTTTCATTCGTCAGAATGGTATGAATCTAAAAGTCTGACAATATACTTCATTGGTGAATGAGGTGAATCTGGCATTCTCATATATTATTGGTGGGAATATAGAGTGGCATAACCTCAATGGAAAATAATTTGGCAATCTCTAGCAAAACGTGTGCTTTTATTCTTTGATACAGCAATCCCACTTTTAAGAATCTATCACAAAGACATACTGGGAAAGATACAAAAAGACATAAGTACAAGAGTATTAATTATAGCATTATTTGTAATAGAAAAAGACTGAAGATAATAAAAATATCCACCAATAAGGAACTGTGTAATAATATATGATACATCCATACAATGTATACCCATGCAGCTATAAAAAAAGAATGAAATATATATATATCATTAGGGAGTAATCCCAGGATATGTTGTTAAGTGATAAGGAGCAAGGTGGAGGCAAGTATGGCACTTTACCTAAGAAAGGCAGGTGGAGATAAACATGTATACACACACAAACACAGATTTGCATATTTGTATATGTGCATTTGCTTATATTTAAAAACATGAAAAAAAGGTGGGCAACCTAATAAGGGAAGGAGGGAATTCGGTAGAGGGAATGTAGACTTACCTAAATAAACCCTGCTTTATAATTTTTACTTTGTCTTTTTTGTTTTTAGAAAGAGAGAGTACGAGCATGTGGCCGGGGATGGGGGGGCATAGAGGGGAAAGGAGAGAGAGAATCTTAAGCAGGCTCCATGCCCGGTGCAGAGCCCAATATAGGACTTGATCTCACAACCCTGAGATCATGACTTGAGCCAAAATCAAGAGTTGGACATTTAACTAAGCCACCCAGGTGCCCCTATAATTTCTACTTTGAATTATGTACGCCTTATAATAGTAAAAGTAAGTTAAATTTAAAAAAGTGATCCCTAAAAATACACTACTACTACTTTCTAAAAAGTAGTTAATTGCCTGTCAAATCTAGATGGGAATTTTCCTAAGGATAAAAAAGAAAATCATAAAGTGATTTCAATAATTATATTGTTATTAACAATATTGAAGTTGTTATGAAATTATATCATAAATAGGTAAAATACAGAATAAAGCAATAGGTAAAATAGGTAATATACAAAATAAAGCAAATACATAATTAGGTCTCTGTCATTAAGACTCAAACCCTCAGAGTAAGAGAAGAGATACAACACAAAATCACAAAATTAAAGAGGTAGATATGCTATTGTCCTAAACTTGAAACTTCAGAAATTTCAGTGTTGAGTCATGATGAATTTTCTAGCTCTGTCCACTGAAAAGTCTTTACCATCCGTGACAAATACTGCTAGGGTTGTATCTAAAGGACTCCAGAACCTGATGAAGATCCCAATAAGCCAAGACGAAACAATTTAAGCATCAGTGAGAATAACAACTACACTGGATCAAAATAAATCGTACATGTTTAAATCCATGTTTGTCACAATGTTCACATATACACACATGCCACACAAGTTCACTAGTCACTGTTGGGGGATGATAGAAAACTAATGGTTTTGAAACCTGGTAAATAAGATTTTATTTATTTATTTGACACAGAGAGAGATCACAAGTAGGCAGAGAGGCAGGCAGAGAGAGAGGGAGAAGCAAGCTCCCTGCTGAGTAGAGAGCCAGATGTGGGGCTCGATCCCAGGACCCTGAGATCATGACCTAAGCTGGAGGCAGAAGCTTTAACCCACTGAGCCATCCAGGCGCCCTGAAACCTGGTAAATAAAGGGTGAAAAAAATCAAGTATTTATTCTGCCTTTTAAATATGTACAATCTACACTTTAGTGAAACCAGATATGTGATGAATGGAAAACTGTCTAAAATATTATTCCAGCTAATAAATCAAAAAGAAATGACAGAATTAGAATGTCATTATCCCCAATAAAATAACGAATTTAGGCAATGATCATTAATAGTTAGTAATAATCAGAAAAATAAGGCCAAAGATATGATTTCCTACTGATGAGAAAACATAAAATTATTTGTGAAGTAGTAGTGTCAGAACAATCAAATCTGAATTTGAATCTCTGGATAGAACTTACTAGTTTACAATAAATACAAGGGCAGATGTATATGTGATAAATGACCTGGTTTCATTTACGAGTACATTGTAAGGGGAAAAAGTCAGGGAAGGGCAATCTATACACTGAAAGAAATCAAGTTCAGTATATGGACTTGACTTGCATCCTGATTAGAACAAAACAAATAAAATTTTCATAAGACAACTGGGAAAATTTGAACTCTAACTAGATATTTGATGACTGAGGTAGGCAGGCTGTAAGATAGCCCAATGACTCCCAAATTGTGTAATTCCCTTTCCTTACATTCATAAACTAGTGTATTGCTTTTAGCAAACAAGCATAGATAATGGAATGTCACTTCTGAAATTAGGTTACGAAAGACTATGATTTGTTTTGCTAGTACACTCCCTTTCTTGTCTTCTTGCTAGCTTACTCTGATGAAGCAAATTGCCATATTGTGAACTGTCCTATAGAAAGGGTCACATTTCAAGAACTGAGGGTAACCTCCAATCAAGAGCCAGCATGCAACTGAAGTGGGAATGTAAAGTGGAACAACCTTGCCACTGAATCTTGTCAATCGCTATGTGGATGAGCTTGGGAAGCAGATTCTTTCCCTAGCCTCGAGATGACTGCAGCCCTGACAATATTGTGATTGGAATCTCATGAGAGATCCTCAAAGAGAGGAACCAGCTAATTTGCCCCCTGATAAGTGTTAAGTTGCTAAGTTTTGGGGTAATTTGTTTTCAGCAACAGCTAACTAAGACAATGTTATTAAGGAACTGGTTACATTTTTAGGTGTAAAAATGGCATTGTGGTTATGCTTTCAAAAGGCACCCTTACCATTTAGAGATATATACTAATATGTTTAAGGATGCTATAGCAGGATGTCTGAGAGGTTTTTTTTTTATACCATTTAGAGATATATACTAATATGTTTAAGGATGCTATAGCAGGATGTCTGAGAGGTTTTTTTTTTGATAGTTTCAGGGGTAGAATTTAGTGATTCATCAGTTGCAAATAACACTCAGGGCTCATTACATCAAGTGCCCTCCTTAATCCCCACACCCAATTATCCCGTCCCCCCTACTTCCCCTCCTGCAACCCTCAGTTTTTTTTCAAGAGTTCAGGGTCTCTTATGGTTTGTTTCCTCCTCAATTTTCATCTAATTTTATTTTTCCTTCCCTTCCCCTATGTGGATGTCTGAGTTTTATATCAAAGTAATTTGGTGGTTGAGGAACAGTGGGGAATGGGAGAGAACATGGAATGAATTTGTCTATGAGCAGGTAACTGCAACCACATGATGGGTACATGGGGTTTTGTTAAGACTACTGCCATATAATTTTGAAATTTTCTGTAATTGTTTTTTTAAAAAGAGGAAAATACAGTATTAAAACAATTTTGCTACTACATGAAGCAGCAGCAATAATTAGACCAAAGTGTAGACAATACTACCACTAATGATGAGGGGAAAAAGAAGTTTACAACAATTACTTTAACCAAGGACATTTATTCACTTACCTTAATTCCGGCAAGAACAAGATTCTTTGCTATGAAGGAGAAAGAAAAAGGAATAGCTTAATATTAAGAATGTATATTAGATAATTTGGATGGAGCCTGGTCACATCTCTGACTGGATAATTTTAACTTTTTTACTACCTAAGAAATACTAGCTCCTTAGAAAATGCAACAAAAAGGAAAAAGTTAAATTTTCTATAATCATACCACACTGAGGTATAATACACTAAAGTTTGACTGTATTAATTCAGATATTTATGTTATAAATATATGTGCGTGTGCTCTATCATTATGAATTAAAAATACAGAAATGATCATTAATGGCTATTAACATCACAAAGAAAACCAAAAGAGTCATTACCAGTTCTTTGTGGAAGAATATAACAGTATTATGAAATAGTGTTATCAAGGGGCGCTTGGGTAGCTCAGTTGGTTAAGTGTCTGCTTTGACTCAGGTCATGATCCCAGAGTCTTGGGAATGAGCCCCAGGTCAGGCTTCCTGCTCACTGCTCAGTGGGGCGTCTACTTTCCCTCTGTTCCTCTCCCTTGCTTGTGCTTACTCTCTTTAATAATTAAGTAGATCTTAAAAAAAAAGAAAGAAAGAAATAGTGTTGCCAAAAGACCCAAAACCAAATCTTCTCAAGGTTTTGGTTCTAATTTCCTTTATAGGAAATAATACATACAAAGGAAAGAAATTAAATTCTTTAACTTATGTTGCTCAAAGTTTCATATAAAATTATATATAAAAATACTACTTACCAATTTCCAAACCAAGACCGCCCATACCACTTAAGAAAACATGGGACTTAGCCATCTTCTGCATTGCTGTATCTCCAAGAACGTACCTCTGTCGACTATAGGTAAAACACAATAAAAAACAACAAATTATTTCACCAAAATTACATATCCTTCAAAGATGTTTGCAAATGAATAGCGTAGCAACTAGATCCTGCCACAGATGTGTTTTGCAAGATCACTTGCACAGTACTTAACATTTCTAAATTAACTGTCAAATACATGACATACTCTGAAAAAACTGAAGATGTCACCACCTTCTCTCATAGCAACAAACAGATGGGAATTGAGTAGGAGTTGTCCTGTTTAGACAGGGACAACTATGTGCTCCAGACTTACCATAGTCCCCATCCTATTCCTTTCATTTATTACCTCAGGGGCCACTACAGGTATCCGAGTTTGTTATCTCCACTTTAAAGCTTTCACTATAAATAGGATTTCTGAGACAAAAAAATTGGTTCCCTTCTTGGAGTTTAGATGACTTATAGCAGTTTTCCAATATTATTTTATTTATTTCTTTTTATAAGTAATATCTACGCTCAACATAAGGCTCAAACTCCTGACTTCAAGATCAAAAGTCATATGTTTTATCAACTGAGCCAGCCAGGTGCCCCCAAACATTAAATATAAATGCTGATAAAGTATAGAAGGGATCTTATTAAGAAATCCGTACTAATAGCCATAAGGTAGCATCAGAACAGGAATTTCAAAAAATACATATTGGCTATTTAAGAAAGTCAGATATAGTAATAAGGGCAACAGAAAGTTAACTTAAAAGAACAGTGAAAAACTTGATGCTATATGATAATGGACATTCCAATGGATTCTTACAAGAATCACTGAAAGATGCGTTAAGTACAAATAGGTGAACCCCACGGTTTACAAGTACTTTTTCTGGAATTCACAATATACATGCTGGTTTAATGTGTGCTTGTTTGGTAATAAAGATGTTTATTTAATTTCTGTATTTCAGCTATTTATATTCAATTTAAAAGCCTGAAAAGGGTTTTCCTGTCTTGTCAGAAGAAATGTTCTAAACATAATTTATCTGTTACTGCCTTCCTTATTCCTTTATTTATTTACTTTTTAATTTTTTTTTTTTTTT
Source organism: Nasua narica (assembly GCA_028533885.1). Taxonomy (NCBI): domain Eukaryota; kingdom Metazoa; phylum Chordata; class Mammalia; order Carnivora; family Procyonidae; genus Nasua; species Nasua narica. Next base: position 48,355,580 of record CM052800.1, read on the forward strand.
TTAAATTTTATCCATTTATTTATTAGGAAAGAGAGAGAGTGAGAGAGAGAAGGTCAGAGTGAGAAGCGGACTCCCCATGGAGCTGGGAGCCCGATGTGGGACTCGATCCCGGGACTCCGGGATCATGACCTGAGCCGAAGGCAGTCGCTCAACCAACTGCGCCACCCAGGGGCCCTATTTATTTACTTTTTGTTTATTTATTTGATACAGAAAGAGAGAGAGAAAACAAACGGGGAGTGGCAAAAGGAGAAGAAGCAGGCTCCCTGTTGAGCAGGGAGCCTGATGTGGGGCTCAATCCCAGGACCTTGAGATCATGACCTGAGCTGAAGGCGAAGGTTTTAACCCACTGAGCCACCCAGGTGCCCCAGACTTTTCTTTTGAAATCAGTATTTACTATTTCTGTTTCTGAGAGCCAAATCATCCATTTATTCGTCAAATACTTGCTGAACATCTACTCTGATACGTATGGAATTGGGTATGATATAGTCCTGCCACCCTTATTTGTGTAACTCTAAGCAATATATTAAAGTTTTATCTGTCTTGGAACTTTATATAAAGGGGATCATTTTGACTATTGTCTTCTGTGCCATGCCTCTTTTGAATGACATTGTATTTATGAGATTTACTTATTATCGATGCATGTGGCTATTAATTTTCAGTTGTTTTATTCTATTGGATTGTACTATTCTATTGTAATAACATACCATAACTTAACTATTCTATAGTTTTATAGAATGACTTTTTTTATTTAGTAATTTTTATACCCAATGTGGGCCACAGACTTAAAACCCTGAGATAGATAATCACATGCTCTTCCGACTGAGCCAGCCAGGCACCCATGCTATTCTATATTTTTGGACAGTTACTTATAGTGAGACTCTGAGCATTCTTAGGTATGTCTAGTGATACACATGTGTACATAGCAGTTTCTACAGAGACTGTATAGATATATATACAGATAGATAGATATCATAATATATCTAGGAGAGGAAATGCAGGGATAACTTTATTAGATAATACCAAACTGTTTCTCTGGAGTGTACCAAACAACTCTCCTCCTGTAGTATGTCAAAGTCCCTGTAGTTTCACATCCTTATGTGTAGGAAAAATTTAACAGGTCTGGTCATTAGCCTGTTTCTAAGGCTAGTCCTTGGCTGGTGTCTTCTATTTTATTTTTTCCTAATTTCCTGAAATAAACACTTACTAGTTTGCAGGTACTCTTTTCTAAAATACACATGTAAAACTTGAACTAATCTTAAACGGCATCCCAAGTTTTGACACATAATATTTCATTATTATTTTCCAGTTTTAATTATGATTCTTTTTTACTTTTGGGTTAATCTGAAATTTATTTTTAAACTTCTAATTTCATGGGAAATATTCTAGCTATATTTTGCGTTAGCTTCTAGCCTAAATGCAATGTGGATATCACAATCTATATGTTTTCAATTTTTAATATTTGAGAATTTGCAAATGTTGCAAATGTGCTCTTAAACAGAATGTACTCAATAGTTGGTTAGATATAACATTCTTTATATATACTGTTACATTAATTTTAATAACAATGTTGATGAATGCTATACCCATTCTGATTTTTTTGTCTGCTTGTTCTCTTGATTACTAAAAGCAACATTTAAACCCCTCCACCAATATAATAGTAAATTTGTCTATTCTTGTATATTAGTACCTCAACAGGTAAGCAAAACTGCTAACACTGAGTGTTTATTATGCACCATATGTTGTTTCAGGTTTTTACTTGTATTAACTCATTTAATCTTCACAAAATTCTATAAGTTCTATTATTATTACTCCATTTTTACAGAAAGGAAAACTTGAACACAGAGAAATTAAATAATTTATAAATAGTGGAGTTAAGAGTCAATTCAGGCAGTCTGGCCTTAGCATCCGTACTTTCTTTTTTTTAGATTTTATTTATTTATTTGAGAGAGAGTGAGTGAGGGAGAGCGAGCACACGCACAAGCAGGGCGAGTGGAAGAGGGAGAAACAGGCTTCCTGCTGCACAGGGAGCTGGATGTGGGGCTTGATCAGAAGACACTGGGATCATCCACTCTTACCCACTCTGCTACAATGTGGATTAAGAAAGTCAAATCACTCTAATAAGGTTGACTGGAAGAATAATTAAAAAAAAAAAAATCAGTTCCCTGACCTAACTATTCCCTATCCAGATTTCTACAGACCAAAGGCAACCACTCTCAATTCTTTAAGTTACGTCTTCTAATACTTAGCCCAATTTTTTTCAGTAATATGTTTACACTTTTATTTCTTATCCTTCAGTTTTATATATAACCTATTAACTTCCTACTAACATGAATAATCTTTCTGAAATACAAATGCGGTCAAATCATTCTTCTGCTTTAAAAACTTCAATGGTTTCCTATTTCCCTTATGATAAAGTCTAGATTCTAATATTAGTTACAAGGCTGTTCATAAGCTAGTCTCTAGTCTCATCTTTTGTCACTCCTCCATCAAACTCCATGTTCTAGGTGGACTAAAGGTTTTTAGTTCCCCAAACATGGGAAATGTTGTCTTTGGCTATGAGACATTTTTCTGGAGTATTCCTCTCCCTCAATGTTTTCTGCCTGAAAAACTTCTACTCATCTTCCAGTCTTGGCTTATACATTACTTTCCCCCTTGATATGTCTCCCAACACCTATACTTACTCAAGACAGTGCTGGATCATCTTTTATGTGCATCCATAACATCCTACATTCAAGGATGTTATTAAAACATTTATCATGGTGTATTTTTGCTATTTGTTTATTTTTCCTAGGAGATTATAGATTTAAGGCACGGCCTGGCACATTATAAACACACACAAAAACAACTTGTTAAAAATTGGCACATAAGAACAAAAACACCTCTACCTGGCAGAGGACGTGAGTCCTTTTTTCTATGTTCAGAGTCACAGGAACACAGCAATCCATACTAATAGCCATAAGGTAGCATCAGAACAGGAATTTCTTTAACTTGTTAAAAATTATTTTTAAAAAATGTTTTTCTTGGAGGGGAGGGGTGAATGGGGGAAAACGGAGGGGGTGATGAACCAGGAGAAACTGTGGACTCTGAGCAACAAACTGAGGGTTTTGGAGGGGAGGGGGTGGGAGGGTGGGTGAGCCTGGTGGTGGGTATCGAGAGGGACACGTACTGCATGGAGCACTGGGTGTGGTGCATGAACAATCAATCTTGTAACACTGAAAGGTTAAAATAAACAAATTTGGGGAGGAAAAAAAATGTTTTTCTTCTCAGACTTGTTCTCATGAATTCTTTTGAAGATTACTTAGGTAAATAATGAATAGCCATGACATAAATTTGGTTATAAATGACGAAGAACTTACAGACAAAAGGATAAAACAAAGATAAATGAATCAAAGTTTTCCAAAGAAGCCTAAAATCTCAGATTCTCAGCAGTTACCTAAATTATCTACCTTTTCAGTGTTTGACCACCAAGGGGAAGGATACTAATTAAGTACCTACTTTGTGTCAGGCAATGTCTGGTACTCTGAAATTGACACTTAAATTCTGCAGTTCATGCTGTTAGTAAGTAGTAGAGATGAGATTTAAAGAGCCTAGAGTATAACCCCAAGTCCAGCACTGTTATATTACAGCTTACTCTATTATATTAAGTGGATACTCAAAATATCAGTGAAGTATCCAGTGGAATGAAATTACCAAGATTATCTACTCTACTTTTAGAGAGCCCTATTCACTGAAGATTCTCCCTTTTATGAAGGTATGCTATCTCCCTACAGTTTTCACCCACTAGTCCTAATTTTACCTCCTTGGGACTATAGGGAACTTGTCTAATCCCTCTTCAATGTGACAGCCCTCCAAACATTTGAAGATGGTAGTCAGGTTCCAGAGTCTTCTTTTTCCAGGCTAAACATCTCCAGTTCCTTAAACAATTCCAAACATGACATCATTTTGAGGCCCCCTCAATACTTTAATCACTTTTTTCTGGATGCATTTCATCCATGCATTTTCTGGATGCATTATCTGTCATGTACTCATAAATTTAGTAAAATATCTATCCTAAGCCAGGCACTGGCACTGTGTGGGGACCATAATAGCAAAAACCTCAAATGGGTACTATGAAGATTAAATTAAGTAAGAAAAAATATATGAAATACTTAGCAGAATGCCTGAGACATGTTACTGAGAGAGAAACATAAATAATCAAATAATTCTTTATCAAATACTATATACAAAAGTACCAGAAACTAAGGGAATCTGAAATACAGAAGAGGGAGTAATTATCTCTATCAGTGGAGGTCATGGAGAGCTTCACAAATTAGCTTCATCCAACTTGAATTCTGAAGACTTAATAAGAGTTAAAAAATAATCAAAAATGCAAAAGTAATCTATAACAGGAAAAAGAAAATCATGGACAAGAATGGCCATATAAGAGATACATAATAAATACATTAATATTTTTACTTCAGGCCATGGTGATGTAACAGGACCAGAGTCATCCTCTGCCTACCTTAAACAATTGAAAACTGGACAATATAAACAACAGATTTCAGACACAGAGTTCAGGCATCTCAAGACAGTAATCTCAAAGAAGAAAAACAAATTAGGTGAGCTTTATGAATGCTCTAGCTATTGAGTTTTCAGGCTGCAGTGCAGGAAGGAGAACACAAACAGAACTTAGTGGTCTCCATGAATTGAAGAGATAGGGCTGTGAATTCAAGAAGGCTAAAATTTGAAAGCAGAGAAATGCACACAGAGAGGACCAGAGATCTGTAGAGGGTTCTCCTTGAGTCCTTAGCTGAGTAAGATCAGCAAATGCATATGAGAAAACAACCTCAAGCTGGGGAAAGAACAACCTAAGAGGGGCTGGTCAATGATGGTCATTTAAATAGGGCCAGAAATAGTTTGCGTTCCTCTCCAGGCAAGTGGAAAATCTGAATACTCAGAAGGATATATCAATAGTGGGCAAAAATCAGCCTCAAACTTAAGTCTCCTCTAATCTTGCCTAACAAAGCTTAAAAGCAAACTTTGAAAAAACTAAACTGTTTTCAAGTAATTTAACCGTGTCTCTCAACAAAGCTTAAGAATATTTAGAGGAATTCAAAATGATGCAGCACCCAAAAAGGTAAAATTGACAATGTCTGGCATATATTAAAAAGGTTTGCAAGGAAGTAGAGAAATACAATTTAAAATGAATAGAAAAATTGGAAGAGGGAGGTAAGATGGCGGAGAAGTAGGAGATCCTGTTGCAACCTGTCCCCAAAAGTGAGCTGGATATCTACCAGAACACACTGAACACCCATGAAATCACCCTGAGGAGCAAGATTTCTCACTTCTGGATCTCTATGAGAGCAGAAGACAGCAGTGGAGAGGGTGCACCCTGCCTGGATCGTGGGCGATATATCCATCTATATATCCTCTCATCCACTTCTCATCAAAATGATTAGGAGGAGGAACACCCAACAGAGGAAAAACCCAGAGACTGCACCCTCTCCCTCAGAACTATTGGACTGGACAAACACAGTATGTTGGAAAGGGAATTCAGGGTGACAATTATCCAGGCAATGGCTAGGATGGAGAAAAACATTAATGACAACATAGAATCTCTAAGGGCAGAAATGAGATCGAGTACAGCTGATGTAAGAAGCACTATCAATGAGATCCAATCCAATCTAACTAGTTCAACAGCTAGAGTTACAGAGACAGAGGATAGAATTAGTGATCTGAGGATAAAATGGTTGAGACGAAAGGTCAGGAGGAGAGTTGGAGCAAACTGCTCAAGAATCATGAGAACAGACTTAGGGAAATAAATGATGCCACGAAATGTTGCAATGCCAGAATTATTGGAATCCCAGAGGGGGTTGAGAAAGACAGAAGACCAGAAGATACAGCTGACCAAATTCTGAATGAAAATTTCCCCAATCTGGGGAATGAAACAAGTGTTCGTGTCCTAGAGGCAGAAAGAACACCAGCCAAGATCAACAAGTCTAGGAAATCAGGGAGACACATCACTGTAAAATTTGCAAATTATAATTTTGGACAAGAGGTCCTGAGGGCAGCTAAGGGGAAGAGATTCCTTACATACGGAGGAAGGCCCATCAGAATAATGTCGGACTGTCCACAGAAACTTGGCAAGCCACAAAGGGCTGGCATGATATATTCAGGGCACTAAACGAGAAGAACATGCAGCCAAGAATACTTTATCCAGCAAGGCTGTCATTCAAAATGGATGGAGAGATAAAGAGCTCCCAAGACCGGCAAGGATTAAAAGAGTATGTGACCACCAAGCCAGCACTCCAGGAAATATTAAAGGGGGTTTTATAAAAGTAGAAAGAACACATGAGCGACTTAGAACAGAAATTTGCCATCTATAGAAACAAGGACTTCACAGGCAACATGATGTCAATAAACACTTATCTTTCATAATCACTCTCAAAGTGAAAGGCCTAAATGCTCCCATAAAGCGGCGCAGGGTTGCAGAATGGATAAATGACAGGACCCGTCCATATGCTGTCTACAAGAGATACATTTGGAACCAAAAGATACATCCAGACTGAAAGTGAAAGGATGGATAACCATCTTTCATGCCAACAGACCTCAAAAGAAAGCTGGAGTAGTGATTCTTCTATCAGATAAATTAGACTTTAAGCTAAAGACTGTAGTCAGAGATACAGAAGGACACTACATCATTCTTAAAGGGTCTATCCTCCAAGAAGATCTAACAATTGTAAACATTTATGCCCCCAATATAGGAGCAGCCAACTACATAAGCCAACTGTTAATCAAAATAAAGAGTCATATTGATATGAATACATTAATAGTAGTAGGAGATCTTAACATGCCACTCTCAGTAACTGACAGATCATCTAAACAGAAAATCAATGAAGAAACAAGAGCTTTGAATGACACATTGGACCAGATGGACCTCATAGATATATACAGAACATTCCACCCTAAAACAACAGAATACTCATTCTTCTCTAGTGCACGTGGAACTTTCTCCAGAATAGATCACATACTGGGCCACAAATCAGGACTCAACCGATACCAAAAGATAGAGATGATTCCCTGCATTTTCTCAGACCCCAATGCTTTAAAACTGGAACTCAACCACAAGAAAAAGTTTGGAAGGAATTCAAACACTTGGAGGCTAAAGACCAACCTGCTCAAGAATACTGGGATCAACCAGGAAATCAAAGATGAACTTAAACAATTCATGGAGACCAATGAGGA
>CM052800.1:48363303-48386874 GCA_028533885.1 Nasua narica
GACTTGACTGAATTCCTGTATGAGTTCTAGCAGTCTTGGAGTGGTCTTTTGGGTTTTCCACATAAAGTATCATATCATCCGCAAAGAGTGAGAGTTTGACTTCTTTGCCAATTTGTATGCCTTTTCTTTCTTTTTGTTGTCTGATTGCTGAGGCTAGGACTTCCAGGACTATGTTGAACAGCAGTGGAGATAGTGGGCAACCCTGCCGTGTTCCTGATCTCAGGGGAAAAGCTCTCAGCTTTTTGAGAATGATATTCGCTATTTCTCATAGATGGCTTTGATGATGTTGAGGAATGTGCCCTCTATGCTTACACTGTGAAGAGTTTTGACAACAAATGGTGTTGTGAAAACTGGACAGCCACATCCAAAAGAATGAAACCGGACCATTTCCTTACACCACACACAAAAATAGACTCAAAATGGATCAAAGACCTCAAGGTGAGACAAGACTCCATCAAAATCCTCGAGAAGAACACAGGCAGCAACCTCTTCGACCTCAGCCGCAGCAACTTCTTCCTACAAACATCTCCAAAGGCAAGGGAAGCAAGGGCAAAAATGAACCACTGGGACTTCATCAAGACCAAAAGCTTTTGCACAGCAAAGGAGACAGTCAACAAAACCAAAAGACAACTGACAGAATGGGAGAAGATATTCACAAATGACATATCAGATAAAGGGCTAGTATCCAAAGTCTATAAAGAACTTCTCAAACTCAACACCCAAAGAACAAATAATCCAATCAAGAAATGGGCAGAAGATATGAATAGACATTTCAGCAAAGAGGACATCCAAATGGCCAACAGACACATGAAAAAATGCTCAACATCACTCGGCACCAGAGAAATACAAATCAAAACCACAGTGAGATACCACCTCACACCAGTCAGAATGGCTAAAATTAGCAAGTCAGGGAAGGACAGATGTTGGCGAGGATGCGGAGAAAGGGGAACCCTCCTACACCGTTGGTGGGAATGCAAGCTGGTACAACCACTCTGGAAAACTGTATGGAGGTTCCTCAAAATGTTGAAAATAGAGCTACCCTACGACCCAGCAATCGCACTACTGGGTATTTACCCTGAAGATACAAATGTAGTGATCCGAAGGGTCACATGCACCCGAATGTTTATAGCAGCAATGTCCACAATAGCCAAACTATGGAAAGAACCTAGATGTCCATCAACAGATGAATGGATAAAAAAGATGTGGTGTACACACACACACACACACACACACAATGGAATACTATGCAGCCATCAAGAGAAACGAAATCTTGTCATTTGCAACGACGTGGGTGGAACTAGAGGGTATTATGCTAAGCGAAATAAGTCAGTCGGAGAAAGACAATTATCACATGATTGCTCTGATATGAAGAATCTCAGAGGCAGGGCAGGGGAAGAGAAATGAAACAAGATGGGATAGGGAAGGAGACAAACCATAAGAGACTCCTAAACTCACGAAACAAACTAAGGGTTGCTGGGAGGTGGGGGGGGGGTAGGGTTATGGACATTGGGGAAGGTATGTGCTATGGCAAATGCTATGAAATGTGTAAGCCTGATGATTCACAGACATGTACCCTGGGGCAAATAATACATTATATGTTAATAAAAAATTAAAAAAATAAATAAAATACAATATAAAAGAAAGCAATCTAGTAAGGCAAATGTAGTCAGAGGAAAAGGAAAGTTGGGGCTAATACACAGTATTGGCAAAACTGGATTTTGGATGTAAAAGATGATACTGGACCTTTACCTTACACCATATACAAAATCAACTCAAAATGGATTAAGGACTTAAAATTTAAGATGCCAAACTATAAAACTTATGAAGAAAACATAAGGGAAAAGTTTTTTAACATTGGTCGTGATAAGAATTTCCTGGATATGACACCAAAAGCACAGAAAATAAAAGCAAAAGTAGACAAGTAGGACCACTTCAAACTAAAAAGCTTCTGCACAGCAAAGGTGACGAGAGTGAAAAGGTAAACTACAGAATGGGAGAGAATATTTACAAACCATGTATCTGATAGGTTAATATTTGATTATATACGGAACTATAATTCAATAGCGACTCCCCCCCCAGGAATATAATTAAAAAATGAGCAAGGACTAGAACAGACATTTCTCCAAAGACACAAATGGCCAACAGGTATGAAAAGGTGCTTTACATCACTAATTGTCAAGGAAATGCAAAACCACAATGAGATATCACCTCACACCTGTTTGGATGGCCATTATAAAAAACAAAATGCCAGAAAATAAAAAGGTAACAACGTGAAGAAATCAGAATCCTTGTGCACTGCTGGTTAAGACTGCAAATAGGTCTAGCTGCTATGGAAAACAGTATGGAGGTTCTTTAGAAGATTAAAAATAGAACTACTTTATGATCCAGCAATACTTGATCATATATAAACTAATATATTCTGTATTTTTCACTCAAGCAAACTGCAGCCCTACTTACACAACACTGCAAATGGAAAATTTAATCTCTGGTTTACTGAAAATTATGATCATTAATCAGCCATTACAGGGTTGCAGGGGTATAAAAAGTGTCATAAGGATTGTAACTGAGCAATGAATAAAATTAGCCAAGGCTATTCCAAGAAGCTGCCATTTGTTATCCCAAGAATATGACTGAAAGGACGTTAAGAACATCATAATTACAGGGGCGTCTGGGTGGCTCAGTCATTAAGTGTCTGCCTTCAGCTCAGGTCGTGATTCCAGAGTCCTGTGATCAAGTCCCGCATCAGGCTCTCTGTTCGGTGGGAAGCCTGCTTCTCCCTCTCCCACTCCCCCTACTTATATTCCCTCTATCGCTGTCAAATAAGTAAATAAAATCTTAAAAAAAAAAAAAAAGAACATCATAATTATAGATTAAGAGTCTAAACTTAAGGTGATTTCTTCTAAAACTTTTTTTATTGTGTTGCATTAGTTACCATAAAATACATCATTAGTTTTTGATGTAGTGTTCCAAGATTCATTGTTTATGTACAAAACTCAGCGCTCCATGTAATATGTGCCCTCCTTAATACGCACCACCAGGCTCACCTATCCACCCACCCGCCTCCCCTCTAAAACCCTCAGATTGTTTCTCAGAGTCCACAGTCTCTCATGGTTTGTCTCCCCCTCCAATTTGCCCCTCACTTTTCCTTTTTCTCCTAATGTCCTCCATGCTATTCCTTATGTCCCACAAGGATGTGAAACTATATGATACACTTGATCTTAGCCAAAAGGCCAAGAAGCGATGAAACTATATGATAAATGACTTTCTCCTTAAGTTGATTTCTAAAGTGTATTTATAATCAGGAAACCATATGGTAAAATAATTTTCATAAAGCAAAATTAAGTTTAGTTTTTTATCTTTTTCCAAGTGTACAACACAAAACAGCAATTGAAATCAACCTACTAAGTTGATTCAGCTCTTCTTAAAAGGCTCAAAATTGACTCTGCATTCCACACACAACATAAAGAAGAATTAAAAATAAATAGCCCATTATTCTATCTACATAAAATCTATTTTTCATAATTATAGAAAGGAAATCTAAAAACTTCAAAACTGGGGCACCTGGGTAGCTCAGTGGGTTAAAGCCTCTCCCTTTGGCTCAGGTCATGATCTCAGGGTCCTGGGATCGAGCTCCGCATTGGGCTTTCTGCTCAGCGGGGAGCCTGCTTCCCCCTCTCTGCCCGCCTCTCTGTCTACTTGTGATCTCTCTCTCTGTCAAATAAATAAATAAAATCTTTAAAAATAAATAAATAAATAAATAGATAGATACTTCAAAACTGAGATTATACTATCTTCCACACAAACAATCTGAAGTATTAAAAAAACGTCTCAGAAGTGATAGCAATATAGGGGCACCTGGCTGGTTGAGTTGGAAGAACATGCCACTCTTGATATTGGGGTCCTGAGTTCAAGTCCCATGTTGGATATAGAGGTTACTTAAATAAATCAATAACTTAAAAAACAAAAAAAGAAGTGCTGGTAATGTATATATTTTAAATTTCTCTTTAATTCTAAGAAAAATATATTTTTTTAAAGATTTTATTTATTTATTTGACAGAGAGAGAGAGAGAGAGATCACAAGTAGACAGAGAGGCAGGCAGAGAGAGAGGGGGAAGCAGGCTCCCCGCTGAGCAGAGAGCCCTATGCGGGGATCTATCCCAGGACCCTGAGACCATGACCTGAAGGCAGTGGCCTCAACCCACTGAGCCACCCAGGCGCCCCGAAAAATATTTTGATTTCATGAAAAGGTACAGAAAAAAGAATTTCACTAAATTCCATTCAAATCATCTTCACTCACATACTTTCTTGCTGTCTACATTGTGCAAACATTCAACGTTGTTAATGAGATTACACTGAAGTAAATATACTCTCTAGACGTTACTGTGTAACTGAAGATGGACTGCTTTTCATGAGACTCCTGTACTATCAAGAACATAAATATGTACTCCTACCCAAAAACAAGAGGAATATTTTGTAGTAGGTAACAAAATCATTCTTAGTCGTATCACCTAAACCTAAAGCAACTGAGATTTAAATATTATTCAAGCTTTCAGACAGCAGAAAAAGAAAAAAAAAAAAATCAGAGAAAACCCTAATTTTAACCTCAGAGGAACTCTTAGGATGTATTTACAAAACCCTGCATAGGCCTAATGGTATTTTCAAATAGAGTATTCCATTACTTTAACAATAAATGAGGAAAGTTTAAGTTTCAGTTTCCCTAACGTTCTCACCTGTATAATGCATCATCAATCTCCACAGATTCTGCTGATATGATGGGCAAATTTGTATTTGTACTGAAAAAATAAAACACAACTTATAAGGGCAAGTATGGTTATTCAATATTCACATTCTATAATCTAATATTCAATTACACATGGCAGTTACTAAAGGGATTTTACAAACCAGATATATACTTTATTTTCCATCCCTTTATTTCCATTTTAAAAACAGGTCAAAATTAAATTCACTGCCTACTCTGTGTGTATTGTAAAATTACAGCCTACACTTCTATTCTCAGGTGTTATCAGATGTTGTTTTACATATATTCTGATGGATCTCTATTTTAGCAATTTTGTTGGAGTACCCCATACACCTTCTCTAATGTACATACATTGTTTTAAGTGCTTTAGATGTACTAACTCTTAACCGTTACAACTTAATGGGACAGGCACTATTACCAACTCCACTGAACAGAGCAATAAAACAGGCTCACAGAAGTTAAATAACCTGCCCAAAGTTCCAGAGTAGATAAATGGTAGAGCCAGAATCTAAACATAAACAGTCTAGCTCTTGATCACCATGCTCTACTGCCTACTACTTTTCATAGTAGGCATAATGAAAGCACTCAACAAGTATCTGTTGAATGAATTTTAAAAATTAAAAAAAAGGGGGGGAGGCTCCAACTGGTTCAATTGGCATGCAATTCTTGATCTCAGGGTTATGAATTTGAGCCCCATGATGGGTATAGAGATTATAAAGGAAATTAAAAAAATAAAAAAAAAGCATACTAGCATGATAAGATATACTTAAAATGATGTATCATTAACCATAGCTCAATTTTTTCACAGCATGGCATACAAAAATGAAATGAAAATGAAAACAGAATAAACATTGGGAAATAGAAATGGTTCCCAGGCAGAGGTGGGGCACTTTGGTCTGAGACACAGTGACAGCTAAGATCAATATCATTTTGGCAAAAATGTAATCCATTCCAGGTTCTGGGAAGCTCTATCAATTATAGGATTCTAAAAATAATGTGAAGGCATGAAATTTAGGTTCTGGAATCCAATTTTCTAAGCCTGGTATTGATATATAAGCCAAAAGATTTGTAAATAGAGTTAATTAAAAATGTTACCAGTTTCTAGCTAAGTGATACATGGATAACTCTTAGAAATATTTCTGATTGCAATTCTGAAAGCAAATCAGGAGATAGCTGTATTTAGGAGATAACCTGTCTAATAAAAATACACACATACACAATATGCCCTGTTTTGGCATAGTGATGAAATACGAAAATAAGCAAAATTTCCTATTACACAGTTTTCTTGTCTCTAGTATACCTTCACTAGCTGTCTTCCTTGCATGGAGGAAAAGTCTAGTTGGCAAAGCTCCTAAGTAAACGTGAGAACAGCTACGTTCTAACCAGTTTTGTCACTTAATGATATCACTGGCACTTATTTTTCAGAAAATCCTGCCTTACTAGACTGTTTCAAAAGTCATTTTTGTAATTAGGTCTATATGGCAATCAAAAATTCTTTAAATAAGGGGAGGTTTTATTTGTATTACATAATATCCCCCAAGTAAATGTGGCAGTGTGTTGGCCTGGGCAGCATCATGGTACTGAAAACATCCCTTCAGTCTGAACTAGCGAAAAACCTACAGGTTTATGGGCAGTCTCACATTATCTCAAAATCGTATATCCATCACTTCTATCTTTGGAATATTGTATTCTGGTGGTGGGCAGTATGTTAACTAACCGCTTTATTAATTACAAGATGTAATTAATTACAAGATTAATTACAAAAAGGAATCACAAGAACATTTCCCCCGCTGATTTTGCAGGCATGCAAAAGACGTGAAATACCTTAACACCAACTGGGAAATAAGAATGAGTAACTCGTGGGTTCTTTCCTGGATTTTTTTTTTTTTTTTAACTGTAGTCAACAGAGGCCTCAGGGTGTCCTGCCTGCCTGTGATTCATCATTACCAAGTTCCCTCTGGTAACAGTTTTCAAAGGAGGATCTCGGTGCAGGATCCCGCATAGCGGCGCTCTTCATTTTACCGAAAGGCGGAGGGAAGGTGTTTGGCAACAGGGCTGGGAAGCTCACACCAAGCGACCCAGGCCAGAACTCTCGACCGAGCACGCTCCACTCCGCTACACCCTGCGCCCACTCCCCCCAAACATGTCTGGTAACTGAGAGGATGGTAGACCCCAACAGGAACTGAGATATCGCCTAAAGGACTGAGAAGCGGCCTTTCTTCTTAGTGAAGCCGGGAGCCGCGAGGTCCGAGCCCACGGCGCCACACCCACCCCGCGCGCTCCCCTCGCCTCCCAGGGCTGGTTCTGCCCGGCTCCGCGGCCTCGCGCGCGCTTCCTACCCGCCCAAGCGGGAGCAGCAAAAGCCGGTGCCGGGCTCCCGGCCGCCACCCCTCGCAGCTTCGCACTCACACTCGTCCTCTCACCTGACGGCTCCCCAGGAAGAGCAGGAAGCCTCTTCCCTTTGAGGTGCGGCCACCGGCTCGGATGCCTCCATCGCTTCCAAGAGACTCCGCCGCCGCTGGATACGGGTAGGCAGGGAAGGGGGTGGGACCGCGGGGGTCAAGGGGCGGGTGATGACATCACCGGAGGGGGCGGGGCCGGGGAGCAAGCCGGCGGCATGAGCCTTCCCGTCAACCCCAGGGGTATCCTGGTTTCCGGTTTGGGTGTGGCCGCGGGGGCCCGAGAGTGGCCTCACCGCAGGTGTAAGCGCCTAGGTTGCGACTGAGTTTCTGGCGGAGGTAAATAGATCGAAATGCTGAAGTTACGCGGTGCCTCTGGCTCTGTGGCCAAGTACAGAGGTTCCAGTGCCCAGCAGAGTGATAGGGTTGCGTAGCAATAAGAGGAAGCTCCTTCATTTAATAAATATAAAATCGAAAGTTTGTGGTAGGTAGCTCCAGATTTTCAGGATTTCCGGGATTCCATTTTAAGACGTTATACGTAAACGTATAATTTTGGGCGTCTACCACATGGCGGGCACTGTCACAGATTTAATAGAGTCGTGATTTTTAGAGCTATGAATGACATCGTCATCCAGTTTGCTTCCACTTTATAGGTGAGGGAAAAGAACTTCCGGACAGCCGAATTGTGACAGACCAAGTCACTGTCAGATTAAGTCTAGAACACCTAAGGATTTATCTATTTTTTTCTATTCGTTTCCCTTTCCCCTTTCTTAGAAAACAAGAGTTAGTAGTACTCAACATTAGGATTTGTCTTTCATTCTAAACTACATTTGAAGAAACGTCTGTAGAATTTTAAAAATTAGCATATACTCTGACTTTATCACCTTCTGTAACGTACGATATTTTTTAACTGGAATATTTTTCTTCTCTAGTGTGGAGAGAGGGTCCAGGCAAAACTGCATTATCCTTTGTTCCTTTTCATTTTCATTTCAAAATTGAACATTTCCAAATACCTGGAAACTTGATGCTGCTCGCCTTTGGCATTATTCAGGTTTCTTAATCTAGTTCTGTACCTTTTCTACATAATAATTAAAAGGAACTTGGTATATGTCCCATTCCTTCAACATTCCACTTAGTGAGTGCTAAGCTAGTACTAAGTTTATGGCATATTGTTATACAACAATAGAAAATGGATAGCTTGAATTTCATGCACAATCCACATTTCTTTACATTTTAACATCCCTGAAATTGGAATGTATTTTTTCCTTTTTCATCCATACAGAAAATAATGGTACTCTTAAATTTGAGGCCATCTTGGATTTGGCGAAATATAGTGTGAATTATTTCAAAGTATAACAGATACCCCGATTTAACGTATTTTAATATATTATTACATTTGCAAAATGTAGAAAATTGGAATATCACTAGGCTTTTGACAGTGAAACTTTTCTCAAAAGAAAGTGGAACAACATATTTAGATACTCGAGGGGAAAATGTAGGCTAAAGATTTTATCCAGCAAAAGCAACTCTCATGTACAAAGTATATAAACTATTATCAACACTTGATATGGTATCAATATTTGATGAGACTATTGTCATAAAACCTTCCCGAAGAATTACTAGAGAATGAACATCAGACAACCAAAATGATGGAGGACCTAAGGATTGGCTCAGGTTCTTTATAGGAAATCATAATCTGTTACATGCATTAGGTTTTGTGTTCCTTCTAGTTCCTTCTTTTTTTCTTTTATAGTGTTAGTACAATATTACTGACTATATTTGTTATGCTGTACTTTTCATCTCTGTGACTTACTTATTTTATAAGTGGACATTTGTACCTCTTAATTCCCTTCACCTATTTTACCTGTCCCACCCACCCCACTTCTAGTTTAATCTTTTTTTTTCTAGTTTAATCTTTTTAAAAATTTTCTTAAAGAAGGGTGTCTGGGCGGCTCAGTGGGTTAAAGCCTCTACCTTCGGCTCAGGTCATGATCTCAGGGGCCTGGGATCGAGCCCCACATCGGGCTCTAGGCTCAGCAGGGAGCCTGCTTCCCGCGCCCCCTCCCACCTACTTGTGATCTCTCTCTCTGTCAAATAAATAAATAAAATCTTAAAAATTTTTTTTTTCTTAAAGATTATTTGTTTTAGAGAGAGAGCAAGCACACAAGTGGAAGCAGGGACAGAAGGAGACGGAGTGAGAGAATCCTCAACCATCTCCACGCTGAGCTTGGAGCCTCTCGCAGGGCTCAATCCCAGGAACCTGAGATCATGACCTGAGCCAAAATCAGGAGTCGGTCACTCAACTGACTGAGCCACTCAGGCTTTCCCTAATTTATTCTTTGTTACTAATTCTTCTGAGATCTATCACCTCATTTGTGAATTTTTTCCCATCATTATTGAGGTTAATTGACAAAATTGTAAGATATTTTAAGTGTGCATTGTGATAATCTGATAAAAATATACATTGTAAAAAGATTCCTGCCATCCCGTTGAGTTTTTCTAATTCTGAATCCCGTTGTTCTTTACTACTTTTTATCTTTTTTGTTTAGCTAGTTTAAAAATAGTAACCAGTTTTGATCTATTTTTGTGGCACATCTTTCAGGTATGTTTTCATCATCTATAATGATGTTATGCTCCTTATTCTCTTTTTTAATAATAATTTTGTATAGTATTTGAACTTGAAACTTTTTTTGTTGTTCAATTTTATGTCAAATTATTACTCCTGAATTTTTAGTAAGGGGCAGGCTTCCTCATCCAAGAAGGCTAAGTCCATCAGTAAAAGAACGTATTTCAAGAAAGTCAAGTTTCTACTTTATTACAAGGAGGCAGTTCACAGTCCGGAACTATGGGTCTCTCACCAAACAAAGGAAAAGATAGGAATTCCTTTGTTATAGGAATTTGGGCAAGTGTAGCATTTAGGAGAAATTAAAATGAAGTAGTGGTTTGTAGGCTCAAAAGAAAGTGAGGCTGTTTGTAAAGGGTTCTCCATTCTTTCTGGACTCCATATAGACCCAGGCTGCAATTTTCTTGGAAACTGCAGTTAAAATACTTGTGTCTTGTGTCCACAAACCCCTTCTGAAGTTCTGCCTCTGGGTTGGAAGTAGAGACTGCTTCTCTGTGTTAAATGACTTAGGTCATCTAGCCAAGATTAGGATATTTTAATCTTAATGGATTGATTTCAAAGAGCAAGCTTTTTGACAATCTGTGACTTTAGAGAAAAAAGATTCTTTGTGAGTAAAAAAAAGAAAGAGTATCAGTTACCCAAGTCAGGGGTTTTTGTGATACTTTACAGCATGTTTTTGGGAAAAATATTATCTTCTGTTAACTTAACAGCTGGCTTTATCTGTGTCTGTTATCTATACCTGATGAATGGCAAAGCAGATTTTTACTTTCTTAGTCCAAGTTTATCTTTCCTTTCTTACAGTGATGAAGTTTTAGAATTTAAGTGAGGTTCAGTGGGGTAGTTGGAGCTGACAACCAAGAAAGAATTCTTGAGACGTCTTTGGTGCAAAATGGTGGTTTATTAAAGCACGGGGACAGCACCCATGGCAGAAAGAGCTGCTGCCTCTGGGGTTGTAAGGGGTGACTGATTATATCCTATGGGGTTGGGGGAGGGAAGGAAAAAGGAGGGTTTGAAAGAACTTTCATGCATTAAAGAAGACATACAGGATACCAGAGGCTTTGCTATTTGTCTAGTTAAGGTTGCTTTTTCTTCTCCTAAGGTGTGAACAGTAAGATAGTTGAGAGCTTTGTGGAGGAATGTTAAACTTTTGCTATGACATGTTCTTATCAATGAGCTTTAGGTTTGGAAGGAATTTAACTTTATTTACATTTCCCTGTGCCTCGGCCTCCCTCAATTTTATGAAGGGAGAGATTATGTTAGGGCTTCAGGAACTGAGTTATGGATCTTTGGAAGTTAGGCTATTGATAAGAAAGCCTCTTTCTTGTAAATCACTAGGACATTTGTAAATTGAGGGAGACTCAGGTCTTGCAGGATTGTGATCTCTATAAGTTAACTGTTTTTCCTTTAGGGCAGCCAGGAATGCCTGAGCAATGTCACATATATCCCATGGGGGGTGGGGTTATGGGGTGTCAGCTTCTGCTTTGTCCTCAGCTTGCCTTCTGTTCCCTCATCAACAGCTTTCAGTAAAATTTTTCTAACATCAAAGAGCTCTCTTTTCTGCTGTTTTTGTGAAATATTAAAAAAATATATGGTGGTTTGATTTTGTGATTTCCTGACTCTCTTCCCTTTTCAACTTTGATCTGTCAAAGACCCACTGTTTCTTTTCTTTATTTCTGTGTCCCTGTGCTGCATATATACATATATATATATATATATATACATATATATATATTCCAAAGGCATAATACATTAATTTATTTAAAAATATTTATTTTAGCATAATTTTAGAAATTTCAAAATTAGAAAAGTTGCAAATGTAAGGCAGAGAATTTCTGTATACGCTTTACTCAGCTTCCCCTAATGATAACATCTTACACAACCATGGTACATTTGTCAAAACGAAGGAGTCGGTATTGGTACAATACTCCTAAATAACTACACAGTTTATCTGGATTTCACCAGTTTTTCACTAATGTCATTTTTTTTCTGTTCTGGATCCAATCCAAGATACAACAATACATTTAAAATCTCCCTATCTTGATCATTATATAGGTGTACATTGTTATGAGTATCTTCCTGAAGTCTTAAATGCCAATTGGATTTCTGTAAATCAAATAGTTCACATCATAAATTATAAAGATAACATATATGTTGTGTTTTATAATTACAGAGTTTTTAAACATGTATTTTTTCACTTTATACTCCTAAGTTATTAAATATTAGCACAGGAAGGATACTTAATAATCTACGTATTATTTTACCAAGGATGACTTAAAATGGCTAAATGTTTTGAAAAGATTCACATCATTGGAGGTGCAGAGCCAGGACTAGAACCCAATTTTGTTACTTGTAGGGTATTTTCCTAGTACATTATGCTCAGATCCCAACAATTGGAACACCTGTTTCATGATTATCAAAAAAGATAGAAGTACTGAGTCCCAAGGTCAGACCTTCATGAGCATAGTTGGAAAGCAACCAATCTCCTGAGTTTTGTGGCAGGCTTCTTTGCCCAAAGATGTTGCAGTAGCATTTGAACTGGCTTGAAGCTAACTATTTAGAAGAAACCAGAGAAATTCCTTTGTGAAGGAAATAAGCCTTTATGAAATGGGAATTTTGTCTTAAGTGACATGAATTAGGATATGTGCATATTACATTTTCCTGAAATATTTTAAAATATTGCCTGCAGAGCAATAAATAGACAAATCATAGATTAAAAATTAAATATAATTTTCCAAGACACTTTTCTTATTTGATTTAGCTACTTATGCAACAGTAACTGGAGGTAAAATGTAATAAATGATGCTCCTAATTTTAACCTTCTGCTAATATTGATAGAAAACAGGTAACAAATCTAAAAATCCCTAAGTGGGGCTTCAGATCCTTGTGGCTTTCTAGGAAATGTCCTGTAAGTACATCAGGTTCTGCCCTAATTAGAGGATAAGGTCACCTTCAAAAAAAAAAAAAAATCTCTTTTATGGGGCACCTGGGTGGCTCAGTCATTAAGTGGCTGTCTTCAGCTCTGGTCATGATCCCAGGGTCTGGGGATCAAGCCTCACATGGGTTCCCTCCTCAGCGGGAAGCCTGCTTCTCCCTCTCCTGCTTGTGTTCCTCTCTTGCTGTGTCTCTCTCTGTCAAATAAATGAATAAAAATCTTTTTTTTTTTAAAGCCCTTTTATAAAAGAGGACATTCAGAGCCCTATTCCAAAGATCCAAATTCAGCCACCGTCACTGTTCACCATCACACTCAGTTGCCTCTCAAAGTTACACCTATTTTTTTCTTGACTGAAAAAAATGTTCAGATGGTCCTCCTCATCTTTAGCTTATTTCCTCACCTTCGATTTGATAGCCAGAACCTCTACCCCATGGGCCATCAAAATTCAGCACATATCAGAATCACCTGGCTTGCCTGTTAAAGCACAGATTGTGGGCCCCACCTAGCATTTCTGCTTCAGTATGCCTGGATATGGCCTGGGAATTTGCATTTCTAACAAATTCTCTGAGGGTGTGTATGCTGTGGTGCTGCAAGATCTATGACCGTATTTAGCATGCTCTAACCTGCTTCCTCTAATGCATGCTTTGCACATGGGTGTAAATGTTCTCTCTCTCTCTCTTTCTCTCCCTCTGTCTGTCTTTCACTACCAAGGGAGAGAGGACAGACAGACAAACAAGAATCCCTAGCCCTGAACCCATATAAATATCAGGTAGAAGAGAAGGAACAAAAAATGAAACTGAGAAAGAACTGTGAGTGACATGGGAAGAAAACCAGGAGGGGATGGTTTCACAGAAATAAGAAGAGTGTCTCAACTTCTCAACTGGAAGTGAATAGGTGTAGGATCTCACCACTATCCAGTTCCATTCAAGTATTGATGTTGGACTATCTCCTCAAATTCTTAAAAAAATTGCCCTTCTTCCTCTTCAGGGGAATTAAAGATGTCCTAGACTAATGAAAAGTGGAATTTCCACACAAAGTAACCAGTTATTCAGATAGGGGCTCAGCACTGTTTTAGGATATTGACTATTTTCATGAATGACCAAGGGAGGATGTAGAGATATCTGAAAATGGAAGGATATCACTAGATAACAATAAGGAAACCATCAGTAGGTCACCTCCATGAGGGCAATGTGCTTTACTCAGTTGAAGGATGCCTTTCAGACATCAATTTAGCTTCCATGAAGCTCCCTTGCACTTCGCAATCTCCTGAACCATTGCCTTGTCATGTCATTTCTTCCAAGTCAAGCCTTCTCTTCATCTATCTCTACTCCAGTATTTTCCCAGATATGATGAAGTCCTTCTCCACCTGAGCTTCTTAAAGAGAGAATGAACAATTGTTTGAATATTGATGAGTGTCATGGTAAGTCAAGAATAGAGAAATCATCATTAGTTTTGATAGTAGGGTGACCTTTGGTGACTTTGGTGAGAGTTTCAGTGGAGTAGAAGAAATCCAGGTTAAAATGTGTTGAAGATTAAAAGGGAAGTAAGGAAGAGGAGTAATCAGGTGTGGACAACTCTTGAAAAGTTTTCTGTGAAGAATAGAAAAATGGATTGTGGATAGTGAGTCAAATACATAGTTGAGGATTTTTTTTTAACGATTTGAGATGATAAAGTATTTTTATATGTCAATGGGAATGATTTAGTAGAGAAGGGAAGATTGATGGTGTAGGAAAGAGATCTGAAGAAATTATGTTCTTGAAAGTTGAGAGGGAATGGTATCTAGAACAGAGGGGGATGGACTGGCCTTTAAGTGGAGCAGGGAAAAGTCTTCTGTTGTAATAGGAGACTACAGAGAGCAGGATGTCCTTGAGGAAGGTTTATAGATTTAGTAGTGAGAAGTAGAGAAATATTTCCTCTGATGGATTTTTGTCAGTTTCTGTATTTGTATTTCTCTGAGATCTATTTCTATTGAATGTGAAAGTGCTATTCTGATGTGGTTGAATTTTGTCAAATAGCTGGGTATGGGATTGTTATCTGCAGTAGACTTGGGAAGACTTTGTGAAGCTAGTTCTGGGAACTACATCTATTGGGGTATGCCTTTGTTTGTAGAGAAACCAGCTATTAGTAAAGTAGAAAGCTCAGCCTAAAAAGTAGAAATACATCTAACATATTTAGTAATAAATAATGAGAAGTTCAGAGGACTTACTAATAATGGGGAAAGAGGTAGTTGAGAGTATAGCAAGATACATCCTATCAGGTGGATGGAGCATAATTAGAATGCAAGCAGCATTAAAAATTTTGGTACACAGCCTGGCATATAGTTTGTGGCTGGAGTATCTGAAATCAGATAGCGTGTCCTTCCCTAGTTAGAGCCAATTTAGGACCAGACTTCAGTCCCAAGTGTGATGGAGAAGAGGTGTTAGAATGACAAATATGAAGCAGGACCTCATTCTAGCAAGTATAACTTTCTGGAGAGATCATCAAGATGGTGAACTTGGCAAGAAAATAAGATTTTATCCTTTTACTAGGACTAGTGTATCAATTTGGGAAGTGGAAAGTGACCTTAGAAATAACATAGGGGTGGGGGGCCTGAATGCTTATTTGGTTAAGCATCTCACTCTTGATCTCAGCTCAGGTCTTGATCTTGGGGTTATGAGTTTAAGCCCTGTGTTGGATTCCATACTGGGCAATGGAGTCTACTTAAAAAGGAAAAAAGAAAGAATGCAGGGGTTTAGTTCCTTCCTATCAGAGGATTCGTGTTTTCTGGGGCCTGAAGTTTTTAAAATTTTGAGAGCTCTCTGTAATACATAATTGGGTATAAAAGAAAATTGTTAGAATGAGAAAGGAAATCACAAATTATAAAAAGCTGACAAATACCATAAACATCAATCTATAAAAATAATGAAATAATTTTAATCATTAATTCCTTGCCATAATCTAAAGTACTTTTTTCCCCTAAGCTCTTTTGGATGCATACTCCCTGATTATATTTATATGTAATAATGTTTTATAATACAACTTTTTATATATTTATAGTTTAAAAAGCTTTCTTTCAATTTTACAATTTTTTATTAGTAATGACCTTGATACATTGAGATGCATAAAACAGACATACTTGATGTATTTGGTACTGCATACAGTTTTGTATCCTACAAAACACAGGAACTCAGAGACATTGTACATTTTCAGTCAAAAAGGAAAAATGTAGGGGGATTTGTATTTGTATATAATGTATTGAGTGTTATTTCTGAACAGAGAATTTACATTTTGACTAGGATTTGATGGGGACCAAATATTCGCCTTGTAATTTTCCATGTGAAGTAATTAGTGTTCTATTGTTGCATAATTAATTACCACAAACATAGCAACGTAAAGCAACACACATTTCTTATCTCACTGTGGCTACACAGTCCTAGAGTGATACTGGGTCCTCTGCTCAGGGGCTCATCAGGCTGTAATCAAGTGTGCTCTTCTCTGGAGGATTGACTAAGGAGGAATCCACTTCCAAGTTTATTTAGGTGTGTTGGCAGAATTCATTTTCCTGCATTTGTATGACCGAGGGCCCGACCTTCATGGGAAGCTAATCCTAGGAATGCATAAGTCCTAGAGGCTGCCCATGATATCTTCTCTGCAAAGGTAGTTCGCAGCATGGCTGTTTGCTTTGTCAAGAGCAGCAGAATATTTGGTTCCAGTCAGCTAAGATGGAGTCTTATATAACAGAACATAATCATGGGAATGACACCCTATCACCTTTGCCTTATATTGTAACCTAACCAAGGAAGTCGCATCCCATGAGCTTCTCCATAAGTAAAGTATGGTTGGAAGTAAATCACAGGCTCCATCTGCCCTCAGAGTGGATTATACAAAGTTGTGATTTGTTGGGAAATACTTTAAGGTGTTCATCCTGAGGACTGGAAAATTTTTCCATAGACCAGCTTCTGTACGTTTTATACCCTGTTTTCCCTCCATGACCCACATAGTTCTGGTGCCGCATGTCCAGACACATATCATGATATGACCTCTGACCTTACACTTTCCTGCCACTATGAGAGATAAATCAGTACGATGGCTACCATATTTTATCTAGCGCTAAGCCTAGGAGCTTACTGTGATGGCTAGCAGTGACTTAACTGTACATGAAAGTGACCAAGAGCCCCGTAATATCCCTCTAGATTCAATGTTAATATATTCCTATTTGAACTCACCCTTGGCAGGATCCAAGGGTGGATAAAAGATATCCATGGCCATTCCAATACTGGCTCCTCTGAGGGGAGGAGCGCAATAGAGGGGAATAAAAAGGGACAGAGATAGTCTTAACCCATTGCAAATATAATATCTTATTTTTGTGAATTTTATAAAAATATATGACGTTCCCAGGGCCTCAGGAGGGAACTGAATAAGTAAGGAACTTGAAGTTAAGTTTTATTAGCTGCATGGAAAATCTGCTTCAGTTTGCCACATATTTGACAATTATTTTCTGGATCTGAAGTGATAGACAGAATTTTAAAAACTTATGAAAATTTCTTAACCAGTGGAATAAAGGATAAAAATAGACAAACAGAAAACAGGGACCAAGAGTTCCTAAGAAAGTAAATAATTGAGCAGAAGCCATCCTCTGCATCTACTGAAGATTCCAACTACTGGAGTTTAAAATGTTAGGATTTAGATTATGGAAAACAATAAAATCTGTTCTTTCCCCTTAGGGCTACAATTACTATGTAATTACTATGCTCTGATAACTGTATTTGGTCTGTATGTTTTGTATTAAATTGTATGCTATTTAAACTTTGTGGTATATGTACTTTCAATTTTATTTTGATAGTAGAAATCACTGCTGCTTTCTGACCTCCAAGACATTCTTCTGCTCTTAGGAGATAGAAAGAGAGAGGACAGAGAGAGAAAAAGAGAGGGAGGAGATGGAGAGGGGGAGGGAGAGAGTGGGAAAAGAGAGAGAATGAAGTACATTCTTTATTTTTGTTATCTGGTAGCTAAATATTCAGGGACATGAGCCCTGCCTCCCTAAAATGAATCATACCCTTAAGGTGTTTAAGGTAATCCCCCTTTCCTTTGCTAGTGATTGGTTGAGAATTGCCCATGTGTTCCAATTCTAGCTATTTTAAAAGCAAGTGCCGAAAGTTCTGGGAAAGAGAGAGCCGTGCTTTGAGATTAAGAATGGCAACTAACTCCTAATCGTGAAAAGAAAGCCTAGTGGAAGCAGAGAAAATGACTAAAAGCTCTGAATTAACCAATTCTGCATGCTTACTTATGAACATCCTGTAACATGAGATGACAACATGTCACTTCTAATTTGATGTTTCTTATTACAGCAGAAAGTATTCTAACAAATAGTGACATGTAAAAGTCACACACACACACACACATTTATTATTTTTTTCTCATTATGAAAGCAATATGTGTTCACTCTGGAAATTTGGAATTATAGGAATTCACAAGAAAGAATATTAAAAAAAATCACTCAGAGATAATACCGATACTTTTTATATATATTCTTCTATTGTCCCTATACATGCATTTTATATATTATATAACTTTAAAAATTAGGCTAATAGTTTTAAACTTGATTTTTTTTTAAAGATTTTATTTATTTATTTGAGAGACAGAGAAAGTGAGAGAGAGCATGAGAGGAGAGAAGGTCAGAGGAAGAAGCAGACTCCCCGTGGAGCCGGGAGCCCAATGTGGGACTCGATCCCGGAACTCAAGGATCATGACCTGAGCCAAAGGCAGTTGCTCAACCAACTGAGCCACCCAGGCACCCCTAAACTTGATTTTTTAAACTTAATAACCCTATCAGTTAAATTGAAGATTTAAATAAATTAATTTTAATTAGAGATTAAACTCAACCTTATTCTTTTATTTAGTTTCCTATGGACACAATTTACAGTAATTAGACAAGCTCAAAGAATTGGCTCAACATTTGAAAATAGACTAAAGGTAAAACAGATGAAATTGTAAACATATTTTAACTGTCCATAAATATTATCTTTATGACTACAAAGCAAATTCTGAGACCATGTCACTTTATCCTAACTCATTTACACTGATATGTGCTCCTTAGAAAGTAAAGTTTCTGATACCCATTTCTCTTCCAGTATTTTTTTTCCTTCTTAGTTGTTACAGCTCTGTTTCTTAAGCTGAGCTCGAATTAGTGCAAACTTTGTTCAATACACTGTCATCCATTTATATCGTTTGTTTACTAAATTGAATTGCAAGAGGAAACCCAAATTATAGCCAGTTTTATATGCTAAGTAAGGGAGATGGCCTATATGGAATCTCAATTATCTATATATTGGATTCACTCTACAGGGCATATTCTTTTTTTTTTTTTGGCATATTCTTTTTTTATAAGGAATCTTCATCCTTTATTATGATTGGAAATAGAGTAAATGACTGTAATATCAAATAGTGAATATTCTCTTTTGAATGGTATATCTTTAATTTAAAGCCACATTTACCTTTTGAGCTATAGATTTTAATTTACATATAGGTATTATAATTTATGGACCTCAATATTTATATAACAAACTTATTTCTGAAAAGTTTTTCATTACATATTGAGCCTTAAGAAAATTTCTAAGTCTGAAATAGTGAGTAACCAAGTTGAAACAAGCCAATTTAATAGTAATATTATTATGCACACATATAAACACATGAATACATTCATTTTTTAAAAAAGATTTTTATTTATTTACTTGAGAGAGACTGAGAGTGAGAGGCAGCACAGAGGGAGAAGGAGAAGCAGACTCCCCACTGAGCAGGGAGCCCTATGCAGGGTGATTCCAAGACCCTGAAATCATGACTTGAGCCAAAGGCAGATGCTTAACTGAGGCTGACTGAGCCACCCAGGTTCCCCTCTCCCTTTAAAGATTTTTATGTATTTAAAATGAATACATTCTGATATAATTTTATTGTAATAAACTTTCTCATATAAAATCGATGAGGGACTCAACCTTTTTTGTGACATGAACTCCTTTGGCAGTTGTTTTGGCCTATAAACCCCTTTCAGAATAATGTTTTTAAATGCATAAAATAATACAAATAGAAATAAGAAGAAAGCAGTTGCATTGAAAGATAATTTTGTATATGGACCATAGGTTATAAACCCCTGCACCAAATTTTGAATAGTCCTTTAGTTAATGTATCAAAAAATGCCTGAGAATATATCTAAATAAAACAGTTTCTTGAACATATAAGAGCCAAGCTGATATATGTGTTCATTAAGCGCATATCTAATGAAGCCCTTAAATTATATCTTATATATGTGTGTTGTTTTGAAATTTTTTAAAAAGATTTTATTTATTTATTTGACAGATGGAAAAAGAGATGACAAGTAGGCAGAGGGAGAGGGGGAAGCAGGCTTCCCACTGAGCAGAGAGTCCGATGAGGGGCTTGATCCCAGGACCCTGAGATCATGACCTGAGCCGAAGGCAGAGGCTTTAACCCACTGAGCCACCCAGGCACCTCTGTTGTTTTGGCTTTAAATATGGAAGTAAGAATTGTTATCAATTTAGGAATAAGTATATGATAAAGATTAAGGAAGAAGATGGGTTTTGTTGTGGCTTATCAATAGTATTATGTCATCTGGTAGAACTATTAAATCTTAGTATCAATATACATGCCTTAAAAGTTAACTTTGAGCATTTTAGCATGTTACAAATTTTGAACCTTGCCCAATTCAACTGTAGAGTTGACACATTGATTAACTGAAGGTATGGGCTTAATAAAAAAGAAAATATGAATGAAAGAGTAGAAGGAAGGAGCTGAGTGGTGAAACAGGATCAGTGAAAGTGGAATTGAAAATAATGTAGGATATGGAAACATACATACACAATTACACTGAAGAGTATGTATGAGAAGAGAAAAATAAGGAAAGACTACCATCACTCTAATTAGTAATTTACTTTTCACAGTTTCACATGCTCTGGAAAACTTGAAATTACATTTCATCTTTGAGTGCTATTACATATCTCATATGAATATAATGGTATTTTACCTATTTTTAAAGAAGTTAAATGAGGGCTGAATTTCTTTAAAGTCATTTATAAACTTTTCTTGTCATATATATTATATTCTCATAATTTTCATCCTCCCTCTTTCTCGTGGAACAGGTAGAAACAGGCCTGAATTAAAAGAGGTATGGTGCCCACATATTTTGGAAACCATACCACTTAATGTGAATATCAGTAGGTGTTAGTTACACGTTTACAGTTTTTCTTTTCCTTTTTCAATACTTTGTTGATCTCTTTGACCTGTATATATTAAAACTATAGTTTTCAGTGTTCTTCTTATGTATCAAATATCTTTTCACTTATGCTTTTCCTTGATTTCTTATTTGTTTTTCTCAGGGACTTTGGATTATAGATTTAGTAAAATCAGAAGATAGAAAAAATCTCTCATATTAAAACACAGGGTATATTATATATTAAACATGATCAGCCTTTTCTTGATTATATTTAAAAACAATGTCATTACTACAGTTAATTACCACAGACTCCATTGATGATGCAGCCTAGAGGGATGTTCTGATACCTGTCCAAATACTAATTCCTCTGTGCCTCTCCTTTTTATGAGGGCATTTCGCACTATTCCATGTAAAGTCTGGGATGAAGGAGAACTACGGTGGAATGGATGGTGAGTTGGTTGCTGAATACTTCAAACTTCAGAATGCTTTTGAAATAAAAAAAAAATTAGATTCATTGCATTTTTTTTTAAACCAGAGGAAGGAAGATTGATCTTATGGGAAGGGGAAATTCTCTTTGCTTTAGATATTATTTTAGCATGAGATACAATCTCTGCTAAGCCCCTTGGGAAAAAGCTGTCAAAGACATGCCTTGGTTAAGGCTGTGTTATGGTTTCTCAGCCTTACTTTCTGGAACCTCTTTGCCTTAGGCCATGGCTGTTTTAAATATGTATACATTAATAGACAAGGAGAAAGTGATAAGAAACCTATGTAATGTGTTATAGGATCCCAGAAAGGGCAGACATTAATTCAGAAATTTACGATTATGAGGGAATATTTTATAATTTTTCTTGAAATTTCTTTTTCTTTGTGTTTGTACTTTTTAAATTTGCATTTGAATTTCTAACAATGTGATTTTGACAAGAAGAAGGATGTTAATATAAACTTAAACTCTGCTTTGTTTGTATATAAATGTGCTGCCACCTTTGTGTTTATTATTCCCATTTAATGAAATTCACTCACTACCTTGCTCTTCTTTATAAAACATCCTACATAGTCTATCAATTACAGAGAGAAATATCCATATATAAGAGGATCAAAGCATGGATTTAAAAGAGCAAAGAGAAAGAAGAAATGATTTACTGGATCTGACACCCTGTTTAACATTTCAGGGTCAAACCAGTACCAAATTCCTAGGACATAGTAAGGAGTCCAGCAGACAGTGAATGAGGTGGCAAATGCAACCGTCATCTTTAGGGTCCTCAGCCGAGCTCTTGGTATATTATTCTTGGATTGATTCAGTTGTAACTCTGTTAGATAGAGAAAAAAGTAGGTGTTTAAAGACCAGTTTTATTACAAACCCAAAATGGACAAAAAGGAAGAGTCACCAATTCGAACTAATTAATGGAATAGGAACAAATTTCCAATATCTTTAATAATGAAAATTTGTTTGAAAAAGATATTAGCGCTCCAAGTTTTCCACTATGTCATATAATGAATCGAGAAGATTAAAGATGACAATGCTCTTAAAAATAAATTTCTGCCAAACTAATTTGGATTTGAAATGTGTGCCTACTCAAACTCTTAAAACACAAACTTAAGAGAATAGACTAGAGCTGATTGAATTATGTGTTTACACAGAACTGTACTTACTACCTGAGTATCTCTGACATAAGGATGATGAGAATCACGCGTGGATGAAAGTGTGTTGTCCAAAGTTATCTTTCTCAACCTCGTGCTTCTCTCTATGATATTCAAAGCAATTTCCCTTTTCACATCAGTAAATCATTTAAAGTTCCGTGTATGTGTGTGCGTGGTGTATGTGTGGTGTGTGTATGGTGTATGTATGGAGCTTGTGTGTGTCGCATCTGTATAGTGTATGTGAGGTGTGTGTTTGTGTTACATATGTGGTCTGTGTGGTATATGTGGTGTGTGTCTGTGTCTGTGTGTATTCACTGGAGTTTAATGGAATTGCTGATTCTAACAGGCTGCTTGCACGATGTTTAGCATTTAGTTTTTTTTTTTTAATTTTTTATTTACTTATTTTTTTTTATTAACATGTAATGTATTATTTGCCCCAGGGTACATGTCTGTGAATCATCAGGCTTACACATTTCACAGCATTTACCATAGCACATACCCTCCCCAATGTCCATAACCCTGCCCCCCTACCTCCCATCCACCCTTAGTTTGTTTCGTGAGTTTAGGAGTCTCTTATGGTTTGTCTCCTTCCCCATCCCATCTTGTTTCATTCCTCTCCCTCACCCCCCGACAATCCCCCGCCCTGCCTCTCAAATTCTTCATATCAGAGCGATCATGTGATAATTGTCTTTCTCTGACTTATTTCGCTTAGCATAATACCCTCTAGTTCCATCCATGTCATTGCAAATGGCAAGATTTCATTTCTCTAGATGGCTCCATATATTCCATTGTATATATATACCACTTCTTCTTTATCCATTCAACTGTTGATGGACATCTAGGTTCTTTCCATAGTTTGGCTATTGTGGACATTGCTGCTATAAATATTTGGTGCACGTGCACCTTCGGATCACTACATTTGTATCTTTAGGGTAAATACCCAGTAGTGGGATTGCTGGGTCGTAGGGTAGCTCTAATTTCAACATTTTGAGGAACCTCCACACAGTTTTCCAGAGTGGT
>CM052800.1:48386974-48535847 GCA_028533885.1 Nasua narica
TGTCCTCTTTGCTGAAATGTCTATTCATATCTTCTGCCCATTTCTTGATTGGATTATTTGTTCTTTGGGTGTTGAGTTTGAGAAGTTCTTTAGAGATTTTGGATACTAGCCCTTTATCTGATATGCCATTTGCGAATATCTTCTCCCATTCTGTCAATTGTCTTTTGGTTTTGTTGACTGTTTCCTTTGCTGTGCAAAAGCTTTTGATCTTGATGAAGTCCCAGTGGTTCATTTTTGCCCTTGCTTCCCTTGCCTTTGGAGATGTTTGTAGGAAGAAGTTGCTGCGGCTGAGTTGAAGAGGTTGCTGCCTGTGTTCTCCTCCAGGATTTTGATGGATTCTTTTCTCACCTTGAGGTCTTTGATCCATTTTGAGTCTATTTTTGTGTGCAGTGTAAGGAAATGGTCCAGTTTCATTCTTCTGCATGTGGCTGTCCAGTTTTCCCAACACCATTTGTTGAAGAGACTGTCTTTTTTCCATTGGATATTCTTTCCTGCCTTGTCAAAGATTAGTTGACCATAGTGTTGGGGGTCCATTTCTGGGCTCTCTATTCTGTTTTTGTGCCCGTACCATACTGTCTTGATGATTACCGCTTTGTAATAGAGCTTGAAGTCTGGAATTGTGATGCCGCCGACTTTGGTTTTCTTTTTCAACATTCCTCTGGCTATTCGTGGTCTTTTGTGGTTCCATATAAATTTTAGGATTATTTGTTCCATTTCTTTGAAATAAATGGATGGTATTTTGATAGGGATTGCATTAACTGTATAGATTGCTTTAGGTAGCATAGACATTTTCACAATATTTGTTTTTCCAATCTATGAGCATGGACCGTTTTTCCATTTCTTTGTGTCTTCCTCAATTTCTTTCATGAGCACTTTGTAGTTTTCTGAGTACAGATTCTTTGCCTCTTTGGTTAGGTTTATTCCTAGGTATCTTATGGTTTTGGGTGCAATTGTAAATGGAATTGACTCGTTAATTTCTCTTTCTTCTGTTTTGCTGTTGGAGTATAGAAATTCAACTGATTTCTGTTCATTAATTTTATATCCTGACACTTTACTGAATTCCTGTATGAGTTCTAGCAGTCTTGGAGTGGAGTCTTTTGGGTTTTCCACATAAAGTATCATATCATCTGCAAAGAGTGAGAGTTTGACTTCTTCTTTGCCAATTTGTATGCCTTTTATTTCTTTTTGTTCTCTGATTGCTGAGGCTAGGACTTCTAGTACTATGTTTAATAGCAGCGGGGATAGCGGACAACCCTGCTGTGTTCCAGATCTCAGGGGAAAAGCTCTCATTGAGAATGATATTTGCTGTGGGTTTTCATAGATGGCTTTGATGATGTTGAGGAATGTGCCCTCTATGTCTACACTGTGAAGAGTTTTTATCAAGAAAGAATGTTGTACTTGTCAAATGCTTTTTCAGCATCAATTGAGAGTATCATATGGTTCTTGTTCTTTCTTTTATTAATGTATTATATCACATTGATTGATTTGTGGATGTTGAACCAACCTTGCCGCCCAGGAATAAATCCCACTTGGTTGTGGTGAATAATCCTCTTAATGTACTGTTGGATCCTATTGGCTAATATTTTGGTGAGAATTTTTACATCTGTGTTCATCAGGGATATTTGTAATTCTCCTTTTTAATGGGGTCTTTGTCTGGTTTTGGGATCAAGGTAATGCTGGCCGCATAAAATGAGTTTGGAAGTTGTCCTTCCATTTCTATTTTTTGGAACCATTTCAGAAGAATAGGTATTAATTCTTCTTTAAATGTTTGGCAGAATTCCCCTGGGAAGCCATTTGCCCCTGGGCTCTTGTTTATCGGGAGATATTTGATGACTGTTTCAATCTCCTTACTGGTTATGGGTCTGGTCAGGTTTTCTATTTCTTCCTGGTTCAGTTTTGGTACTTTGTGTGTCTCTAGGAATGCATCCATTTCTTCCAGATTGTCTAATTTGCTGGCATATAGTTGCTCATAATATGTTCTTATAATTGTTTGTATTTCTTTGGTGTTGGTTGTGATTTCTCCTTTTTCATTCATGATTTTATTAATTTGGGTCCTTTCTCTTTTCTTTTTGATAAGTCTGGCCAGGGGTTTATCAATTTTATTAATTCTTTCAAAGAACCAGCTCCTAGTTTCGTTGATTTGTTCTACTGTTCTTTTGGTTTCTATTTCGTTGATTTCTGCTCTGATCTTTATTATTTCTCACCTTCTGCTGGGTTTAGGTTTTATCTGTTGTTCCATCTCCAGCTCCTTTAGGTGTAGGGTTTGGTTATGTATTTGAGATCTTTCTTATTTCTTGAGAAAGGCTTGTATTGCTATATATTTTCCTCTCAGGACCGCCTTTGCTGTGTCCCAGAGATTTTGAACAATGAAAATTTTATTTTCATTTGTTTCCATGAATTTTTTTAATTCTTCTTTAATTTTATGGTTAACCCATTCATTCTTCAGTAGGATGCTCTTTAGCCTCCATGTATTTGAGTTCTTTCCAACTTTCCCCTTGTGATTGAGTTCTAATTTCATGGCATTGTACTCTGAAAATATGCAGGGAATGATCCCAATCATTTGGTAGATTGAGACCTAATTTGTGTCCCAGGATGTGACCTATTCTGGAGAATGTTCAATGTGCACTAGAGAAGAAAGTGTATTCTGTTGCTTTGGGATGGAATTTCTGAATATGTCTGTGATGTCCATCTGGTCCAGTGTGTCATTTAGAGCCTTTATTTCCTTGTTGATCTTTTGCTTAGATGATCTGTCCATTTCGGTGAGGGGGATTATTAAATTCCCCTACTATAATTGTATTATCGTTGATGTGTTTCTCTGACTTTGTTATTAATTGGTTTATATAATTGGCTGCTCCCACGTTAGGGGCATAGATATTTTCAATTGTTAGATCTTCTTGTTGGATGGTCCCTTTAAGTATGATATAGTGTCCTTCTTCATCTCTTATTATAGTCTTTGGCTTAAAATCTAATTTATCTGATATAAGGATTGCCACTCCAGCTTTCTTTTGATGTCCGTTAGCATGGTAAGTTGTTTTCCACCCCTTCACTTTATTTTATTTTATTTTTTTAAAGATTTATTTATTTATTTGACAGAGAGAGATCACAAGTAGGCAGAGATTCAGGCAGAGAGAGAGAGGGGGAAGCAGGCTCCCTGCCGAGCAGAGAGCCCGATGCGGGGCTCGATCCCAGGACCCAGGGATCATGACCCGGGCCGAAGGCAGAGGCTTTAACCCACTGAGTCACCCAGGTGCCCCTCCACCCCTTCACTTTAAAGCTGGAGGTGTCTTAGGGCCTAAGATGAGTTTCTTTTAGACAGCATATCGATGGGTCTTGTTTTTTTATCCATTCTTATACTCTGTGTCTTTTGATTGGGGCATTTAGCCCATTTACATTCAGGGTAACTATTGACAGATACGAATTTTGTGCCACTGTATTGCCTGTAAGGTGACCGTTATCTGTATATTGTCTCTGTTTGTTTCTGGTCTATGTTCCTTTTACGCTCTCTCTTTGCTTAGGGGACCCCTTTCAATATTTCCTGTAGGGCTGGTTTGGTGTTTGCAAATTCTTTTAGTTTTTGTTTGTCCTGGAAGTTTTTTTTAATCTCTCCATCTATTTTCAGTGACAGTCTAGCTGGATATAGTATTCTTGGATTCATATTTTTCTCATTTAGTGCTCTGAATATATCATGCCCGTCCTTTCTGTCCTGCTAGGTCTCTGTGGATAGGTCTGCTGCCAATCTAATATTTCTGCCTTTGTATGTTACAAACTTCTTTTCCCGAGCTGCTTTCAGGATTTTCTCTTTGTCACTAAGACTTGTAAGTTTTACTATTAGATGATGGGGTATAGACCTATTTTTATTGATTTTGAGGTGGGTTCTCTGTGCCTCCTGGATTTTGAGGCTTGTTTCCTTCACCAGATTAGGGATATTCTCTGCAATAATTTGCTGCAATATACCTTCCGCACCTTTGTCTCTTTCTTCTTCTTCTGGATCCCAATTATTCTAATATTGTTGTGTGTTATGGTATCACTTATATCTCGAATTCTCCCCTCGTGGTCCAATAGTTGTTTGTCTCTCTTTTTCTCAGCTTCGTTATTCTTTGCCATTTGGTCTTCTATGTCACTAATTCTTTCTTCTGCCTCATTTAATCTAGCAGTAAGAGCCTCCATTTTTTATTGTACCTCATTAATCGCTTTTTTGATTTCAATTTGGTTAGATTTTAGTTCTTTTATTTCTCCAGAAAGGGATTTTATTTCTCCAGAAAGGGATTCTTTATATCTTCCATGCTTTTTTTGAGCCCAGCTAGCACCTTGATAGCTGTCATTTTGAACTCTTTTTCTGACATATTTACTAATGTACATTTACTAGGTCTTTAGCCGTCGGTACTGTCTCTTGTTCTTTTTTTTTTGGTGAGTTTTTCCACCTTATTTTATCGATGTAAGAATAGGTGAGTGAGAGAGAAAAATACTCTGGAGTTCCACAGTTTTCACTGGTGATGAACTTGGTCTTGGCTGGATATTCTCACTGATCTTCTGGGGGAGGGATCTGTTGCCTTGATTCTCAAATGTCTTTTCTGAGGCAGAATTGCCCCGCCCTTGCCAGGGGATGGGCCAAGCAATTTGCTCAGGTTCATTCTCGGGTGTCTTTGTTCCCTGAGCACTTTCATACTGAGCTGGAGGCCAGCCATGCAAATGGCGGCCTCCCAGTCTCCGGGCCAGGGAGGCAATCGCTCCGGACCCCACTCCTCAGTGTGCCCTCAGAGGAAGTCAGTCAATCACTCCTGTCTCCCTGGTCCCCACTTAAGCTCTGACCTCAGCCGCCTGTGGTGGAGTCCTTCTATCTCTGGCGCGGCCCCGTGTGGAGTCTCCAAACCCAGCAGATTCCTGCTGCATGCTCTGGCGCAGCTCCTCCTGGAGGAGGAAGGGGGGGGGTCTCTTTGGAGCTGCCTCCTGTGGGGTCCCTGATTGAAGAGCCATGGCCCAGCTGTGCCTCGGATGGTGGTGTAAGGTACGTCCAAGCTGATAGCGCACCGCACGGCTCATTCTCTGCTGCCAGCTTCTCCACCCCGATACCTGAGAACTCTGCTGCACTCAGACACCCCCGGTCCCTTTGTGACCCCACGGGTCCTGAAACGACACTGTTCCAGTGAGGGCTAACCCCCCCGCTTAGCCTCTGGAGCGATGTCCCTCACCAGAGCAGACTCTAAAATTTCAATTTTGTGCTTTGCTGCTCTGCAGTTGCAGGGAGCCGGCCCCTCCCCCTGTGGTCTCTCTTCCTGTCGCTTTGGATTCACTTTTCCAAACGTCCTACCTTTCGGAAAGTGGTTGATTTTCTGCTCCTAGAATTGCTGTTCTTCCGCTCTTCTCTTTCCCGTTGAGTATGCTGGCTTTTAGAATGGTTTGATAACTATCTAGCTGAACTTCTGGGATCCGACTGTATCTCAACCTCTTACTCCTCTGCCATCTTGCTCCTCCCCCTTAGCGTGTAGTTCTTAACTGCAGTTTTAAAGTACTCAAAAGCTATTCTTGTATTTCATAATCCAGAGCTGCTTTTTAAAAATAAAAATACTCTTCACATGCTATATTTTTTCAGAGAGAAATAGATCATGTTTCATAAGTAGCCATTTTGCCACTTCTTATTGATCACAAAAGTGGAAATATGGAGGAAAACATTTACATGTGTGATGTTTTAATTATAAAATTAATTTTTGACTTGAAATGTTAACATCAATAATTTATTGAGTACAGATTAGTTGTAGATTTCTGTCATACAAACCTAATATCATTTACTGTGTACCTTGCTATAGGCCTTGTTCTTTTCACACATTATTTCATTTAATCCTCAATATGTGTAAACTTTAGTGACATAAGTAATAAAGCTATCAATAGGAATGAATACATTTTAAAAAGTATCTTGGTTTAGCACAGGGGCTGAATTTGAAAAAATGTTGACTCCCCTGTAACATACTGTTCTTCTACCTCTTTTGAGATATCATCACATTTCCTTATTGGTTTACTGTTTTACTGTCTGTCTTCTTCTAGACTGTAGACTTCATGAACGTGGGGTAGTTACTGGGCTGTTTTATTCACGATGGTATCCACATCTATCACCATTTCCTGCAATATTGAGTTGTTAATACATATTGGTTGAATAAGAAAAATATTAATTAAATAATCTGTCTCTAATATAATTAACTATTGCTCCTTGCCTCTGCTGTTTTTTTTCTCTGCTTCTGACTGACTCACATTTTTCCAGATTAATCCCTTTTTGGGGTCTATATTCTTATTCTCTGTGACTTTTTTAGATATTCCGTATAGAATGGAATTTATCTGGGATAAGATTTTGAGGGCAAATGTTTTTGCAGTATACTTCTGAAGAAGTATCAAATACCATTTTGTGCTGGGAGCTGCCCAAGTATCTATTATAGAGCATTACTACAATTATTTCCTTGAGAAACTGTCTGCTGAGAATAATCACACTACAGTAATTAAGATAATTTTCCTTTAAGTTGTACCACGTGTAACTTACGCACCATGTCATTGGTAACATGCCCTTTTGGATGTCATGCCAACATAGCCGTGTTTACTTTGCAAATTCATAAATTTTAGTGTGTGAGACTGCACCAGATTACAGAATCAAAAAGGCACAACCACAGCTGTGAAGATTCAGATGAAAGAGCCAATTACATATTCAACAGTATTTCACACACCAACACACACGCACACACGTGCAGTTATGTTGTGGAGAATGGGGGTTTGAGTGTGAAGCAGAACAGCTTAACTTTAAGGAGTCTCTTGACTACCATTTAATGAAGTGTGCTTTGCGATATTCTTGAAATGAGATGTTGGTATAGTGTTGTGGGGGGCCCAGCAGGAGCAATTTGCCGATGCTTATAATGGGTAAAATCAGGTAATTGTTCTTTCATTTTTAATTTCATGATACAAATTTGGAATACTGGGAGATACCAAATTACCTCATCTGTAAATTGGGGTTAGTAAAAGTATACTAAAAGTATCACCTTATGGAGTTACTGTGATTATTAAATATGCAGACTTCTTAGAATAGTATCTGGCTTCTAGTATGTGCCACTCTGAGTTGAAAATTGCCGTTTAAAACCTGTTTACCCACAATTAGCATTGAGTCTAAGGAATACGTACTGTGGGGATCCTGATGAAGGACCTGTGTCAGGGTGAAGATGATTTTTGCATTGCAGATTAATGTGATGAGAAGAGGGATGATGAAGAGGCAGCTGAAGGTGAAGAAGTTATAAAAGGCTTGATGCCACCATTGTGGAAAACTGCAGTGTGTTACACATTGAGAGAAACCTTCTGTCTGTCCAGAGCTATCCACTAAGTGGATCATCCTGAAGATATATAACTGCATGAGAAAAGAAAAAAAATTAGAAAATGACGTTACTTTCTTTCAAACAGTATTTGCATGTTTTCTTGAAAGTTTTTTCCTTCTGTATTCTGCAGGCCTTTGAACATGTTGTCCAAACCAATGGCTCAGCTCCTTGATATTATCCTTTTGGTGCTTCAGTGTAAAGTTGTAAGTGGATCTTTACTTAAGATATACTTGATTAATGTGAATGGATCTATAGGATTTTGGATTTTTTGGAAATTATTTCAACCTAGTAGAACAATCTTCAACCAAGGATTGATTGATTGATTGATTTAATTATTTTTTTAATTTATTTGACAGAGAGGAGATAGATCACAAGTAGGCAGAGAGTCAGGCAGAGAGAGGGAGTAGCAGGCTCTCTGCTGAGCAGAGAGCCTGACTCAGGGCTAGATCCCAGGACCCTGAGATCGTGACCTGAGCCAAAGGCAGAGGCTTTAACCCACTGAGCCACCCAGGTGCCCCATCAACCAAGGATTTAAACACTGTTTATATTTCAATTTCAGATGCGATTATGCCGAGTAAAGTTTTTGCAAGTGATTTTTGTCTATTATATCGGCAGCACCCAAACCTGTGTCTAACAGTTAGAATGTGCCCCCAAAATACATATTTGAATTTTATTTTTGAGACACTAAACTCCATTAAAATGGTCAAAAGACATGAATAGACCATTCACAAAAAAAGATATAGCAGTGCCCTTTGGCATGTGAAAAAATGCTCAGCCTCATTTGTGATAAAGAAAATGCCAATTAAGGCTACACTGAAATGGCATTTTTCACTCTCAAGACTGGCAAAAATGAAAAATGGCAACACACTCTCATGGCCAGGTTGTGGGGAAATAGATATTCTCCCATATTGCTAGTGGGAATGCAAATTGGCATTCCTCTATGGAATGCCACAACCTCTATGGAGAAGAATTTGGCAATAAGTAGCATAACTACATCTGCATGTACATTTGACCCAGCAATTTGACATCCAGGAATTTATTCTGAAGACACACTCCTACTTCCATTATATGAAAGTACATAGACACAAAGTTATTCCTTGATGCATTGCTTGTAGTTGAAAAACATTGAAAATAATATAAATACCAGTGCATACAACAGTAGCTGAATACAATCTAGTGGACCACACAATGGAGTTCTATGCACCTTCAGAAAAAGAGTAAGGAAGGTCTCTGTAGATTTCTGTGCATGTGTGCATGTGTGTGTGTTATTTTCTAGTTCCGTCAGCTGGGAGCCTAGGAACAATGACATTCTAGTGGCAATAAGCACATTTAGCACTCTGGTACCCAGATCTTGTTTACTACATACCATTCTCTACCAAAAGGAACCAGAGCTCATTGGAGAGAGAGGTGATTCCCAAGGCTGGCATAGACAAACTACAATATGTGCTTAGAACAGCTTGTGCCAAAAAGCCAGGAAGTACTACAAGAATAGTGGAGCATGTCAGAAGAGCTCCGGATCCAGCTTGAAAGAAAATCTGGGACAGTGTAAGCATTGAAAATAAAACTGCAAAAACCAAAAAACAAAGCCCTGATAAAAAGGAATGATTATTCAATAAATTAAGAATCCACGAGTCCATGCTGATATACATTACAAAACAATAACAACAAAGAAATGAGGAGGGGAAAAACTCTTTATTATTATAGAAAGCTAACTAATAAATGTATAAGGAATAATGAAAGTAGTGATTACCAAATGGCAATAATAAATGATTCAGGCAAGAATCATCAATGGATAGTAAAAACATAGGTGAAATTTGAGGAAAGAAGAACATTTACATAATTTCTAAGTATCAACCTGTAAGATACTTATTCATTATGAAGAGTAAAATTAATAACTTGACTGTAGAGAAATAACCAAATAATTGCCAATAATGGGACCAATGGACAGCAGCTGCTTCCTTATATAATGCGTTGAGAAGTACTCACCGTCATTTCTGTCTAAAGTGCATAACTTGCATCTAACCATGAGAAAACATTAGACAAAATCAAATAGAGGGGCATTCTACAAAATAAGTCACCTGCGCTCTTCAAAAATATCAATGTTATAAAACACAAAGAGAGACTGAGGAATGGTTCCAATTTAAAGGAGGCTAATGAGATGTGGCAGCTGAATCCAATGCATAATCTTAGATTTTCTTTCGTTGAAAGGGACATCACTGGGACAATTGGTGAGATATGAATAAATTATATGGATTAAATAAATTTTTTTTTGCTTTACTAAGCCTTTTTTATTGCAATTCTGCATAAGATTTTGGTTGGAAATTTTTTCCTATAGCTCACACACCATTAATAACAGTATTTTTTCAGTGCTAATTTCCCAATTTTGATATTTGTACTGTATGTGCCAGAAAAAAACACATTAAACACATTGAAGTATTAAAAGGGACATCATGTCTGAATTTACTTTTAAACAATTCAGAAATAAAATGCATATAGGAGACAAAGCAAATAAACAGAGGCAGTAAAATGTTAATATTTGGGGAAGCTGAGGGAAAGGTATTCCAGAAATCTTTGTATGATTCTTGCAACCTTTCTTTAAGTGTGAAATTATGTTTTTTTAAAATTACAAATTGCATCAATTATTAAAGAAATGTTGCAAGTAGTTTTCAAAAACAAGTTGTAATAGACATTCACTCATTCCTTTCCCATTTGTCAAGCACACTTCTTGTCTAGTCATTTCTAAGCCTTTCCACTGAGAAAATTCATTTTACTATGATTCATTATTAAAATGAAAAGAGTGCCCAAGCACTGTAAAACTAATAGCAAGTAAATTCAAACGAAAATGTTACAGGATTTTTAAAACTTTAAACAGTTTTAAAAATGTTAAAAATGTTAAAGGATTTTTAAAACTTTAAGCAAATTAGGGACAGTATTTACTTTTTAAAATTTTTGATTGAATTAATAAATTTTAATTTAATTTAATTAATTCCACAGGCCCAGGATTTCTTTCCTTTTTGAGGCATTGGAACGGGAGTGGAGTGTTCCTTTAAAAAAACAACCACCCTTGTATTTACTCTCTTTGCTTGTAGAGTAGAAAAACTTAATAAAATATAAATATAATAAACAATAAATAAAATCTAATAAACATAATATAAAATATACTGCTGTATCTTTTATTTGTAATCAAAATGTTGATTTTCAGTTTCAGATCTCTTTTCAAGGGCAAAGTAGTATTTTTAAACTAATCC
The DNA here is from genome assembly GCA_028533885.1 of Nasua narica. Classification (NCBI taxonomy): domain Eukaryota; kingdom Metazoa; phylum Chordata; class Mammalia; order Carnivora; family Procyonidae; genus Nasua; species Nasua narica. The sequence continues at coordinate 48,397,566 of CM052800.1, forward strand.
ACTAGAGGGCGCCCAATGATCATATAATCAAATTTAAAGTTCAGAAATTCAAACACCTCTTCAGGTGTTTGAATTAGCAAAGCAGCTAATGCTGCTTTGCAATCCAGACCAACTTTTCCACATCACAAAGTAACCATTTAAAATTTCCATACTTCTTTGCAACCTGAATTTATTTAAAGTTTAGTTTTGAATTTGGCCTGACAGATGTTGTGATTTGAAGTCTTTGGAGGGGTTACTTCACATAGAACCTGAAAATCTAGTATTTCTTTAAAACCTTAGGTACTTCTCTCCCCATCTTCCCTATCATACTTGGACCCAGATGACCCAGGTTTGACTTTCTATTCTTCACTGCTCTGCCAAATTTCACTTTAATATTTCATATTTTTATTTTTTTATTCTATTTTTTTAAAGAAGGGCTTTTAAAATTTTTTTTTGATTTATAAAAAATTTTTTTTATTTGATTTAAGGGATTTTTAAAAAAGATTTTTTAAAAATTTATTTATTTGACAGAGAGAGAGAGATCACAAGTAGGCAGAGAGGCAGGCAGAGAGAGAGGGGGAAGCAGGCTCCCTGCTGAGCAGAGAGCCCGATGCAGGGCTTGATCCCAGGACCCTGAGATCATGACCTGAGCTAAAGGTAGAGGCTTTAACCCACTGAGCCACCCAGGTGCCCCTAATATTTCGTATTTTTAAATCATAATGATGAAACTTTCAATAAAATGACTTTGAAATAAAGTACTATGATTTGAGCTATTGGTTATCTTTTTTATTAAATACTTATTATTTTTTTTAAAGATTATTTATTTATTTATTTATTAGAGAGAAAGACTGAGAATGAGAGGAGAGAAGGTCAGAGGGAGAAGCAGACTTCCCGCAGAGCCGGGAGTCCGATATGGGACTCGATCCTGGGACTCCGGGATCATGACCTGAGCTGAAGGCAGTTGCTCAACCAACTGAGCCACCCAGGCGCCCATTAAATACTTATTTTTAATTTATTTTATTTGTTTTGTTTTGAGAGAGAGAGAACATACATGGGGGGCAGGGGAGGGACAGAGGGAGAGGGAGAGAGAATCTCAAGCAGACTCCCTGCATTGAGTGCAGAGCCCTTCATGAGATCTCACGACCCTGAGATCATGACCTGAGTCTGACGCATAACCAACTGAACCACCTAGGCACTCCAAATACTTATTGTTAAAGCAAGTTCTTGGTCAAAGACTATAGTAGGTGCTCTCTGTCATGAAAGATGAGCCAGATATATCCTGCTGTCAGACAATTTAAAATTTGGTGGGGGAGCTATTGCATGTATGTGACACCTGTCACACAAGTAGACTGTTGTAAGTTCTGAAAGAGTGAAGCAATAGAGTGTTAGGGTAATGCAGATTCTTATTTGCCCATGAATAAGCCGAACCTAGCTTATGTTGTGCTCTAAGGCCTTGTTCATTGGAATGGTTAATATAGGGATCCACTTTACTTCTAATGTTTCATTTTTTGTCCTTGGATTATAATTCTTCAGTTTCTTAGTTTCTCCTTTCTCATCCTTGGCCCCAGTTCTCATCAGTGCTTGCTTTATTTTGCCATAAACAAGAGCAATCTGTTTTCCTACTTTAGAGTTGTTTGCAGATGCTTCCTAGAGTATTGTTTTTGACCCTCACCTTACCCCACACTAATTACATTATTACCTAATCCTTTACAGCAGTAATTATCTTTAGATGATGTGCTTCAGTTTCCTTATCTATAAAATGGAGATATTGATACTATTTACCACTAGGAGCTGTCAAGACAATTACATGAGTTAATGCTTGCAAGGCACTTAGAATATGCCTGGCACACAGCACTGTGTAAGTTGAAATCATTATTATTAAAATTTCAAGGCACACAACTTATAAATGTGTATTCATATATATTTACTTATATATTTATAAATGTTTACCATATGTCTTTTCCTGATAGCCCTTAACCATCTATTCTAGATTTAAGACTTTCCTGCCTTTTCCTTCTCTAGTCTCCTACAGGAAAAAACAAAATAGACAACATTGCAGAGTGTGATATAGTGTAGTAGCTAAAAGCGCTGGGTATGGAGTTAACTGGATGGACTGACACCTGCATATACTAGATGGTAATCTTGGGCATTTTTTTTTTAGATTTTATTTATTTATTTGACAGAGAGAGAGAGAGAAAGAACACAAACAGGGGGAGCAGCAGGCAGAGAGAGAAGCAGGCTCCACACTGAGCAGAGAGCCTGATGCAGGACTCGATCCCAGGACCCTGGGATCATGACCTGAGCGGAAGGCAGACGCTTACTGGACTAAGCCACCCAGGCGCCCAAATTTTGGGCATTTTATAGAACATTCTTAACCTTAGTGTCTGTACAAATAAAATAAAAATTATAACTGCATATAATATATAGGGTTTTGGGGAGCCTTACATGAAATAATACATGCAAAAGGATTTAGCACAATTCCTGACACATGTTTATGTTTTCCGTAAATAATGTTTATCATGATGATCATTATTGTTGTTATTTAATTATTTATGTTTATTGTTGTTATTTATGTTATTAATATGCCACTCCTATGTTCCAGTATAGTTCTTGGTGTATTGTACACGTGAGATGAGTATTGATTGGATTTGAGCTGCTTGTCAAGTTTAGAAGTACATTCTAGTCTGATCAAGTGCATTCTTTGTGTCAAGGGAAGCCTCTATACATCTTCAGACCATGTATCTTTACACTGAAAACTAAAGGATGTCTCATATATCTTGCCTTCCAACCTAGGTTAGTGATAGAATTTAAATGCTGTCAGCATGTAATGCTCCATATTAACACAGATGAACTAGTGGTATGAATTTCTGCAAATGACTCTTGTGGTGAGAGATGACTGCCATTGGAAACCATGTGATTTTTGATTATATGAACACACCTAATCCAGGAGATGTTTTCTCCTCAATGTGGACTTACCAGCCCAACCACACAGAGTCTGAAGGCAGATTTTCTTTCAGGTCATGTTTGTTCCTTCCCTTCCCTTACTTTTTCTTTTCTTTCTTTTTCTTCCCCTCTTTCTCACTCTTCCTTCTTTCCTTCCTTCCAACCTTATTTTACTGTTACAAATAATACCTTCAAGACTTGAATTGTTATACTTTGACATGAATAGCTTTCAGAGTGAGTAGGATAGCCGGTAACTAGAGGTAGTTTGGCAAAACTGACTTACCAGTCAGAATGAATGCTATAATTTTGAGAAATCGGAAATAATCAATGTTCATGTAAGCAATTCTCTTTGCTGTCTCTTGAAGAATCATTTAATATTCATACTCATATTTCCCTATTATTTTCCCTCCTGACTTCAAAAACTCTATTATGAACAAAGGAATGAAAACAGGAGAGGAAGGAATGAACATTAATGGAGTGTCTAAGTATAAAGTCTTATACTAGGTGATTTTATGTATCTTATTCTTCACAATTTATTCTTCACCACTCTTCTTTTAAATTTAGTTAAGTAATTTACTTAGAGCCACAGAGATGGTAAGAGACAGCATTGGGATTTAAAACCAACTTTGTTTAAATCCAATACTCATGCCATTTCTGCTATTCTTTTGCCTTCCAAGCTTTGCTGCAGGGAGATCTAAGGTCTTCAGAGACCATAAGCCAGGCTAGTAAATGCCTCCTTATCCCTCTTCAGCAAGAACATCTCCACTTACATGTTTCATGTATTTATTGGGGCTCCAGTTAGAATTTTGGCTTTTTAAAAAATTCCATTACTAGGAAAAAGTTTGAAAGTTCAGCTATGCTCTGCTGAAACTTCTGAAAATATATCCTCAAACCATCATAGAATTACTCAAATAACAGATGATCAATATATGCACCAGAGGATGATAACTAAAGTCATCCTTTCAATGTGCATTAGCCACTAAGGATGCACCTTAGTCAGTGGGTTTATCTGGAGAGCATGGCGAAGCATGAGGTGGACTTAGGATGTGCCACAGTCTAGAAATAAAAAGCCCTTTCAATCTCTCATCTTTCCCATTAAATATGTGTAACATTAGTCATGGGGTTAAAACCTCTTTTATTCAGAGAGATAGCAGAGAGCTCTAATAAAAAAAAAACCTGGACTTAATAAAAAGACATAAGTCCAACAGCCCAAGTGACACTGGGAAAGTCAATGAGCCCCTTCAGAGCGGTCATTCTTGAACTGCAGATTTTTTTTTAAAGATTTTATTTATTTGTTAGGAAGAGAGAGAGAGAGAGCATAAGCAGGAGGAGTGGCAGGCAGAGGGAGAAGCAGGCTCCCCACTGAGCAAGGAGCCTGATTTGGGGCTGGATCTCAGGACCCTGGGATCATGACCTGAGCTGAAGGCAGAAGCTTAACCGACTGAGCCATCCAGGCACCCCTGACTGCAGATTGTACCCGTTGGTTGGTTGCAATCAGCATTAAAAAAATGAAATGAAACAGAGTTGAATGTTTTATGAAAAATGTTCTTGGTTATAGGTGTGTTAGAGATAGACAAAGTTGCTATGTGGTATGTATTTCTGACTTTGGGTTACTGCCAGAAACGTTTGCATGCCATTGCTCTCCAAGGTACTCTTTGTACTTTCTCAGATACGCCGAATGGGGATAATAACATGGCTGTTACATACTGCATAAATGAGGGTTTTCAGGAAACTTCAGTAAAGTGCTTTATAAACTTAATCTGTTGCTGAAAGTAAGGATGAGTCATGTGTTTCACCATAAAATAGTACCATCATTTTCTGTGGCCCATATTCACATAAATCTCTCAGGAAGAATAATGTATTTGAGGTCAGGCTAATGTCAAATGAACATCCTAAACAATTCGAATTTAATTTCATATATTTTTAAAAAGATTTTATTTATTTATTTGACAGAGAGAGAGATCACAAGTAGGGGGAGGCAGGCAGAGAGAGGGAGGGAAGCAGGCTCCCTGCTGAGCAGAGAGCCTGACCTGGGGCTCCATCCCAGGACCCTGAGATCCTAACCTCCTGAAGGCAGAGGCTTTAACCCACTGAGCCAGTGGCACCCAGGTGGGCACCCAGGTGCCCCTCATATTTTTTTTTTACTACATCAAGATAGATAAGTATTTGACACTATTATTGCTGTGATATACTTAGATGAAAATAATTGAATTACTAGAGCAATATATTTTTTATAACCTCTGGGACAGTCCTTTAATGGAGACTGACATTATTAGTTTGCATTTCAGATATTATCACAAATTGATCTATTTTCTTTTTTTTAAAAAAATGTTTACTTATTTTAGAGAGAGAGAGAGTGCACAAGACAGTGTGCATTGTCACAAGAGGGCGGAGTGGAGTGGAGGCAAAAGGAGAGAATCCTTAAGCAGACTCCCTGCTGAGCACTGAACGCCTAAGGGGGTTTGGTTCCTGACCCTGAGATGGCCACCAGAGCTGAAATTAAAAGTCCAACACTCAACCAATTTAGCCCCTCAAATTGACCTATTTTTACTTCTGTTTAGACTTTCGTCAGTATCCCAACTTACCAACTAACTGCTTTCCAAATACCTGTACTTATACAATGACCTTTTATTGGTAACATTATGTCCTAAAGCAAATGTTTTCAGCTCTTTAAAGAGCCTGCCTTCCCTCCCCCTTCAAACAGAGAAATAAACAGGCAGGCAAACACGCCTTTTCTCAACTTACCTGCCTATTTCTGTGGTTTTACTGTTAAAACTCCTTGGCTAAAAATATTGGAGCTGTAGTTTGCACCCTTTGGTTATTAACTTCCTAAATCCAACTTGTTTGCAAGCTTTGTTTTTTGTTTGAAATGTCTCTCTTAACAATCAATTCTCTCTGAGACTACGCTAGCCACCAACCTAATCACCTCATTGCCAGAGAAGCTGGAAAAGGTTTCTCTGTCTCTTGCATCTGTTTGGGTCTATGTAAATTTTCTTAAAGTATTTTTCTTAAAATATCATTTTATTTCTTGCCCAGGACTCACAAAGGATTAATGGCTCCCACATTAATTTCAGAATTTCCCCGCTTATCACTGTCTGTTATGACGCAGGTCCATCATACCCCTCATTCATGGATTCACTCATCCAAACTTTTTGTTTAAGGAGAAGGTGAAGGATTTATTTGATCTGAAGAGAAATCACCTTATACAAACCTTTTAAATTTCTGTTTTTGCTAGTTATTAGGTACTATGACTCTTAATTAAGTTGAACATAACAGAGTCCTGACCACGTAAGAGTGTATGCCTTAATGGCAATGACCAGCAAATACATAATCATGATGTTTCATGACAAATCGTTCACTATGAAGTGGAAGAAAAGAGAGCAACCACCAAATCTGATTTCCTGCTAGTCCTACCTCTCAATCTTTTGCTTCAGCCAGAGAAGTCTCCTGTGAAAATTAATTACACTTTTCAACCCTTGCTGAAAAATATATGTGATCTTTGACTTATTTTTTCCATCCAAATACCATCCATCTTAAAGATTCGACTTATCCTATCTTTAGCCTTAAGACGTTCTTTCCCCATTTCAACACTTATTCATCTCTCCTTCTTCTTACACTTGTAATAGGTTTTAAAAGTGTTTTGTAGAGGGATGCTTGGGGGGCTCAGTCGGTTAAGCAGCTGCTTTCATTCAGCTCAGGTCATGATCCCAGACTCCTGGGATTGAGCCCGAATCGGGCTCCCTGCTTGGCAGGGAGTCTGCTTCTCCTCCCCTCTACCTTTTGCTCCCCCTGCTTGTGTTCTCTCTCAGTCTCTCTCTCTCTCTCTCTCTCTGTCAAATAAATAAATAAAATCTTTTAAATAAGTGTTTAGTATATAGTTGTATTAGTTTTATATAAGTTTTGTCTCCACAACTGAATTACATTTTCTTTGTTTCATCAGGGTCAGTCTCCGTGTGAAGAGCCTAACTTGCTTATCTTCCCTAAGAAAATCAATAAATAAGCAGCACTCTTATTTTAAAGAAACAAAATGGAAAACTTCAGGCATAAGTCTTAGCTAAATAACCTCATTTCGAGAGAAAAATTTACTAAGCCTGTTCTTGTATACTCAGTCACTGTGAGAATCATCATGTGCTTTTCTCCAAGCAGATCGAAGCATTTTAGCTTTTCCCATTTTTCCTGCCATAAAATACATCCTGATTAAATTGATCTAGTATCCAAAAACAATGAGTTAAGTGAGGAATTGGTGGGAAAATTTGGTTATCCAACTTTCTAGTGTTTTGCTGTATTTAGTGAGTTCTGAAGGGCAGGATTTTTTGTTTGTTTTGTTTTTGTTTTTGTTTTTAACCACCTGGCTCATGTAGAATGTCTAGATAACTTTCATTTGTAGAGGCTGGTTTTTGGAACATCCTGGTTAACTTTTTTTTATAGTTTATTTTTTATTAACATATAATGTATTATTTTATTAACATATAATGTATTATCTGTGAATTGTCAGGCTTACACATTTCACAGTACTTACCATAGCACATACCCTCCTTAATGTCCATAACCCAGCCACCCTATCCCTACCTCCTCTACCTCCCAGCCATCCTTAGCTTGTTTCGTGAATTTAGGAGTCTCTTATGGTTTGTCTCCTTCCCCATCCCATCTTGTTTCATTTCTCTCCCCCACCCCCCCAAGGCCCCCTGCCCTGCCTCTCAGATTCTTCATATCGGAGAGATCATGTAACAATTGTCTTTTTCTGATTGACTTATTTCACTTAGCATAATATCCTCTAGTTCCATCCACGTCGGACGTCACTTCTTGACATAACCTTGTACCCTGAGTTCATCATCACGGTACGTTTACAAGCATATGGACAACTTCTTTATCTGTTATTAAAGGATCTTTGCTATCTGTAAGAATGTGTCCTTTTCTTCATAGATATGACTGCTGAAAAAGGCTGATTCTGCAAGTCAATTAATCAGGTTGCCTTTGATGAGGAAAATCTGGAGCAATATCTTGTGCCTACACCAACAATCCTAATTTGCTGTCAGCCTGTTGCAGTCTAGCTTACCTTCATATAAGCTCAAGTCAATCTCAGAGAAATATTCAGATTTCAAAAGTCCACGATTGCCCGCTTTTCCTCTTTGTTCAATCCCACCCAGCTGCAAACTCCGGAACAACATACTAGTTGAGAATAATTCTAAGTTGCAACAGTAACAGAATAGTTTCCACTTAAGAAGTCCCAAATGAGACAAGTTACAAACACTTTATACCTATGCAAATTTCAGTTCCTCAAGATTCTCTCCACTTAACACATCAATCAGAGTGAATGGAAAACTAGATGAAAGAATAAGATGGGGGTGAGGTCAAATTTAACAATAGCTACATTTTTCTGAGGAGCATTTACTAGGTACCACAGAGATTACAATAGACACTTTAATGCTCTGTTCATTTAATCTTCATGAAAGCTGCATAAAGTAGGCATTACCTCCATTTTATAAATGAAGGAACTGAAATTCAGAGAAGTTAAAAGATGTGCCCAAGGTAACAGAGCTAGGATTAAACTCCACTCTCTAATTCCCTGAGTCCACACTTTTAAAGACAATACAATGCTGCCTTCAGCATGCGATCTTACAATGCAGTACTCAAGTTTAGATGGGGAATCTGTGATTGCCATATCCTAACAAGTTCATGATAATGGTTTACCTGTGGTCCAGCAAAGATACCACTGAGGAGCCAGGCCAAGCCAACCATGGACTGTGCAAGCTTGCCATTGCTTTTCATAGCTAGAGGCCTCGTGATGGCCAGGGAGCGGTCCAGGCTGATCACTACCATCATGAAGGCTGGGGCGTACATGGAGAAAAGCTTCAGGTAGCTGAGGACTTTGCAGAGGAACTCTCCAGCATACCATTGGACCGTAATGTTCCACATTCCATCCAGCGGCATGACAATCAGAGTCTCCAACAGGTTGGCTAAGGTCAGATGTTTTAAAAGCACCTTCATTCTCGAGAGCTTTCTCCCTTTCTCTTTCTTTTGAGTCCACTTCTGAAGTTTCAATAAGAAAGAAGCATTAAAACTTGTAGAGAGTAGAAAAAGAAAGAAAGTAACTGTCACTCTGATCTTTCCAGACAAGGTCAGGGTGGGGAGGTTGTCCGGCACCAGCGGGTTGCTGCTGTTTACGGCTGAGCAGTGATTTTGATTCTGTTCAGGAGAGGTGCTCGCCATGTCTCCTGACTGACCGACAGCTTCAAGACTTGTGTTTCTGGCACTTGTGATGTTTTGTCGTAATTTAGCCCAAAGCTCTGTTTTATTTCTGCCTTCTTTGGATGGAAACGTCACAGGTCTAGATTTATGTCAAATTTTGTCCCTGAGCTACTTTATGTTTAATGTAAAAGATCAAGGTGAACTTGTTTTGTGGGCTAATAATCCAACAGAGTGCTAAAACAGAGCATGTCGAACACATTCTGAAGGCCAAATGTAACTGTAGTACCTCAGCAGATGGCCTGGTTTCACAACAGTTTTCCTAAGTGCAGAAGGACACTTGAGGCTTAATTCTGAATTTAGAATTCACTCATGCTACTATTTACATAACTTTAAGAAAGAGATTTTCTAAAAACTATTGTTATTATTCTGTCCAACAGATACAAAATGAAGATGGAAGAAATATACTAAAAAAGAACTTTAGTTCAAATCTGTTGTTTTAAGAAATTAATTCATTTCTCAAAAACATTTGTTTTTCTTTTTCAATCACACACTGCTGTACATTCAAACACTAGACAAATATGTTTATTTAAAATCATCCTCCAAATAAAATAAAATAAGTAAAATCATCCTCCATAAAACATCAAATTAATACCTTTACAGAATTAATTTGATCTAATACAAATTGATGTGCATTCAAATTTATCTCATGATCTATATGGCCTGACTATCCATGCTCAGGCTGTAATAAAAATCATTAACTCTTTTTTATTATTGCCTTGCTTTTATAATTGTTTAAATATTATACTTGCCGTTATTGTACATTATTGTGTAAGGTAGCTAGATAATAGAATACTGTATAAATGCTATACCCACATTTATATATGTTTATATATAATATGAATATTTGCTTAAATTCCTTTGTACATTATCTGATCATTTCAAATTGGGGCCACTTAGAAACTCTCTGTGTTATTGCTTTAGTTTTCATGGTGAGTGTTTGATAATGTTATTTTCTAACACTGATATAACTTACACTGAAATTTATTAAATCACTAGCTTGATTTGTGTTTTGTTGACTAATTTGCTTTTGCGGTAGCTAAATCAGGAGTAATGTTAAGAGCGTAGGTGACTTGGGGATGCCTGAGTAGCTCAGTCCTTTAAGCATCTCCCTTCGGCTCAGGTCATGATTTCAGGGTCCTGGGATTGAACCCAACATCAGGCTCCTTGCTCGGCAAGGAGTAAGCTTCTTTCTCTCCCTCTGCTCCTCCCCCTGCTCCTGCTCTTTCTCTTTCTCTCTCTCTCTTTTCCAAACAAAAAAATAAAATCTTTTTTTTTTAAAAAATAAAATCTTTTTTAAAAAAGGGTATAGGTACTCTTTTGACTCAAATGGTCCATTTGTGTTGGTTCATTTGTTTTTCCTATCTCATATTCATCGATTTAATAAATAGTTACTAGATACCTGCTACATATACTCTTAGCCTTTGCAGGCAATAAATTGTGCACTCAGCATCATCTGGGCCCTGAAGGAACTTATTTGGTACTACAGAAGATTAGATAAGAGTATTGGGTATGTCTGTGTGCCTCTCAGACTCCTTCTGCACTGGCTGTCTCCTGCATCTGGAGGACCGAAGAGCACTTGCTTACCTGGGCTCCCTCTTGGCTGTCACCCCATGCCCAGAATTTCTGGCTTTCTCTAAACACTTCTAGACTTGAAGGAAATATTATACTGCAGGACGTGACTCTGGCTTCCTAAGTGGCTTGTTGAAGGGTCTGGAAATATTTTCCAATGGAGTATTTTGGTTCTGAAACGGACTACTTCAGAATAATTGGTGGGAGGAATAGATGAGTCAGAAATTATGAGAAATACACCTTTTAGAAAAATATCACGTGTTTTTAAGCACAAATCTAGCATAAATATAGACTTCTCTCATTATTTGTAGTTGTTCTATAAAGTTACCATGAACACTTAATTCGTCAGTACTGAGCACTTGCTCCTAACAAAAATAAGCACAAATCTAGAATAAATATAGACTTGACTCATTATTTGTAGTTGTTCTATAAAGTTACCGTGAAAACTTAATTGGTGAATACTGAGCACTTGCTGCTAACAAAAATATGGGGTTAGGTTCCTGTGAACCACAACCATTTGCATTATATAGGTTTATTTGCCAACATCCTCGTAGAACAAGGAGTCTCATTATTGGAAAATCTGCTTTTTCTCATAACCCCTTTCCTGCATAACACTTAGCAGATATTTAAAATGTTGTTCCCAAGATTCCTGATATGCAGAAATTGCCACATCTGCAAGTTGAACATTTTCCACACCATGTGGTCTTTTGAATTGTGCAGATCAGTTACTATAATTTTTTTTGACCCTGACTGTCACAACCATGCTGTCCACTATATTTTTAAGAAATCAATCCTCATCTCATGAATCCACAAATTTTTCCACTTTCCACTTTTTCCATGGCTTTATCACACACTGATTATGCTTTAGAACTCTCTAGAGTAGCCACGTTCAGATCAGCAAATGTTCTCTTCCTTTTTCTGGATGTACCAGATTGTTGATGCGTTAACAATGAACTCCCCCAGCCACCAGCACTATTACTCTTGCCTGAAAGAAGCTTATTTAATACATGTATTTTTGGGGCAGCTGGGTGGCTCAGTTGGTTAAGTGTCTGCCTTTGGCTCAGGTCATGACCCCAGGGTCCCGGGATCGAGCTCGGCATCGGGCCCCCTGCTCAGCGGGGAGCCTGCCTCTCCTCCCTCTGCCTGCTGCTCCTCCCTGCTTGTGCTCTCTCTCAAATAAATAAATAAATAAATAAATAAATCTTTAAAAAATTCATGTATTTTCTCTGTAAGGTACATTGCAGCCTTCTTGTGCTAAGGAACATTGGACAGCACTTCAGCACTATGTTTGTGGCCATTTCAAGCACCAAAATCACTAACAGTGCACAAAATATGAAAAATATGGGACTAAATATACTATGGAAAGGAAGCTTGCTTCTGGTATGAGAGCTGTAATGAGAATTGCACATTAGGCCACTCAAATTTCTCCCCACTCTGCGGATGCACGTGTCTGGAAATAATCATAAAAGCACTGAGAATATTGCTTTGGGGTTACAAATGAATTTTAGCAAATAGGTGACTTTGCAAGTAGTAAGGATTGCCTGTACATAAAAATCAGTAAATAAAACCAGGAAACAAATTCCCACTAGAACTCCCAAGTAAGTTAAACTGTATTACAAACATAAAATGTTTATAACATTAAAAAACATATTGTTTTCACCCAGAACTTCACAATAGATTGAAAGAAATGCTATTTGTTGAGTCCTCAGCTCTTAGAAGAGATAGTGAAATTATGTTTATACAGAATATTTAAAAAGGCATTTTTTTAAAAAAGGCATTTTTTTACATCTGAGATTTGTGACCATAAAATTTGTACCTACTATATTAGCTATACGAGGTTCCTTTTAACAGTTTATTATTCTGAAGAACTCAAAAGACTTTACATACACATCATGTCAGTTAATCTGAGCAGGGCCATATGCCTGAAACCAAATAAAACAAGGTAACCCTTGCATAGATTTTACATTTTGGAAAAGCTATTATATATGGGCCCAGAAACCAAAAGAAGAAAGGGAAAATGTTCATAGTAAAATCTGATTATATCGAGATATATTTTGTCTTTTGCCACTCATTTAGGGAAAGAAAAAACTGGAGCATGACTGCTTTATTATTAATTTCTACCTTTCCTTTCCTGCCTCTTTCTCTTTCTCACATTTATTTCCACATTGTAAAGTAATAAAGAAACCAGAAGACAGTGTCAAAGAAGTAATGGGAGGAGAGAATTTCACTAGAGGGAGCGATCCATACATCAAATATCTTAGTGACAGGATAAGGCCCAAAATGTTAGTAGGATGAGAGAATTGGGAGGTCACCAATGACCTACCTAGAGTAGCTTTGGTGCTTTTGGTGAGAATGACCACTAGGGAACACATGAAATCTGAGAAAGTGGACATAAAGAAAGAAGGATTTTAAAAACAGATAAGTAAGTCTTGAGGGTAGTTAGAGATTTATAGATGGAACCAGTAGAGAGGGAAAAAAAGTCTAGAGACTAGGGCAAATATAGCAGGAATACAAAGAAACAGATCACTTAGGGGAGATGATTATGCAGCAGGACACTAGGGCTTTAGGGTTGAAGGAAGTTAGCGGAGTTAGGAGTCAGGGAAGGAAGTGAATCTATGAAAAGGGTGGAGGTAGGGTAGACTGAAATAATAGGAAAGATCAAGAAAAGAGGATCCTGTTGGAATGAAAACAAGTGATAATGGAGTAAGGGAGTTTTAAACCCAGGAGGATGTAGATAGAAATTTGAATTTAAGATTCCAGATGTGAAGTTGTTCTGATTAACAAGGAAGTACAGGATGTGGCCATGACAGTGGATAGGTGAAGAAGAGGGTGAATGAAGTTTGATGCTAGGTTAATTATGTCCTTTTTTTTTTTTTTTTTTTGCAAGAAGAAGAAGAGATTCTCTTAAATAATAGAGGCTTCTTTCATAATATACAATGCCTAGAAAGCCAACAGGAACCCAGGCAGTTCCAGGGAGGAGCAAATCTCTGTTTCATGATTTGAGTTGGTTCTCCAGCATGATATCTTTGCTTTTTTTTTTTTTTTAAAGATTTTATTTATTTATTTGAGAGACGGAGAAAGTGAGAGAGAGCATGAGAGGAGAGAAGGCCAGAGGAAGAAGCAGACCCCCCATGGAGCCGGGAGCCCGATGTGGGACTCGTTCCCGGAATTCAAGGATCATGACCTGAGCCGAAGGCAGTTGCCCAACCAACTGAGCCACCCAGGCGCCCTGCTTTTCTTTATATTATCTTCTCCATCCTCTTCTTGTACCTAATTGCTCAGTTCTTTCTGGATTGCAAGTCTAAATTCTGAGGTGAGAAACAGAGATGGTGGTTTGGAAGTGACCCAAAGGAGCCAGAAGTAGATTTTTAACACCTCTTTACCAATAAGACTAAAAGAATAAAAGAAGACAGGTCAGTTATTTATTTATTTACTATTTATTTATTTATTGGCTTATTTTATTTAAATTCAATTAATTAACCTATAGTGTATCATTAGTTTCAGATGTAGAGTTCAGTAATTCATCAGTTGCATACAACACTCATTGCTCATCACATCACATGCCCTTCTTAATGCCCATCACCCAGTTGTGCCATCTTCCCACCCACCTCCCCTCCAGCAACCCTCAGTTTGTTTCCTATAGTTGAAAGTCTCTTATGGTTTGTGTCTCTTTCTCTGATTTTGTCTTATTTTTCCCACCCTTCCCCTTTGATCCTCTGGTTTCTTAAATTCCACATATGAATGAAACCCCGTGATAGTTGTTTTTCTCTGATAGACTTATTTCACTTACCATAATACCCTCTAGCTCCATCCACGTTGTTGCAAATGGCAAGATTTCATGTTTTTGATGGCTGAGTAATATTCCATATTCCATTGTGGATATATATATATATATATATATATATATATATATACACACACACACACACACACACCCCACATCCTCTTTATCTACTGGTCTGTTGATGGACATCTGGGCCCTTTCCATAGTTTGGCTATTGTGGACATTGCTGCTATAAACATTGGGGTGCAGGTGACCCTTCGGATTATGACGTTTTTATCCTTTGGGTATCTTTTAAAGGAGAAGTATGTAAATGAAGAGTATTTGGTAGAACATTTTGTTTCTAATAGGAAGAAAAGATAGAGGCAGCACACCATCAGAGAAAAGAAATATATTTATTTTCGCCTGTTTTTCAAAACATGAATTAACTTTACTTAACCAAGAATGGTAATTTCAGTTTAATTGGAGGGATTTGAGGAAGGAATGTGGACTAATAATTATGAGGAAGCATTTCCATGAAATTGCTACAGAAATGAGGAACAAATTCTAAAAGCTATACAATTTTTTCTAAGCCATGTTAAATTATACATAGCATTTAAAATGAGAGATTCACTTTCATCTTCTGAGAGTGTATCTTATTTGGAGAATCATGCCATGAGACATTATTATAGTTCTCATTTCAGTATAGCGGTGTCAGAGGTAAATGATAGGAAATTATGATTCAAAATTTAAATACAATATGAGAGATCAGATTAACAAAAGTCATATAACAAAAATCAATAATATTATGAAGTGAATGAAAAAGCAGTCTAACGTTCACATTTATTTGTCAAAATTGATATATTCACTAAATACTGAAAGTAGTAATTCTTTGTTGTTTTAATTATAATAATATGTAATTAAATATGAGTTAATAAAGAGTGATCATTTTTACTTCAATAATTCAGTTAATTGAACATTTATTGAACATTATGTCTTAGGCACTGTACCTGTAGTTACCAAAGAAAGGCTAGCCAAAGCTCATTATATTTGATATTTTCAGACATTTAATAATTATATTATGTTGAGATATTTTTATGCATATAACTTCACGTGGGCTGTTGGATATTGAAAATAGTATAATTTTAATTTTATTCTTTGCTGATAGTTTTCTTTCTTTCTTTCAAGATTTTATTTACTTATTTGACAGAGAGATCACAAGTAGGCAGAGAGAGAGGGGAAAGCAGGCTCCCTGGTGAGCAGAGAGCTTGATGCGGGGCTCAATCCCAGGACCCCGAGATCATGACCTGAACCAAAGGCAGAGGCTTTAACCCACTGAGCCACCCAAGTGCCCCTTTGCTGATAGTTCTCTGTTGACACACTTAGCAGTTACATTTTATAAAGTAATTCAATTCTAAAATACAACACATCTTTTTTTTTTTTTAAAGATTTTATTTATTTATTTGAGAGAGAGATAGAGAGAGACAGAGAGTGGGGAGGAGAGGGAGAAGTAGGCTCCCTGCTGAGTAGGGAGCCCCACGTGGGACTCGATCCCCGGGCCCAGGGATCATGACCTAAGCTGAAGGCAGATGGTAAACTGACTGAGCCATCCAGGTGCCCCTAAAATACAACACATCTTAATCTCATCTTTTTCAGCTTAGGACATTTGAAAGCTACATGTCTAGTAATTATTTTAAGAATTTATGATGCAAATGTATAATAACATAAGTTAAATTTAAAATACAATTTAAAAATATATGTGGCTATTGGTATTATCCATTTTTATTCAAATTAAGTTTCAGTTAAGACTGGGTTCCCATAAAATTAATTGACACCCTATTAATTCCTATATAACATACTCACTATTATTTCATTCAAATTCCTTCTTTTAAAAGTGTTTCTGTAAAGGCTCTGATGTTTCTAAGAGTGGTTTATTGACCTTTATATTCCTTCATGCTCCTTTCAGTAGGCATTTATAAAAAATCATCACTATTCCTTGCTTTAAATTCTGTTATATGCCCCATACAGTCTAGTATGCCAAGGTTTAATATTTTTTTAGCAGAATTAAATAGGTTTCCAACATTTAATTCCATTCTACATCGGAGTGAGGTATAAGAATATGGCTGAAGTACTTTTGAGTGCCACTGAACTTAGCTTAGAAATAATTATTATAATGTCACAAATATTTAATATGTAGTATTTTTTCTGGGAAAATAGTAAAGGAATCCTTTTAAAATTTATTTTACTACTTATGCTACTTCCAGAGAGAGCATAGGAAATTTCTCTGTATCTATAAAATTGAACTATTTCCTAATTCCTACTTAATAAAGTGATGGGAATAATATATCACAAATCTACACAGAATATTCCATCAGAATAAGAATATACTGACTTAAACAGTTCTCATTTTAGTATTTCTCCCTGTTTTTCAAACTTATATTTCCTTAGTAGGAGGAAGTAATATGAAATAAATGGTTATCCCCATTCTTCAAGTATGTTAACTTCTTGTAAACAAAGATTTTACTTAACAAATACCAATATAGAAGTTATTATGTGCCAGGAGCTATTCTAAGTGCTTTGTAGCTAGGTAGTCATTTAATCTTCATAACTACCTTTTGAGGCAAATACTGTTACGTTCTTTTTTTTTTTTTTTTTTTTAAAATACTGTTACATTCTGATTCTATAAATAGGGAAACTGAAGCATAGAAATGTCAGGGAAGCTGCCTAACTTCACACAGCGAATTATGTGGCAGAACTGGGATTTGAATCTGGGTGAGTTGGCTCTTAACCCTATGCTTGACCACTTCACAAAAACTACTCAGCAACCTTTCCTGCTACTTGAGACATAACTATTCCTTTTGGAGTTAATGACAATGACATTAATTCTTTTATGATAATTTTTAATAAAACAGAATTTTTAAAAGTTGATTTTTATAAAAATCAGTATTAAGTTTTTAAATCATTAGGACTTAAGGTTAAAAGAGAATTGATCCTCAAAGATGCTGTAACTATTTGGTAAGATCTTCAAAAAGGAATCTTATTCATATAGATGATTTTACTGTCTTTTATCTGGAATGTTTTTGTGAGTGTTTTGCTAGAATGTGTAATTTTGAAACTTATTAGTATTATTTTTTTGAAGGTAGGAGTAATAATAGGAAGCTTATAAATAACCCTTCTTCAATTTATTTTCCCTAGTCTATAATGCAGATATCATATATTGAAGGCTTTTATTATAAAGAGCAATTTCATAAATAGGGGTCTATATCTGTGATATAGTATTATTTGTTATATAGAATTTTTTCTTAACTAGATCATCAAAGCACCCATAGGAACAAATAAAAATCTCTTCAAGCAGAAGTCTTTGTATAATAAAGACTCGATTAACTGGAATTCTACAAACCAGGATATGGCTAGTTACTTGGAAATGTTTTTGCATTATACTTCCATGAAAAGATGAATTTAAAAAAAACCAAAGTGATAACTTTGGGGATTCAGTTAAACACAGACCATGTCTGAAAATCAGTACAGTTAACATTTAGATGCTTAAACCACCAGCATCTAACCTTATAGTACAATACAAGGAAACATCATCCTAGTAATAATGAACTTTAGGAAAGATATTCTGAAACAATAAAGATTCATTTGGGTTTACTATGGTGGGTTTATTGAATTAGAAAAACACATTCATGTATTTTATTTTTTTAATTTTATTTTCACATTCTTGTATTTTAGGAAAAATATGGCATTCCCTAATTAATCTGAAAATGAAATCGACCAATGTATTAGGCTGCGTTTCTTAAAATCAGAGCTAGAGATGGTGATTTTTGTGCAAGTGGTTTGAGGAAGTGCTCCAAGGGGAAGCCTGTAAGGGAGTGAGAAAAGCGAGATAGGACAGAGGAAGAAGTCAGGCAAATGGGGCTTCAGCCGGACTCCAGTCTTTGCCCAGTCCCACGTGGAACACCACTGTGTAAATGGTACCACGGTTTGCCCACCATTTGGATAGGGGCTGAGCTTCTGTACTCCTGCATCCATTACCCATTGGCAGAGGCCCACCTGTTAGGTGGGGAGAGGTATCACTTTTCAGGCCCATTTGGGTGGTGGCTCCCATAAACTAAGGGCATTTCTCAGAAGAAGAGAGTAGCTCAGCAGTGGGTGAGGTGTCCGTGTCTGTTAGAGGCATCTGAGTGGAGCAACAATGTCACTTACAACCACAACATCTATTCAAAGAACATTCTAGGAAATCAGCATTTGAGGGCAATACCATTTTCTGTAATGGAATTTAAACTATATTTTCATAATGAATATAGTAGAGAAGAAAGAGCACAATATTGGGAATCGAGCGATCCCCATTTTCTTGTATGATTCTCAAGCCTCTGGGGTCTCAGCTATTACCTGTAAAATTCCTGACATGGTTTTTAAGTTCTCTGTCACCTTCAAAATCATTTTCTGTTATTTTCTTTTATTATGTACAGATTTCTATTCCTTAAAATGTTGTATTTTCATTTTTTTGATATGCTGTATTGAATAGTCATAGGAACTAGTTTCCATTCATTCATTCATTCTTTCATTAACTTATTTAGTAAATATTTCTGCATGTCAGAATTCTAGGTGTTGAAAATATAGACTGAGAGCCTATAATATGGATTTTACATTTTTATTTTTTATTTTATTTTTTAAATTTAATTTTATTTTTTCAGTGTTCCAAGATTCATTGTTTACGTACCACACCCAGTGCTCCATGCAGTATGTACCCTCTTTAACAACCACCACCAGGCTCACCCATCCCCCCAGGATTTTACATTAAGAAAAAGATTTTATTTATTTATTTGAGAGAGAGAGAGAGAGAGAGTGTGTACAAGTAGGGGGAGCTGCAGGCAGAGAGAGAAGCTAACTCCCCACTGAGCAAGGATCCTGACTCAGGGCTCCATCCCAGGACCCCCAGGACCCCAGGATCATGACCTGAGCTGAAAGCAGATGCTTAACCAACAGACATGTAGCAGCCCCTACATTTTCTTACTATGAAAAACTTCTAAGAAATGTCATTTGAACTATATGGGAAAATAAGTATTTTCCTCTTAGAAAAAGTATTAATGTCAATTTATATTAAAATGCCCACATAGTGAAGGGTTAAAAGAAAATGTGACAAGACTATTTTTTCCTCATACTTGAAAATGTATGTCGTATCCCTCTCTCTTTTTTTAACAAGATGGTCCTTGGAAATAAAGAAAAAATGAACTATCTACAAAGACTTTTGCCTTTGTTTTGTATTGTTTTGTTGGTGAAAAGTCTTGATGAAAATCATTGAGGAAGCCAGCTTTTTTGTACTTAACCTATAAGATCTTCTGAGGGAGGTTAAATTATGGCAGAAAGAGTCTGAACAATGCTACATGCATTTTCTGGTGGCATAATAAGGATAGTATGCTTAGCAAAAGAGTCCTGAAAAGCAGCGTCCTGAGTAAAAATGAGACAGAGTTCAAAGTGAAAATAGTAATCTGCAGTAAGAATAGCAAATTCTAACAAAACTGGTTTTATCAGATATTAAGTTACCTGATAAAGGAGTCTTTAAGCCACAGTTGAGTGTAAACAGTCACAAAGATGCCGAAAGAGATGCTAGATAATTCAGGTGGTAGCAGTCACAAAGGCGTGGAGTTCAAACAGGCAAAAGAAGAAACCAACTGAGAAGTGTACCTCATAAATTAATTAAAATATTACTACTTAGCAGTAAGGAGGGATTGGAAAAAGTGGGCTTCAATATATGGTAGTTACTTGTAGTATTATCTATATAATATTTAGGTTACCTGTTTAATAAACTTGTTAATAATTTATTTATATTCAGTGTATTGAGTTTTCACTATTGTCTCAAAGTGCTCATTATTAACTCTTGCCGGGTACTATTTTAGAGCAGGAATGCCTGAATCTGGAGAGACCCAGGAGTTATAACATTGTTGCCCTAGTGGGCAGCTGCCATTCTAACCCGTGTTCCCTATTGCTCAGTCTTTCTCGTACAGAGGAGGAAAAGGAAGTCTATCATCATAGAGTGTATCATTAAGCAGGTTTATTCACTTAAACCAACCCTATTTGGAAGTGGAAGATTTCTTTTTAAAAATTATTTATTTTTTATTTTTAGAAGATTTTATTTATTTACCTGACAGAGAGAGACACAGTGAGAGAGGGAACACACACAGGCAGGGGGAGTGGGAGAGAGAAAAGCAGGCTCCCTGCTGCGGGTCTTGATCCCAGGACCCTAGGATTATGGCCTGAGCCAATGGCAGATGCTTAACAACTGAGCCACTCAGGAGGCCCTGAAGTGACAGATTCCTTAAATGTGGTTACATAACATACCTGTTTTTATGTCAAATTATTTTCCGAAATAAAAAGTATTTGTACTTTTTTCCCCCTACAGGAATATTATACACTTGCTATACACAAAGAAGTTAGGTAAAGAAGAGTACTGGTGACTTAAATCATCTTGCTTTTTTTCTAAGATACTCGAGTATGCATAGCATGATATTGCTTTATGTAAAATCTATAGTTAAGACAAGAAACACATCAAAATATGGAATCTGTTGTGAGGTAATATGTTTAGAATAACACTGTATTCATTCAGAAGATAGCACATTTTGCACAGAGTAATAGATGACCATTATTTTTTTGTCTGCCAACATTTTTTTTTCTTGAAATGCCCCTCCCTGCTCTGAGGGGCTATTGATCAAGCCCTCCCCCCCCCTACCCAAGAGGGATACCCTGATCCAAGCTGTGTTCATCATAGGCAGCTTCAGGATTTTTTTTTTTTTTAATTGGACCCAGGAGGGCCATATATTTGTGGAACTATCAGCTTCACACTAAAGAAAACCTAATCCTAGAGCCAGTGAGCAAGTCTTACCTCAGTGGTAGCATCTGGCCATGAATGAAGACAAAGGAGGGAAAAGTTAAGATGTGGCTAGAGATCATGACACTATTTGAGCCCCTAGCTTCAGCTCTGCCACACATAGATCCCTAGATTTTTAGTTAACTGAGTCGAAAATGTGTTCTTTTCACTTAAGCTAGTGTTAGTTGGGCTTCTCTCACTTGTGACCAATATCCCAATATCCATTTAGTTTTTTGTAAATACTTAATTTCTAAAAAATTAAAAAGTAAGAATACTAATTCTTATAAATGTATAGATTGAGATATGTCAAAATATTTTAAAAATCCATCAGATAATAAAGCTACTGTATTAATTCATCTGTATAGTCTATGACAAATATTACATTTTAGAATACTATGCTAGGTGGATCTTAGTTATAGCCACATCACAGAACATAGCTGTTTAAAGTGTGGGTTCTGGAATCTGGTTGTTTGATTTTGAATCCCAGCTTAGCCAGTTATAAACTCTGTGCTTCACTTCTCTCTATCTCAGTTCCCTTTTCTATAAAATTAAGATTAGGGAGCCATCCTTACCAGGTTGTTGTGAGGGCTCAGTGTAATGCATGTCAAGTGTGCCTGGCACATAGTAAGTGGTCTATAAATGTTAGTTACTATTATCAATGCCTTTATTTTTGGGGTCTATGGGCAAAATTTCTACCATAATGAAAGTTATTAGTGGTAGCTGTAGGAATGTTGGTGATGAAAAAGAGAAGAGCTGGAGTGTAGTCTGGGAAAGTACCGCCATGAAATAATATTCATGATAAAAGCCAAATGATCTGTTTATGTGACAAGTTGGCATGAGTCCTAACAGTGCATTTATAGACCTCTGTGCCCTCAGCTAGAATGTTCTGTATGGGCAAAAGTAAAGTGAAGGGAAAACAAAATTTCCATATTATTTATTCTGCCTGATAATTGATATTGTTGAGGAATTTTAAGAGATTGGAGATATGTAATACAGTGTTATCTGCATAACATGTTCAAGCCTACATAGTGAAACATAGTCCATGTGTCTGAGGATAATTTTACTATTACGTGTGTGTATGTGAGAAACATCTTCTGACCTCACTTACATATGGAAGAGAAACGGTAACAAATCAACGAGCATTGGGATCTATTCAATGTACCCCATGGGATTAACATGCTGTTTTGAACCATCAAAGTGAGGAAGCCTTATATAAATAGAGAAGACATTAGCATTGGCACAAAGACTGGGAAGATGACAGATTTTCTTTGGAAATTATTATAGGCACTCTACGGCAATTCACTAGGCTACAACCTACCAATATATGGAGCTTGTAGCAGCCGTGTGATTCAGCAGGGGATTATTTATACACTCAGAAGGGAGTTTATTGCTAACACCTATTCTATGATTTCCCAAGGGACCTGGATCTACAAATCAGTAGAGAAGACTTCCTTATTAAACTGTAATCCATATTTGTTCATATAATTACCTTCAGTCTGGAGAGTAGTAAAGGGAAATTACATATTCTCATTCATTGCTGTCACTAACCCCTTTTCAAAATCTAATATGCAAAATTTTTCATAGTTTTAAAATTGTATATCTTTATATTTGCAGCATTAAATGCGCATAAAGAAAGATATTCTAAGTTAAATGTGGTTTGGGAATTACAAACACATTTAACAAGGATATAATTTTCAAACTTTGTAAAGAAGTTCTGCACTAGAGACCAGTTTTGAACAAGATCCAGTCTCGATAGTCTGTTACTCGAGTGTAGACACCAGGCTTGTTTAGGAGAGCACGTTCATCTCCCCAGCTTACAACGCCAGCAAGGAACCAAGTGCCTTTATAATTTGTACCAACCAGAGGTCCACCGGAGTCACCCTACAGAGAAAAAGGATGCATACAATTACTATACTTTAAAGAAGAATACTACTTATTTTTCTCATCTGTAATAAAGACAGGGAGATGCAGAAAAAGGAAAAAAAAACCTCTAGAAGTTTCAATATTGAATGGAGTCATACAGTATTTGTTCTTTCGTGACTGCCTTATTTCGCTTAACACAGTGCCCTTCAAATTTCATCCATGTTGAAGCAGGTGTCAGCACTTCCTTCCTTTTTAAGGCTGAATGATACTCAGTTTTACGTATATGCAACATTTTGTTTATCCACTTATCCATCAAAGGACACTTGGGTTGCTTTCATCTTTTGGCTATTGTGAATAATGCTTCTATAGATTAAATATACAAGTATCTATTTTTGTCCCTGCTTTCAGTTCTTTCGAGTATATGCCTAGAAATGGAATTTCTGGATCATATTGTAATCTATTTTTAATTTTTTCAGTAACCACCATGATGTTTTCCATAGAGGCTGCACCATTTTACATTCCATGAACAGTACACAAAACTTATATGTTATAATTTTTAAAAATCTTATCTCTTATTTCAGATTCATAGAGTAAGTGGTGAATAATAGAGAGCATCTCTCCATTTCCTGTCCTTGTCTCTTTTGACTTCCTAGCTCACCTGTATCAGCTCACATCTGTATTTACACTCATTGTCAGATAAATGGAGGTATTTAGTTCTTTGCAAGGCTAATCCCTCCACCTGGTTTCTGGAACAAGGACACTGTCCTATCGATAATCTTCTCTTGTTTGTTTTTCTAATATGTCTTCATTTCCTGCACTGTCTTTCCTCACCAGGCATATCCATTTTTTTTTTTCAGTTTTGCCCATCAGAAAAAATGATAGCATTTTTGGATCTTAAGACCACCTCCATTGTCCTAATTAGCTTTCTTTCATAGCTAAGTGGCTTGAAGTAGTAATTTATATTGAAATTTCCATTTTCTTGTCTTATTTTCACTTTTTCGGAATGATTTTTCTTTCTACCAACAAACTTTCTAAACATTACCAATAAATGATTGTTGAAGCTGATACACTCTTTCCAGCATCTATCTTACTCTTTGGCATATGTCACTATTGACTATTCCCTTTCTCTCTGATCTCTGGGATCCTGTGACACCAATTTCTTATTGTTTTTTGTTTTTCTGATCTTTATTATCTCTGTTAGCCCCTTAAAAGCATTTATACCAGAGTTCTATTACTTAGGTGTTTCTTATTTTATATATTTTACCTGAACAATTGTATTTGTGCTCATGAATTTAACTACCACCCAGATGATTAGTACTTTCAGATTTTTATCTAGGAAATTTTTCCTGAGCCCAAGGTTTTTATTTCTAATGGCACACTGGACATATATGCCTGGATATTACACAGGCATTTCAAATTTAGCACACTCCAAACTTCATCCTCCACAAACCTTCCTTATCTCTTGTACATATTCTCTCAGTTGTTGAGGAAGAAATATGGAATTTAGCATGTATTCCTTCTTTTCCCTTTTCCTCACTTCTAATCTAGTCCCACAGTCTTGTCTACCTAACTGTCTTGTCTCTTCATTCCCACTGTGTCTTATTTGAAGCCCTCATTACTTTTTTCAGGCAAAATATTTTAATAGATCTCAATATGTCTGGCTTACTTGCTTCCAGTCCATCTTCCACTCTGCATGTATTCGATTTGGCAATTAGATCATCATTAGTAATCTTGACTAGAATATTTTCACTGGTCTGATAGGGCAAAATCTGCAAGCAGTGGGTTAGAGAGTGAGTAAATTAAGAATATGGAACGATAGGGGCCCCTGGGTGGCGCAGTTGGTTGAGCGACTACCTTCGGCTCAGGTCATGATCCCGGAGTCCCGGGATCGAGTCCCACATCGGGCTCCCAGCTCCATGGGGAGTCCGCTTCTCACTCTGACCTGCTCTCTCACACTCTCTCTCTTTCCTAATAAATAAATAAATAAAATCTTAAAAAAGAAAAAAGAATATGGAACGATGATGGTAAACTATTCTGTAGAGATTTGACCAAGAAGGGAAAAAGAAAGACGTAGAAGGATATATTAAGGGAGAGATCTAATACTATTTGCAAAATATGTGGAAGAGCCCATTGGGGTGAGATAGTTTGGAAAATATGGAAGAAAGTTCAAATTAATATAAAGTTCAAATACTTGTGGGGCGCCTGGGTGGCTCAGTGGGTTAAGCCTCTGCCTTCAGCTTGGGTCATGATCTCGGGGTCCTGGGATCGAGCCCCGCATCGGGCTCTCTGCTCAGCGGGGAGCCTGCTTCCCCCTCTCTCTCTCTGCCTGCCTTCTGCCTACTTGTGATCTCTCTCTCTCTCTGTCAAATAAATAAATAAAATCTTTAAAAAAAAAAAAGTTCAAATACTTGTATAGATAGAGAGGGATGAAGAATACAGACAAACGATTAGATTTGAAGAGTAGAAGAAATTTGTTTGTCCTAAGCCTGGAAGGTGAGGATAAGTACAAATATAAATTTATCATGTAGAAAAGAATGAAAGGAGTTCTCATGATTTCTTTCATTCTTTTTTCTAGTTAGTATGAGGGAAACGTCATATATATTTTTAAAAGATTTATTTATTTATTTGACAGACAGAGACACAGCGAGAGAGGGAACACAAGCAGAGGGAGTGGGAGAGGGAGAAGCAGGCTTCCGAGCGAGCAGGGAACCTGATGTGGAGCTCGATCCCAGGACCCTGAGATCATGACCTGAGCCAAAGGTAGCCGCTTAACTACTGAGCCACCCAGGTGCCAGGGAAATGTCATATGTTAATGAATATAAGGGCATATAGGGACACATTCAAATAATGCAATGAAAGGCTGACATGACTATGAAGGATGTATTAAAAAATTCTATAGTGTATTAAGGACCCAGCTATGATTATATGGTACCAGTTTACAAGGCTGCAAGATTTCTTCTAGTTGTGCTCAGGAGCTTACATAGGAGCCAATAAAAATAGTCATATTGCTCTGTGGTTAGAGATTATTAGCATGGGTGTGGGGAAGTAGAAGATGGTGAAGTCACTGAGGGTGCTGTCAATGGAGTGATTGAAATAATAAAACCTCTAGGCTGCATAAGGTTAGAGGAGAGTCATGGTGCTGAGGGTGATGGACTGAGAGAAAATTATGAAAAACTGGGATTTAAGTTTGTCATAACTGAAGAATAGGGTTAGTGGGACAGTTGAAAAGATGGGAATCTGTAATTAGAGATGATAATTATGCATTGCATAATTGTTGTGTGTCTTCTCGTTCCTAGAGTGCAGGAATAATGCTTTATTCACTTTTAACTCCTCTGCACCTAGCACAGGGTCTGACCCATAGTAATCCATAAAAAGGAATGAATAAAATAAAGGGTTTTTCTGGATTTACCTCTGATTCTGCCTGCCTAGATAACTGCAGTAGTACTTTTGTTAACTCCGAGTTATTGCTTATAAATAGCATCAGAAGTGTTTGAAGCATATTAAGCATAAGGAAAAGCAGCTTAGTGAGCATTCAGAGTATAGACTATATAGCCCAATGTCCCCTGTTGAAGTCAGTTCTACCACTCAATACCTGTGTGAGTTTAAGCAATTTACTTGATCTCTTTGTCTCAGTCTCTTCATCTGAGAAGTAGGACTTATAATAGTACAAACATACACCACAGGGTTGTCATAATTTGAATAAATTAATATTTGTAAAGAGCTTAAAACAGTGCCTACCACACAGAAATGCTATATAAGCATTCTTAAATAAACAAAATACTTAAGGTGTTGGAACCACCCTCAATTAAGAAAGCTCCATGATCATTAGGTTTGGTGTTGGATTCAGTTGAGTGCTTCTCAGTGAAAGAGAGCCAATCTGACTAAAGTTGCCAGTATTCCATTCATCTCTTTATTGCTTATTCCAAATTTAGTCTCTTCCCCACTCCAACTGACAGCTTCTTATAACAGTAGGAGTGGTTTAGCACTTTAGTATTTTAATTTAATAAGTATCTTATTAAATATAATTTTTTCTTCTTTTGAGAACATTGCACAAGTAAATTGGAATTAAAAAAACCACAAGAAAAAAATCTTGAAAATGGAGTAGGCAGATTTACCTGGCAGGCATCCACACTTCCCTCCAGGAACCCTGCACACAACATTCCAGGTGTGATCACGCCACCATATACCTTTTCACTGTTGCAGGTTTTATTATCTATAATCTTCACTAATCCTTTCTGGAGTATATTAAGACTTGTTCCTAAAGGAAGAAAATTACATAATTTTTGCTAAGTTAATATTAATATCTCTAACTAGGCTTATTAATTCCTAACACTGTGTACAATTTCCAAATCAATTTAAAACATACATTTTAATTATGTCTCCTTTCTTAGTAACAAAGTAGATGACATGTATGCCTCCTTTCTTAGTAACATGTATGACATGTATGCCTTAGAAAACAAAATGAAAAATTCATATTCCAGAAACATACATTTTATAATCATTTAAAGTTTTCTGCCATTACTGTAATTCTTAATCGTAGAATTTAGATTTATTTTTTCCTCTTTCAGATGCATTTATGAACATAAACAGCCACTAAACCTTTACGTTATTAAGGTCATGGGGATGCATGCCTTGTCACATAGGGCTACTCATTTCTCTCCATCAAAAATGCCCAATCCTCTGCCATCTTGTTTGTGTGCTCTGGTACTTACCTGCATAAAACAAATAGTTATTATATTTTGTGGTGATTTTCTTTTTTTGCTAAAAATGTAAGCTTTGTGAGGGCAGGAATATTTGCCTATTTTATTCATTAATATATCCAAACCACTCAGACCTGTATTTGGAATAAAGGTAGTAATCAAGATAAATATTTATTGAATGAATGGATGAATAAAATGGAGGAAAATGAATTACTTCTTCAAATAATGCATTCCTACAAAAACTGCCGTTTTTAAGGGAAATTATGGTAAAAGTTCTATGAAATTGTAGTTTCTGTGTGAATGTGATTGAGGATAATTTTCAATCCGTTGCACATTATCCGCTTTAAAATGATCTAGAGAGGGGCGCCTGGGTGGCTCAGTTGGTTGAGCGGCTGCCTTTGGCTCAGGTCATGATCGAGTCCCGCATCGGGGTCTCAGCTCCACAGGGAGTCTGTTCTTCCTCTAACCTTCTCTCTTCTCATGCTCTCTCTCACTTTCTCTGTCTCTCAAATAAATAAATAAAAAAAAATCTTTAAAATGATCTAGAGAAAGTATTTCTCAGGTTTAGTTATGATTCGGAGTATTTTTTTAATTTCTAAAACTCAAATTCAAACCATGTAGTGGAGAAAGGTTAGGAACTCACCATGAGACTTCAGTGTTCCCCATCCAGTGACCACCACATCTGAATTGGGTGGGAATGTGTGAGTAGCTTCTGAAAAACATGTTCTTTGGATATTGCTTGTATATAATACTGGCGAGGACAGATGCACAATAGCAATGTCATTATCGTGTGCAGGGTAAGGGTAGTTTTCATGAATTATAATGTCCTCGATACTTTGCTGTGTTTGTGGTTCACTTAAAAGAAGCCCAAAACTAACATTCCATTCTTTGGGATCCCTGGCCCTAAGGAAAATAGATTTATTTATTAAAAATGTTGTATTTCAGAGTTGTAGGAATTAATATCTTATATGTTTAGAACAATTAGATATGTACTGAATACCCATAGTGCATTTAACATACAAAAGTAAAGCTATATGTGAGAGAAAAAATAAAAACAATAACATGAATAAACTTTGAAGAATTCAATAAAATATATTTTATTTTTTAACTTTTCCCCCCATAAGATATATTTTAAAAGAATATTCTTTTAAAATTTTCTCACCCTGGTGATTCTGTGATATCTGTGTTGAATAAGGAGAAAGGTAACAGTGCTTCTCAAGTCCTTTGGAGACCTGGATTTAAAGGTGTATGGAAGGGACTGTTTGCCCGTATCATCACGATTGGCATTCTGACTGCACTACAGTGGTTCATCTATGACTCTGTGAAGGTCTACTTCAGGCTCCCTCGCCCTCCTCCATCTGAAATGCCAGAGTCTCTGAAGAAGCAGCTTGGGTTAACTCAATAGAATGATCAAAGCAAATATGGACTGAATCTGCTTGTTGATCAGTGTTTAGGAAAGTGAAAGAGGAACTTTTATATATTTGACAGTGTAGGAAATTGTCTATTCCTGGTATAATTTTATTGTAGTACTCCTGCCTAAGGTGAGAGTTTCAAACACACTGTTGAAATAAACCCAACTGTTCATGAAAAAAAAGAAAAAAAGGCCATGGAAACCTATTTTATCTGTCCAGAAAGGCTCAAGAGTATTTAGAAAGATAAATATGGTAAGACAAGATAATAAGATTAAATAAAGAGTAGGCAAGATTATGGCACAGAGTAAATTTATGGAAATTAAGGAAATAGCCTAAATCCTCTTTTATAATCATTAAAAATTATAAACAGGACTGTTTATAAACAGGACAGTTTCTGACTTTAACTATTATTTGTTAATCAAGAGTTTGTATATTAAACACTGAAAAATAGTGCTGTTAGAACATTTCAAAGTCTAGATGCCTGGGTGGCTCAGTCCTTGTGTCTGCCTTTAACTTAGGTCTTGATCTCGGAGTCCCAGGATCGAGTCCTTCATTGGGTTCCCTGCTCAGTGGGGAGTCTGCTTCTCCTTTTGATCTTCACCCCACTTGTGCTCTCTCTCTCTCTCTCTATCTCAAATAAGTGAATAAAATATTAAAAAAAAAGAACATTTCAAAGCCTCAAGGGTAAGAGGGATTTAAAAAAAATAAAACCAGTAAGTGTTACATAAAGCCAATAGAAATTAGTAAAATGAAACCTCAAACAAAAGGGTAAAAACAAAGCAAAAAATTGGTGCAATAATATATCCTTTAAAGAAATAATTTCAAATTGGGCTCTAATATATGTTGGAGGATGCAGGATGAATTCAAATACTTATGATTAAATAAATAAGACCAGATGACATAATTATGAGAAAGAAATAAAAGACCAGTGCTCAGTTTGGGATTTATAGTTTCTTTATAAAATTGAATTAAGTCTAGCTTAGTGAGTCCCAACTGAAGGCTATTTTGTCCTCTAGGAGACATTTGGTGTTAACTGGTGACATTTTTCATAGTTAGTCCCTGGGGGATGCTACTGGCATTTGGCGAGGAGGGGTCAGGGATGCTGCTAAATATCTTATAATGCACGGAACAGCTACCCCCAAATTAAGAATCATTTGGACCAAATATAATAATGCCACTGTTGACAGATCCTATTCTAGCCTGAATATATCTTAAAAAAAAAAAACACAAAACTGATTCATTGAGTAATTTTGAGAGTATTTATGTCAAAATATGGAACATTTGGAGGCGTAGTTGTATGGCCATATTCTTGAAAGATACGTATCAGACTTTTGGTGCATAAATGGCTTTGAGGCTTTTTGTTGTGCAGAGCTTACTTTATGAAGCAGTGAGCAGCAGTGAGAAGCCAGCTGTCACTAATCAGAGTGGCTCCACATCGGTGGACACTGTTCTGTTGAAGGCTAGCTTGCCAAGGCCATTCCCCTTCCTGGGCATCCATGCCCCCTGCTATCTTGTTGCCAGAATTGTTCATTGTCCAAAACCTGCTGAAAATAGAGTTCATTAGCATACTATGGTATTGATGTTACTTATGCATGCATTGCTCTAGTAAACAAACTCTTGTAATAAGATTAATTGAGGAAAAGCCCACAGTCTTGGAGAAGTTAGGACTAACTGTGGACATGAAGTTTGCTGAGAATTTATTCAAAACAGATTGACATCTTCTTCCCCCAACCTCCTCAGTCACATAGACTCTCCGTATATCTGTATGGCCTTCCTCTGATCTGTTGTAAGTAGCAAGTGAAATGAAATGTTTGAATTTGGAAGATAATGATCAGTAACCTGTTACTAAGTTGTCTATGAAAATGTGTGCCATTTAATTTTGTGAGCAGTTGATTAAAGCAGTGATTGCCTTGAAATGTTCATAAGAAAGAGTGAATGGCTGTGAATGTCAATGGGATATTGACAAGAGACAGAATAGACAGAAATGTGTTCACATTCAAGTTACAATCCACCATATTTGGCTAAAAGGAATTCACATGAAAAGAGCTAACCCTTTCCCAAAGTGATATGCTCCTCTGCATCAGGACTGTGCTCTCGTGTCAGTTTAGATCCAAAGAAACTGCTAGACTCTTTTAAGTCTTTAAAGAAAATCTGCAGTACTAGTACAACTTCACTCTAATTCTGTCTCTCTCTGATTCTCTTGAATATGTCATCTTACTCTAACTAAGCAGTGAGCTTATTCCTTAACAGTTTATGGTATCTTTTACTAGAGATTGTCAGCCTCGTTAATCAAATTTTTTAGAGGGCAGGAACCATATCTTTTAAAAATATATATATTTTTAGAATCTATCATGGAGAACCTATCACCAACAAGGAGTTCAATAAATGTTTATAGAAATGAAGTCTATGTCATATGACCCACAAGACATCTTGAAATAAAAATGATATTTGACTTCAAGACCCCTTTCTGGAATGGGTGTGTTACTAACATTTAAAGAATGTGAAAAACTTGCCATAATCAGTGCAGTGGACATCAGTGAAAGCAGTGGTTTTCAATCAGGGACAATTTTGCACTCCACCCCTAGCCCCAGGAGAAATTTGGCAATATATGGAAATATTTTTGATTGCTATAATTTGTGAAAGAGTGCACTCTTTTTTTTTAAATTTTATTTATTTGACAGAGAGAGAGATTACAAGTAGGCAGAGGCAGGCAGAGAGAGAGAGAGAGGGGAGCAGGCTTCCTGCTGAGCAGAGAGCCAGACGCGGGGCTCAATCCCAGGACCGTGAGATCATGACCCGAGCTGAAGGCAGAGGCTTTAAATCACTGAGCCACTCAGGTGCCTCCAAGGAAGGGTGCACTCTTGGTAGGTAGAGGCCAGGGATGCTGCCAAAAACCCTATAATGCATACGACTATTCCTGAAACAAAGAGTTGTCTGGCCTAAAATGTTAATATTATTAAAGTTAAGAAACTCTGAATTAGAAAAATGTGTTTGTATCAAGAATGAGAACATTTAAATTAATTGGAAAGGTTAGATGGTCAATTGCTTCCCAGGGATGTGACAAGATAATGTCTTGAGATAGTCGTCCCTGAAGGTGAAAGTACAGGGAAGGGATATGTAGACTTTTAAAAGGGTCTTTGCTAGCCCTCTGAAGTCCTTAAATTTGCATATTGCTTCTGATTCTAGATTGTTTTCTTTGATGCAATCTAAACTTCAGATTAAGGCATTTTTTTTTTCATAAAAACCACTTAGTTGAAGCACAGCCTAGGTGGTTGTTATTTTTTGAATGAGAGAGTTTCATTTTGACTCACTGAATATAACTCCCTTTTCTTTTCCTCTTTCTTTCCACTCCCTTATCATGGAATCTAAGGAGGATAAAACAAATAACTCAGAACCCAAAGGCACAATGGTTCCTCCCTATCCTCCCTTCTGTTTGGACAACTCCTAAGGGAAGTTGGCTTTTACTCAACTTCCTTCAGAGAAATAAAAAAACAAAGATGCTTCTCTGTGGGCTAGGAGAACCTCCCTGGGGTGACTCTACATTCCTATTTGTGCATTTGCTCAGAATTGTAATATAATTTATATTCATGCATCAATTTCCATTCTGAGTTCTCATTTACTCATCATTGCTGTGTCTGTTAAGCTTCTAGCTGCCACCTCTGCAGTATTACCTTGTTACAACCTCTGCTGAAATTTTACATGGCACCTTGTAGCTTTTGTTATATCAGAAGAGGTCATATGGGAAATTTCAAGAATTTAAGTAATATAATGAAGACTTGATGGCTGATACTACCAGAAGCATCAAAGAATCTACCAAGCCTCCCACTCTTCTAACTTTCATCCCATCATTTATTACTGTAATACACTTTGTCATGTACCAAACTCTATTCTTTCTTCAAACCGGTTTGATTTTTCTTGCCTTCCTCTCCCCTCTTGTTATTTATTTAAAG
Source organism: Nasua narica (assembly GCA_028533885.1). Lineage (NCBI taxonomy): Eukaryota > Metazoa > Chordata > Mammalia > Carnivora > Procyonidae > Nasua > Nasua narica. The sequence goes on from CM052800.1 coordinate 48,430,859, forward strand.
TACAATTAAAACCTCCGATAGGCCGAGTCAGGTTCAGAATACTGATCTGAATGGTTGTTTAGTGTTTTCTAGCTAGGGGATATACAAATTGGCTGATCTCTTTCTTACTGCTGTTTTTATTCCTGTCTTGATTACTTCTCTTCTGCCAACCTGACACATTTTTAATTGTGGATTTTGATTGTATCAGTACTAAAATTTTAATAAGTACTAAAATTAACTGGAATGATTGACTTTAAAATGTCCGATTAAGCAGCTTGAGGATTGTTTAGTCAAAATATATCAGAAAGAAAAATAATCTAATACAGCTTTGTGTTTAATTTTGTCCAGGTTGCTCAACTCTGCTGCGACTGAAAGATAGTAGGAGCCATCGAGGTTGGTGTCACCGGGCCCTGGAGGGTGATTTTCAGCTGCCCTAATTAGTCTCAATGCCCAGGTAAGAGCAGTGCTCTCCTGAAAGCCTGCGACAGGCTGTAGCAACCCTGGGGATCATATTTCTCAGGGCTGTTGGTGGGAGAGTGGAAACAGAGTGCCTTCGCCAGCCAGGAAGCTGCTTTTGTAAGTCTCAACACATGAAACTTGGCTTGTATGATCAGAATTCCACAGTGAATTCCCAGGCCTAAAGTTTTTATAGGTAGGCTAAAAAATACAACCAAAATCTACTGAGTGCTTACATATAGTTTTGTAAGTACCTTGTTTGTGCTATCTTCTTTTATCATTGCAACAGCTTGGAACTGAAGGTTTGAGAAACTAATTAACAACTATCCAGTTAGTACATGTTGGATTTGGGGCTCAAAACTGATGTGTAGCTGGTTTTAGATCCTAAGTTTTTAAGTATCACTGCTTGTCCCTAGATCCCCTCTGCCATCATAATGGCATGTAATAATCTGTTTCTCATTTAAAATCAGTTGTAGCTGTCAATTTAATCAATTATATCAGTCAATTTAAGACCAACTACAGTCATCTTTTCCTAAGTTTCTAAAAGCAGGCTTCCCATTACATCTTTATGGATACTGTATTGGTTATCAAATGGAGGTCTTTTTGCCATTCAGGGAATTAAATTTCACTAGAAGATACTCTTTGTTACTGAACTTACAAGCATTGAAAGATTTTCTGCTGTTGGCATTGCAATATCTAAGAGTCAAAGAAAAAGAAAAGGAAATATTAATATTTATGAACATGTTTTTTAACATTAATATTAATTATTTTGTTTTGAGGAACACATTATTCATATTATAACCACATTATTCAATTTTGACTCTATAACTTCTATGTTCATGGATTAACATAGAGAGAAAGAAAATCTTAGTATTCATTCTTCTGTTTCTAAAAAGACTCTCAAGTTCCTCAGTATAAGTTGAAAAAGAGGTCTGGGACCTGGAAATTACTAAAATATATGAAAAATAGTGATCTTTTACTGTATCTTCAATCTAAATCACCAGATGACTGAATGTATTTGACCTCATTTATGCACCACTTTAAATCCTCTTGGCCTGCCAAATCTATAAAGAACTTATCAAACTCAACACCCAGGAACAAATAATCCAATCAAGAAACGGGCAGAAGACATGATCAGACATTTCTGCCAAGAAGACATCCAAATGGCCAGCAGACACATGAAAAAGTGTTCAACATCACTTGGCATTAGGGAAATAGAAATAAAAACCAAATGAGATACCATCTCACACCAGTCAGAATAGCTAAAATTAATAAGTCAGGAAATGACAGATGTTGGCAAGAATATGGAGAAAGGGGAACCTTCCTACACTGTTGGTGGGAATGTAAGCTGGAGCAGCTACTCTGGAAAACAGTGTGGAGATTCCTCAAAAGGTTGAAAATAAAGCTACCCTATGACCCAGCACTACCCAATAGTATTTACCCCAAAGATACAAATGTAGTAATCCGAAGGGGCATCTGCACCCCAATGTTTATAGCAGCAATGTCCACAATAGTCAAACTATGGAAAGAGTCTATATGTCCATCAATGGATGAATGGCTAAAGAAGATGTGGTATATATCCATTCATACACACACACACACACACACACACAGTGGAATATCACACAGCCATCAAAAAATTGAAATCTTGCCATTTGCAACAACATGGATGGAACTAAAGGATATTATGCTAAGTGAAATAAGTCAATCAGAGAAAGACAATTATCATATGATCTCACTGATATGAGGAATTTGAGAAACAAGGCAGAGGCTCATAGGGGAAGAGAGGAAAAAAATGAAACAAGAAGAACCCAGAGAGGGAGACAAACCATAAGAAACTCTTAATCATGGGAAACAAATTGAGGGTTGCTGTAATGGAAGGGGGTGGGAGGGATAGAGTGGCTGGGTGATGGATATTGGGGAGGGTATGTGCTATGGTGAGTGCTGTGAATTGTTTAAGACTGACAATTCACAGACCTGTACCCCTGAAACAAATAATACAGTATATGTTAAATACATACATACATACATACACACACACTCTTGACCCATATCTTATTTCAGCCACAATGTGGTGATGAATTCCACACAGATTTGGATCCGATTTACTCAGGAGTAATTTGATACATGCATTTCTCAAGTTAGCACCTTAAGTTTCTCACTTTGTGCCAGAAGGAACCCCCTGGACATTCCCAGATGGGCAATAGGAAGTGTGGGAGTTAACTCTGTTGGAGCTTGTGTAGGATGGGAGTCAATCGACAAATGCTTCCCCCTTTAGTCATAGGGGAGCACAGTTCTGATATATAACTCAGAAGGTCCCGTGGAATAGAGCTAGATTTGCTCCTGATGATGAAAACTCTCTCTCCCCATCTCATTCTTTTTGTTCTTTACTCTTTTTCAGATCAACTACTACATGCAAGTCTTTGTCTCAAGCTCTGCTTTTTGAGAAATCAGGCTAAGAAAATGAAATAACCATGTACCATAACAAATAATGCTAACAACTAGGGAAGACTATGTACATTATTATATTTAGTGCATTTTTTGGTGTTGAGTTGCATTTTGTTATATTTTGATCCTTTTTTACATAAATCTTTTTTAAATTAACATATAATGTATTATTTGCCCCAGGGTACATGTCTGTGAATCATCAGGCTTACACATTTCACAGCACTTACCATAGCACATACCCTCCCCAGTGTCCATAACCCAGCCATCCTATCTGATCTTTTTTTTTTTTTAAAAGATTTTATTTATTTATTTATTTATTTATTTATTTATTTGGCAGAAAGAGAGAGAGAGAGAGATCACAAGTAGGCAGAGAGGCAGGCAGAGAGAGAGGGGGAAGCAGGATCCCTGCTTAGCGATGCAGGGTTCGATCCCAGGACCCTGAGATCATGACCTGAGCTGAAGGCAGAAGTTTTAACTCACTGAGCCACCCAGACGCTCCTATTTTGATCCTTTTAAAATTACTATCCTTTGTGTGATTTCAGTTATTCAGAATACTCAAGCATGCCATTTTATTTCCCATTTGCTTTGGATTAAAAAAATTATTTAGTAATAAGGCAGACTTTAATATTTCCTACTCATTCCTAGACATCTAGGGAGTATTGTAGGATGAGGTTTACAATAGGCAATTTTGCTCTTGGTCCCAAATCTCTGCAGAACCTGCAAATCATGATGAAAGTGTTTGAGGAGAAGGTGAACAAGTGAATCACAATTATTTCCTAAATTTTAGATGTACAGAAATGTAAATATACTAACCATTTCTACATAATAGTTTCTCTTCAAAAATGAATCACAACTTGCTTGATAGGTTAAATACTATAAATGCCAACAAAAGTTCATTTTAATTATGCTATTGCATTTCTATAAATCCAGGAGGGAGTATCCATTTATTCAACAATTATAGTTACAGACTCTTTTTTTTTTTTTTTTTTTAAGCAGACTCCATATAGTTACAGACTCTTACATTAGGTTGCACAACAAAGCAGGGAGACAAAAGAAGCCTTTACCAGAAAGTCAGCTTGTTTGAACAAAAAGGCAGGAGCAATTTAACCTTCAGACAGACTGAGTAGATATGAGCCACACCCACTTAAACAGAAAGGTGGCCCATTTCCACCTAATCCTTTATAGCTGCCTTCCAGAAGCTAATTTTTATTGGACAAGATACTTTAGAGTTTGATTTTGAGCTTTGTGTGGTTAGTAAAATATATCAAACCATGTTAAGAGTTAGGGAAATAATTTAACTCCTGTAAATCAACTGGAAAAGTGTCAAATCCTATACCTTATGAGAACTAATTATTTAGAAAACCCTATGTTCACAGAACTTTCTTCTTTCTTTGAGGTTTCTTTATTGATGTATGGCTTGATAAAGGGAAGAAATGTTTGTGACTTATAGTTTGTTTTTAATAGTTGTATTATCCCAGAGCTTCATAGAGTAATTATCACTTGGATAGGAGGAAGGGCAGGTACAATACATAGGGAAGTGATTTAAGCTGTCACTCCTTTGGATTGAGTCACTGCTGTGTGACTATTTGTGTTTCCTTCCTTTTAGGTTCCTTGGCTCACACTCACAGGCTAGAACTCCTATGGATTTACTTTGAATCAAGAGTCAACTCCGTAACCCAAGGTACTCTGTCTACAATATAGCATATAAAGGAAGAGACAAAAAACAGTGGCACTGCCCCTAACAAAGGAGATTCCATCAAAGGATAATAAGACAAAGCAGTTTTAAAAACAGCTCAGGAACTGTGCATTGATCTTCTTCTGTGGGCCAGGAATCAAAGACAATTGACATGGACTTTGTCCTCAGTGAACTTGGAGTGTAGTGGAAGAGATGTACAACTAAGTAGATAACGTAATCTTATATGGTTAGTGCTGTGGTAGATATGTGCATAGAAAGTTGGATGCACCAAGAAAAGTCACTGAGCATAGAGGGACAGGAGGGGAAATAGGAATAGCTTATGACAAACATTCATTTGGAAAGGAGCCAGTGAAATTTACTCAGGGGAAAATAGGCAGGATTCACTAATTGTTGAACATTAGATTAGAAAAGATGTTTAGATGCTTTTTAATGGGCTTTTGGATCTGTAATTATTTAATATTTGGTGTCCTTCTGGGATTCAAAATGAAAAGAAATGTAAGAATGTAAGAAATGAAAATTTGGATGTACTGGTAAAAGTTTGACATCTAGTGATTATTTTCTTCCTTAAAAAATATCTAAAACACATCACATGCCCTCCTTATTGCCCATCATTCAGTTACCCCATCCCCCACAACCCTCAGTTTATTTCCTGGAGTCAAGAGTCTCTCATGGTTTTTCTCCCTGTCTGATTTCTTCCCATTCAGTTTTCCCTCCCTTCTCCTGTGATGTGATGAGCACAAGAATCACTGAATATTATATCAAAAAGTAATGAGGTACTATTATGTTGGCTAATTGAACTTAAATAAAAAATAAAATAAAATATACAATTAAAATTAAAATTAAAAAAATTAATGAGAGAAATGGAAAAACTGTCTGAAATGTAATAATCATGAAAACTAAGCTGTATGATTCTGAAGTATAAGGAAGACTTTTATACTAACAGCAGATAAATTTATAATATAAATTTTACATAGGTAATGTCTTACAAAGATATTAAAAAGATGACATCTTCAAAACTACAGTAAAATATCATAACCAGGATATTGACATTGGTGCTGTCAAAATACACCACAAGAATTTGTTGTGTTGCCCTTTTATAGTGACATCTACTTATTTCCATCCTACTCTTTCCTTAATCTCTGGTAACCACTAATCTGTTCTCCCTTTCTATCATTTTGTCATTTCAAGAATGTTATATATTCATATAAATAGAATAATACAACATGTAATTTTCTGGATTGGCTTCTTTCACTCAGTATAATTTTCTAGAGGTTCATCTAAGTTGTTTTTCACTGAGTAGTATTTCATGGTATAATGTACCCAAATTTGTTTAACCCCTGACTTTTTAAGGGTATCTTGGTTATTTTAAGTTTTTGACTATTAGGACTAAAGCTGCTATAAACATGTATAAATTTTTTGTGTGAATACAATCATCCTTTGTCTTAGATAATACCTAGAAGTGTAATTAATCGGTTGTATGGCTGTTGCATGTTTAATGAAAAAAAAAAAAACCAAACTGTTTTCCGGAATGGATGTACCATTTTACATTCGCATAAGCATAGTATGAATGATGCAGTTTCTCCACATCTTTCCCAGCATTTGGTTCTGTCATTATTTAAAACATTTTTAGCCATTCTCATACATGTGTAGCAATATCTCATTCTAGTTTTAAGTTGCATTTATCTAACTGCCAATGATATTGAAGTCTATACATGTGCTTATTTGCCATTTGTATATTCTTTTTGGTTAAACATCTCTTCCCATGTTTTGCCCATTTTCTAAATTGATTGTTCTTTCACTGAGTTTTGAGAGTTTTCTATATATTGGAGATGCTAGTCCTTTGATAAGTGTGTACAAATACATTTTTCCAGTCTGTAGATTGTCTTTCCATTCTCTTAACCAGGTATTTTGTGGAGCAAAAATTTTAATTTTGATGAAGTTTAATTTCTCAATTTTCCTCTTATGGGTCATGGTTTTGTTGTCAAATCAAAGAGCTCTGCTAGCCATAGCAAAAGATTTTCTCCTACATTTTTTTTCTAAAAACGATAATCCTGGAGTGCCAGGGTGGAAGGAAGTTAAGCATCTGCCTTCAGCTTCAGGTCATGATCCCAGGGTCCCAGCTCTGTGGGGAGCCTGATTCTCCTTCTCCCTCTGCCTGCTGCTTCCCGTCCCCCCCACCCCCGCCTGTACCCCCTGCCTGTGCACTGTCTCTTTATCAAATAAATAAATAAAATATTTAAAAAAAGATAATCCTGTATATCAACTTGGGGACAATTGAGAGGCTTTTAATCCATAAAGATGACTTTTCTCTTCATTTATTTACATCTTCTTTGATTTCTTTCATAAGTGCTGTGTAATTTTCAGCATGTAAGTCCTGTACATATGTAATTAGGGCTCAGGAAGGGTGGAAGTAGAGTATCCCTACTCAGCCTTTGCTGGCATGGGTTGGGGTAAGGCCATAGTTTTTTCTTTGGTGTTTTGGCTGCGTCAGGGTAGTTATTGTCTAAAAACATTCTATCTTGTTACACTGATGCTTTCCTGGTCTTTTGACTGAAGAAAGCAAGCTTCCCCCCCCCCCTTTTTTCCCCTGTATTCTTGGGAGTTTTGGGGTCAATGGCTTCTTTAGGACCCATTTGAGAATATACAAAGCAAACTGATGGGAACTCACCACTATGTTGTTGGGCCCTGAAGGTCACTGTCCAGTCTGGGCTCTTGTTATGTTTGTTTTCTATATAATATCTAGGAATTTTAGCTGTATTTGGTGGGAGGAACAAGAAAAAGTACATCTACTCCATCTTCCTGGAAGGTTAAGTCATGAATTCCCTACTGCATATCTATAAAACTTTTTTCCAATACCTTTTATTCTGTTTTTTTTTTTTTTTTAATCATCTCAAGTCCTGGTTCCTCTTTTTTTCTTCTTAACAAATGAAAATATTCCCCAAAGCTCTATCTTTGACTCCCCCTCTTCTCTTCTTCCTATATTTGCAATCTTATTCTTTTTTTAGGACTTCATTATCATGTTATGGGAATGATCATCATATTTATGGTTTTAGACCCAAGCTTCCTCCAGAGGACCAATCTTTTATTTCCAAATGCCTGATAAATAAGTTTATCTGGAAATGTATAGTCATCTAATATTCAAAATGTAAGCTAATCATTTATATTCTACTACTCCTTATTTTCTATTTCCTTTCTTTATTTCTTTTTTTATTAATATGTAATGTATTATTTGCCCCAGGGGTACAGGTTTGTGAATCGTCAGGCTTACACATTTCACAGCACTCACCATAGCACATACCCTCCTCAGTGTCCATCACCTAGCCACCCTATCCCTACCTCCCTACTTCCCAGTAACCCTCAGTTTGTTTCATGAGATTAAGAGTCTCTTATGGTTTGTCTCCCTCCTGATCCCATCTTGTTTCATTTATTTCTATATGAAGTTAACATCCCACAAATTACTCAGACTTAAAAGTTGGATGTTGTATTCAATTCCTCTCACTTTGTGCCTGACATCAGTTAAGTTCTGTCATTTTTTTAAAAGATGTTATTTATTTATGAAAGAGAGAGCAGAGTAAGAGAGAGTGTATGAGCGGGGTGGGGGGGGGGGAAGGCAGAGGGAGAAGGAGAAGCAAGCTCCTTGATAAGCAGGGAGTCCAATGTGGGGCTCAATTCCAGGACCCTGGTATCATGACCTGAGGTGAAAGCAGATGCTTAACCTTCTGAGCCACCCAGGTACCCCATTCTGTTAATTCTGTAAATATAATCTCTTTGATATATGTTCACTATTTCTAATATTATTTTCACTATGATAGTTCAAGTTTTCAGTTCTTCACACGTGTATCATTTTAATTCTCTTCTAACCAACCTCTCTGCTTAAAGACTCTCCCCTCTAGCTCATTTTATACAATATTATCAAATAAAATTTTAGGAAGCAAAGCTTTGACCTTGTGTTTTTTATAATTTAATGAATCTTAATGGACCTTACCAAAGTGGAAACTCTTTAACCTAAAACTCATCACTCTTAATTTTGATTATGTTATAACTCACTCAGCCTGGGCATATGAAGTACAATGGCCTCAAAGGCTTAGGTTCTTGGGAAATGACAGAAAGATAGGACAAACTTGAATGGAGATAGGGGCATTAGTCTAGCTATAAGCAGAGTTGGCTTCTTAGGAGTGTATGGGGCAAGTAGGTTTTCTGAAAGCCAATAGCAAATTTGAGATCATTTGGGTTTGATGGTGATTGGCAGTGTGCTCTGGCAGGTTATATTAGTCAGAGTTCTCTAGAGAAACAGAAGTATTTGTTCATTCATTCATTCATTCATGTATAATGAGGAATTGGGTCATAGGCAATTTTGGAGTCTGAGAAGTCCCACGATCTGCCATTTGCAAGGTGGAGACCTAGAAAGACCAGTGGTGTAATTCCAGTTCAAATCCAAATGCCTGAGAAATAGACTGCCAGTGGTGTAAATTCCAGCACAAGGTGAGGAGAAAAACCAATGTTTTAGCTCAAAATCAGGCAGAGAGAGAATTTACCCTTCCTGTATCTTTTTATCCTATTCAGGCTTTTAATGGGTTAGATTATGTCCACCCACACTGGGGAAGGCAATCAGCTTTACTCAATCCACCAATTCAAATGCTAACATCTTTTGGAAACATCCTCACAGATACTTACACCCAGAAATAATGTTTAACCAGGGATCTATGCATCCTGTGGTTCAGTCAAGTTGCCACATAAAATTAATCATCACACACATCTATCCCAACCTCAGCTGTATGATGTTGTCTAGCAGGACAGTAGTGTCTGTGTCCCAGATGTGTCTAGTACACAGTTGTATTATTCAATAATTCATATTTCAAACTCTAAGCTTGAGGTTGTATTTAAAAAATCCTTAAATATTATTCTAAGTAAATTTCTAGCTTTATTGGAAGACATTTTGAAATGCCAGGAATAATGCTCCACATTTTTCAGGAGACTTGGCAACATTTTTCCTGGAACTAAGTCAAGAAATAGGAAATGATGATGTCTGAGGAGCCATACATTATATAAAAATTTACTTACTAGAGATTATTTAATTAAAAAAGGAGGTCCCAAATACCTTCATTCAAAGGCTAGTTGCTTTTCTAATTTTTATGTATAAATTACTGTGAAATATTTAAAATAAATTTGGAGAACATAGAAGAAAGATCACAGAGAAAACAGAAGTGATAGCAAGAACTCTGCTTGACATTGAAGTATAAGAAAGAAATAAAATATAAAGAATAAATATGAGGAAAAAAAAGAATAAATATGAGAGCTGAAAACCTTAAATATTGGGATCATTTCTTGAAGGCACCAATAACCCTACATTTCCCTAAATGCCCTGAAGGAACTACAATACCCACTATATATTAATGAGTCTCCATAGTAATGTCAGAAAAGTAGTGTTATGTTTGAGATAGATTTTTGAAAAAAATCATTTTAAAGAGATTTTCTATATCTTATTAAAAATTAAAATATAGAGGGGCACCTGGGTGCTCAGTGGGTTAAACCTCTGCCTTCGGCTCAGGTCATGATCTCAGGGTCCTGGGATGAAACTCCACATGGAGCTGTCTGCTCAGCAGGGAGCCTGCCTTCCCCTCCTCTCCCTCTGCCTGTCTCTTTGCCTACTTGTGATCTCTTTCTCTCTGTCAAATAAATAAATAAATAAATAAATAAATAAATAAATAAATAAAATCTTAAAAAAATATATAGACTCTTTAGAAAATTTGCCTATTTAGAGGACTGACTTACTAGGAATTTTGAATGGTCAAGGTCTTATACCAAGAATATTTTAAGAAAACTTGCTGATAAAACAGGTTTATAGAGCTTAAGATTGGTTCTTAGGTAAGAAAGAACACTCTGGGGAATACAATGCTTTGAAAAAAATGTCCTCTAGGATTAAAGAATCATTAAAGAATTTTGGTTAATTCAATCCCTTAAAGCATGGTAAAAATGAAGCCATGCATTATCTCAGGATCAAGCCACATGAAAGGAATGTGTTCTACTAACATCATCATCTGTATTTCAGTCTTGGCCAGCTGCTCCCAAATGAGTGGTAGGCCAGAGCTTCATTCTTCCTCTTGTAAAACTCTTAATAATGGGTCAGGACTGTCATCCTTGTATATAAAGTTCTATGTTATTATTTTTCTGCTACTTCCACAGAATTTGAGTTTTTACTTTAACCACATGTGATTTAGCATAGGTAGTTAAAATTTTTTTCACACCTACTCAATAGATAGTTAAGTGTGCCAGTATGTACAAGGCATTTTTGTGTAGGAAATTATTATTATTTTTAAATATGCTCATTAAAGTTATGAGCATTGAACTTTATAAGGCATTTCATTTAAAACCCTTATTTAGCTTATGAGATATTTCTTCACTTTTACAAGGAATGACCTGATTTGTTTCCTTTTAGAACTTTTAGGAGAGCCACCATGTGGTCATCCTTGTAGTCGTGTAGTTGGTATATCTAGCGTAGTATGACATTTTTTTCTTGGCTCTTGGTGTGGTAGTTTATGGCAGTGAGTGTCAAGTGCATCATGCTGTGAGGTCAACTTGTTTGGTGAGATATCATTTGCATTGTTTTACATGTTCTTTTTTTTGTGCAATTAAAATTTAAATTACATAAACTTTAAGCATTATATGTATATTCTGCTTTGGTTGCTACTATAAAATAATAAGATCATGTAAGTAATCATGTTATAAAATAAGTAATAAAGGAAAATTCACTGTGTTAACCAATTTTAACTGTTGAGGTTATCATCTCTATTTTTATTTTTAAGGTTTTATTTATTTATTTGAAAGAATGAGAGAGCACGGGGAAGGAGTTGGTGGAGAAGAGGCAAAGGGAGAAGCAGACTCCCCACTGAGCAGGGAGCCGGATGTGGGGACTTGATGTGGGGCTTGATCCCAGCACCCCAAGATCATGACCTGAGCCAAAGGCAGATGCTTAACCGACTGAGCCACCCAGGATTCCCAATCATCTCTATTTTAAAGGAATGTGATGTTGTTTAAGCATAAGAGAATATAAATTCAGGGGTTTGGGAGTGCATAAAAATTTTTCCCATTGAACTCAATGGTATTGACTTCCTCATAAAGAATTTGCCTTATGAGAGAGTTTAGAATTGTTGGAAAAAACATGTCTCTCTAACTAAAGAATGCACTCCATAAATATTGATTAGTTAGTTAGTAATCAATATTCACTCCATAAATATTGATTGTTAGTACCTTGGAAAGTAGTAGAATGTCATTTTTCAGGGAATTCAGGAGTGACTGGAAAATTAAACATTGTGTTCATGGGCCTTATTAATTGAAGCATTCTTTCCATCCTAAATCTAGGAGTGGCAATATCTACTAGTAGCACACTTGCACCACACTTGCTATTGGCCCTCCTTAATTGGGGTTCTAGAAGCTCTAGGGCCTAAGGGGGGCTTTCATTTTTATGAAATTAATGAACTCCCTCCTTTTATTAGTGAAATATAATTAACAAGCATTGTTGTATGAGTTTCAGGTGTACAATATAATGACTCAACAGTTCTATACATTGCTCAGGGTCCATCAAGAGTACTGTACTCTTAATCCCCTTTATCTTTCTGAAGTTCTCTTTTATGAATCTGGAATCATACTATGTATCACCCTTAAAAGACCTGAAAACAGTCCCTCACATGATTTTTGTTTGGGCTTAATTCTTTTTTGGAACTTCAGTTGAGAAAGGCTGTATATATTATCTCCTACTTTGGTTTTCAGTTATAGCTTTGAGATTGTGGAATTCATTAATTCACCCAACAATCATTTACTGCTATATGCCAGGCCCTGCACTAGGCTTGAAGAGTCAATGGTGAACAAACAAGGACATGGCCCTTGCTCTCATGGAGCTTATCTGATGGAAGAGATGGTCAGTAATCAAATAATTACTTTAGTGAATACATAATTAAAACCTCGAAAGTGCTGTGAAGGAAAGGAACTGGCTATTCTGAGAGCTGTGTCAAAGGAATCTAACCTCTACTGGGACTGTTGGCCAAAAGTGGTGACAAGGGTTTAGAGGTCAGTGGACTGAGAAACCTGGGGTTTGGACATGCTGTTGACAAAATCAGTTTTCCATTGTTCTCATTTAGCAACTTGTAATCACTGTTTGATTTATCAGCTGATGACAGCGTTAGGTCCAATCCATATCACACTGTTTATTGGATAAACTTAAAATATATTTGTGTAATAGCGATTCTGATTGTGCCTTTCACATATATTAAGTCAGTGTAAGCTTAAATATATATACTTGTATATGTATTTGTTTATTTTATAGGCTTTTTGCTGAGAGGGACAATGTTCTTTTTCTCTTTGATTTTCCCATAGTGCCTGGAAAATGTTTGTACAAGTACTTCAAAATTGGTTATTAAAGTTAATATTTCATAATATTTGATTTCAACTCCTCTCAGCAATTCTTTACGTTAGATATGGATTTACATGCTTTCTTCATTGATGTTAAAACTGAGGACAGAGTTTAAAAGATTTTGATTTGTAATGATTGATTTCAGATTTAGAAAAAGAAGCCAGATTTTTTTCCACTGGAATCTTTAAACCTGCATCTTAAGTAGATTTTTAGTGAAGCTCTCAGTTTTAAACTGATTCATGAAATAGTGTAGAGAATGCACGGTGCAATTAGAATCAGAAGATATGAATTAAAGTCTCAGGTTTGCCCATTATTTATTTTATGACTTCGAGTGAATTTTATTTCTTTGACTCTTCTTTACCTATAAATGAGGCAACCAGACCAGAGATCTCTAAGGTCTTTTTCAGCTGTAAGTTCTTCCAAATATCTACTGTGCAATAGATAGTGCACTTTCATGAATTTAATTTGGACCAGAAATCAGTAACCCATTTTCACTATTCCTGATTTTGCCACTGATTTAGAATAAATAACTTAATGTGCATGACAGTTATAGAGAATAAAAATTCTAAGTGGAAATACTGTGAGATTTTGCCTTTTAGTCATGATGACACATGGCAAATTATTAAAAAAATCATCAACCTTTTTAGATACTCATTCCTATATCATTTGGTATGTACATAGGAAATGAAGATGAATTTAATATTAGCATAAACAGAAAATGGTAAGGTAAAATTTTATCCAAATTTCCTGGGCCATAGTCAGTATTTAGTTAGTATTTATTTGGTAAATGAATAAATTAAGTAATGAATAAATTGGTAAATGAATAAATTTGGCAAATGAATAAAATGAATAAATTAATAAATGAATAAATTAAGCCAATAGTAATTTAGTGTTATAACTAAGAATTATCTAAAGCAGTTTTCTTGGGGTAGATATAATTATTAAGTGCAGAAAAATTAATGGACACTTGAGTTGATTAACTTTTTATTTCTACAAAAACAATAATTTTTATCCCTCAGTTCAACTGCCACTGATATACTTCATCTTAGCGGCTTGTAAAATCTCTTTACATGGCTCTTACCCCATTTTGACCCTATATATCAAAGGCACAAAGGAATGTTCCCTAAGATTCAGTTAGTGTGCAGCGAATATCCAAGAATACAGTTACCAGAAGAATAACCATGATCTCTGTGAAAATACTCTTGCAAAGTATATATACAGAAGAAAATCTATCTGGGTTACTATTTTTTGAGTACTTGCTCTTTGTCAGGCGTTGCACTAAGGGCTACAAATGTGTGTGATCATTTTTTTCAGCAAAAAAAAGCTACTATGAAGTATATGAATCATGATCTCATTAATAAAGATGAAGAAGCCAAGGCTCTGTCAGATAAAGTGATTTATCTCTGGTGGGGGTCTAGGGGTGGGGACTTCGTGTTGCCCCTACTGCATTAGTGCTTTGAGGTGGGGTGGTCATTCTCCCTTAGGAACACCTTCAGTTTCTGACTCCTCATCCACAGTGAAGCCTGAGTTTGGGGGGGAAGGTATGGGCAGGCCTGTGAATAAAAAGAATAGCATATACGTAAATATGAAGTTGACTTGCAAATATATAACCCATAAGAAATACCTTTTGGGTGTTTTTTTTATCTCCTGATAAAAACCAATTAATGATACTTACTTTACACCAGTCCTGTTTTTTAAAGTGCATGAGGTCTTTGTAATACAACAGCCTTTTGCAATATTTTTTATTATTATCATCCCCATGATGAGCTATTTAGACTGAGATGCAGAAATGCTAGGCAATTTTTCCAAAGTCGCACAGCTGATATATAGAGGACCTGGGATTCAAATCTCATCATGTCCCATGATTTTAACCACTATTCTATATCTTCTCTTTCTAGGCAATAATATAGGAATACTAGTTCTGTATTCAGCCTGTTGTTGTAACCAGTAGCACTGGCCAGTGATGTCTGAGCCACAGTTGTAGGAAGGAGCGACTTTTTCCTCTTTGTTAAGCAGCTGGTATAAAAATGAAATTCAACAACACTGACATACTTAGGAGCAGGCCTCTAAGCAACTGAACTAATCAGGAAGCACAAGGTCAGGCTATCAATAAGATAGCAGCAACTTTGTGACAGCAACCTTGACTATCTAAATAAGCTTTTTATAAATCCCTAAACCAGAGACTCATTTACTTGGTGACCAATGAAGATTCATAGCTGCTTTCAGTAAAAGCTGTATTGAATGCGAGCTTTGTGTTAACTCATTTCAGTGTGGTTTTGCAGAACTGGTCCACTTGGTTGCTGGGTTTGGTTCTGCACCTTCAAAGCCCCTGATTTCACAAGGCATCTAACTTCTGATGAGGGATGAAATAAGGAGGGGCGGTTTCTAAGCAGCAAATAGAGGCTAAGACAATACCAAAGGACCATTTGTGTTTAAGTGTATTACTCTTAACAGTTACCGTTCATAAAATTGTAGGGTGGCATTGTATTAAATAGAATTACTGAAAAAAATAGTGTATCTGGAAGAGACCCTCAGAAAGTCAGTTTTCCTGGGATCCTACATAATGTTCTTAAATGTTGGAGGAATACTGGAAATATAATGTTTTTTTCCATGTAAGCTCATGTTTTTAGCAGCTTTGGTGGCAAATTCTCTATAAATTGCAGATCTGCTTTATATCTCTCTGTTCTTTCGAGGTCACCACACATAGGATAAGCTGTATGAGAAGGAAGGTTCTAAGAGAAAGCATCTAATAACCTGAGGAGAGTCACATTTCAAAAACATGATGGTTTCTTATCCAGGGGAAGCATGTTCAGGTTTTGCTTTCTGATCCTTTTGATGTTCTATGCAAATGAACCCTTGCCCTCGACTTATTTTTTTCCACACACATTACATCCTTTTCGTCCTTCCTGTAGGGGCAGGGATACTTTCCTGCCCTTGATCAGATTTGTGGTAGCAGAGAATTGATAGCCGAGCTTAGCTGTGCCAACCATTGGCTGTACTTTTATCAAGATGAGAGAGACACTCATTATCCTGGGAATGAAGGGACTTTTGTCCTTACCTTTTAGAAGCTATCTTTTACGATATTGTTAGGGGACCAAGAATAAGAATTAGATTGCATAATTGCACACCTGAAATTAATATAACACTGTGTGTTAACTGCACTGGAATTTAAAAAAAATTTAAAAAGAATTAGATTGTAAATAAGAGTGAGACAAACAATATTCTTTGAAGGCCTATCAGGAAGTTGGCTTGATGCTAGAGATTCAGATTCATTTCTGGAATGTAAGAGTCTAGATTCTTGAGATATTCAAAATAACTGAGGGAGAAAACACAACCCACAGAATAAGCCATTAAGAGTTTATGGCTGTCTTATGGGGCGCCTGGGTGTCTCAATAGGTTAAGCTTCTGCTTTGGCTCGGGTCATGATCCCTGGGTCCTGAGGTGGGGCTCCCTGCTCAGTGGGGAGTCTGCTTCTCCCTCTGCCTCTCCAACCCCCCTGCACCCCTGCTTGTGTGCTTGCTCTCTTCTCTCTCTCGTTCATTCTCTCTCTCAAATAAATAAATAAAATCTTAAAAAAAAGAGTTTATGGCTGCTTTGTTTTGCAAAGAAATGTTATTTGGGGCCCTGATTACTTTTTTTTTTTTTTTAAACTCTATCATCGAGAAGGCTTAATTCCAGGAATACAAGAATGATATTATATCAAGAAATAGATTAACATGGACACTGATTACTTTAACAGTGGTTACAAGCAATAATCATTGTATATGAAATTATATTTAAGGAGGGAAGTGTTTTCATTTTTATAAAAAACATGACATTAAAATTAAAAGATGAAAATCACTCTATACCATACATAAAAAGGCTTACCTGAAAATTTAAATGAAGAAGAATCTACACATAAAGACCCAGTTTTACCCTTTAGCTTCTGATATAAAGTGGTATCAATCCTATCCCGAAATTTTCCTGCCATATTTTTATTTATTTTTTTAAAAGATTTTATTTATTTATTTGACAGAGAGAGAGAGAGAGAGATCACTAGTAGGCAGAGAGGTGGGGGGGGGAGGGTGGGGGTGCAGGCTCCCTGCTGAGCAGAGAGCCTCATGCGGGGCTCCATCCCAGGACTCTGAGATCATGACCTGAGCCAAAGGCAGAGGCTTTAACCCACTAAGCCACCCAGGTGCCCCCCTGCTATATTTTTAAAACAGGATTTAAATTTCGGCACAGCATGTATTATCACAGCATGTATCACAGCATGTACTTTCCCTTGGGCTCAGCTGCAGAATAGAAACAGACAAATAAATCATGCTTTTATTACTGGATCATTCTTAGCGGAGTCATTTTACCATTTTATTAAGCAGAGCTCCTGGCAGCTATTCCACTCTCAAGGGAGTGGAAATGGTACTTCATGGACGTGGTGAACAGTAAAGAGAAGGTGATTTAGACTCAGGGGAACTGTGTTTGTATTCTAGATTCACCATCTGCCAACTCCTTGCCCACAGCAAGCCATTGGCGTTCTCTATACTTAAGCAAATTTCTCCTTCTTTGTAATGGGGATAATATTATTTACTGGGTTATTGTAAACACCATATATATTAATGTATATGGAGGTACTTTGTAAATCTCAGTGCTGTGCAAAAATATATTTATTAATATAAGTATAGCCATGTAGAATGAATCAATGATGGGCTTTCAGAACATAGGGCCAATAGCAAATAACAAAATGAAACATAACAGGTGAGATGAGAGAATCATTGATTATCTTGGGTTTTTGGTTTTTGGTTTGGTGGGGCACCATTCGCAAGAGTGGGACAGTTCTCTCTCATCTGTTGGAAATCATGATGGAGCAAACACCTTAGACTGGATTTATTTTGTTTGTAATTCTGACTTGAAGATGCAAGTGTATAAACCAGAAATTTTATTGTATTTTATTTTAAAGATTATTTATTTATTTATTTGACAGAGAGAGAGAGAGAGAGAAAGAGAGAGAGACAGTGAGAGAAGGAACACAAGCAGGGGGAGAGGGAGAAGCAGGCTCCCTGCTGAGCAGGGAGCCCAATACGGGGCTCGATCCCAAGACCCTGAGATCATGATCTGAGCTGAAGGCAGACGCTTAATGACTGAGCCACCCAGGTGCCCCAAAACCAGAAATTTTAAAAGGGAGTAACTATTACTGACTGGATGGGGTGTCTGTTCTGCTCGATACTAGGTTTCTGTGTCTCCTCTCTTCTTCCCAGGCATTTCTCTGCATTTATACATTTGAAAATCCACACAATCTCAGAGTATGTGGCTCAAGAGAGATCTTGAAAACATCCACTTGTGAACCTTCATAATACCCATCAACAAAGACAGAAACTGTGGCTAAGATCCAGGATTTTCCGGCTAATTGTAAAGCTTTATTATTTCAGTAATATTTTTCCAGGATAATTCTAAATAATGGATTAGCTAAGTTCCATATCACTTAGGATGTAGGTATACCAGGTGCTCTTCCTCTGAGCACTAGGCATGTATTCTTCTTATTTCCTCTGTAACGTAGTAAGCATTTTGTAGTTATGTGTCAGTTTCTTAAGTATTTTCACCTTTTCTGCTTTTGCGCAGATACAATGCTAATTTTTTCTTGTGTGATTTGTGGAGACAAAGCCTTTACTTCTCATGGAATAGACAAGGACACATTATATTGCTCTGTTTCTTTTAAAGATTTTGTCAAACCATACATTTCCCTCTGAACTTTTCTCCTGGGTTGAATAACAATCTAAAACTAAACTAAATACAGATATATGGATTCTGAATGTGACATAATCAGAGTCATGATCCTCTTTTCTACTGAAAACGTGAACTAAAAGTTATTTTAATGTTACCTTTCTTGACTCATAAAATAATCTTAGTTTTATATGACAAATGCCTGTAATTCTTTGCCATAGGCAGTTTTCCTCCATATAGTTACTACATGCTCAGAATAATTCAAGTGTTGTTAACTATCTTAGGTTGCAGAAATATTTCTGGTGAATCATGAATCTACCTTTTCCTCTATAAGCTGCTTGTTGTTTTTCTTCTCTTTCTTAACCCCCTTCTCCCTAGCTTTTGTCTTTTTTTCTTTCTTTTTCAAAATATCATTTAAATATGTGCAACACTCACTGGGCCTCTGTCCTTGAGGAGATAATGGGGCAATATGTATAAGGAGCATACTTGAAGCACAAAGAAAAGATATAGTAAGTGACAAAGTACGGCAGGCTATGGTTTCTGAAGGGGTTCAGAGACAGGAGATATGCTGGGTTGGAGTTGTTAAGTCATACATAGCGTTCTGGAATTGATACTGATAAATCCACAGATTCATGGAATTTTAAACCTATAAGTGACCTTAAAATAACCTAACCCAGTCCTGTTATTTAAATAAGGATGCCTTTCTGGCTCAGTCAGTGGAGCATGCAACTCTTGATCTTAGGGTTGTGAGTTCGAGCCCCAGATTGGGTGTAGAGATTACTTAAACAAAATAAAAACTTTAAAAATAAATAAATAAATAAATAAAGTAAATAGAACCTTGCATAAGCTAACCACTTAATGAGAATTATGCCAGGAATACAAATAACATTACTTCCTATATTTTTCAGATGGCTAGGTGATTGTCTCAGGACTATTGAATATGAAATTACATTGTTATAAATTAAATGATTGTACTGAATTTATAGAATAATTTGGATAGGATCAATAAAATTAAAATAATGAGTCTTTCCTTACAGGAACATGTTTTTTCTCTCTTTTTATTCTTTTATGCTGTTTAGTAAGATTTTATACTTTTATTTGTATAGATTTTATGCAATTTGTGTTTATTTTATTTATGTGTATTTTATACTTCTTGTTGTTATTAAATGGCATTTAAAAATAATAACTTTTATATTTTATTATTGGTGATTAAGAAAGCTATTACTTTTTATGTAGTAGTCTGGTATTTGGCCACTTTGCCAAACTCAATTATTTTTCAGTTGAATCTCTTGAATATTTTAAGTATATAGTAATATGGTCTGTAAATAATGAGTACCCCCCATTCTTTTTAAAAAATTTTAAATTTAAATTCAATTTTGTTAACATATACTGTATTAGTTGCAGGGGTAGAATTTAGTGATTCATCAGTTGCCTATAACACCCAGTGCTCATTCTATCAAGTGGCCTCCTTAATGCCATCACCCAATTATCCCATCCCCCTACCACCTCCCCTCCAGCAACCCTCAGTCTGTTACCTATAGTTAAGAGTCTCTTATGGTTTTGTTATCTCTCCATTCTTTTCAATACACACATACGACTTCCTTTTCTTTTTCTAATTGAATTGGTATAGACTTAGAGTAGAATCCTTGATTCGGTTCTTTAATAAATTTATAACATCTTATTTCCTTAAATTAATTAATTAGTTACCCACTCAGCTTTCTTTTATAATTTTTACTGTCTCGGATCTTGGATTCATTCCAAGCTTTTGTTAGGAAGACCCACATTTTTTGGAGGCCCATATTTTATCTCTAGGGGCTTGTGAATTTGTCAGCAACTGTGCTGTTGAGATTTTTCTCTTAAGGAGAGCACAATTTTTATCTTCCAGAAAGTTTTCACTCTTTTAGTGTATTGATGGCAACATTTCTGTCATTGTAAGACACATTGGGTTGTTTTTATTTTCCTTCCATCATTTCAGTGAGATTTGAGGAGAGAATGAGGGATCAGCATTCTTGCCTTGGAAGTCAGGCTAGACCACTTTAAAAGAACACATAAACAGTGAACCTTGGAACACTGCATCAAAAACTAATGATGTATTTTATGGACTAACATAACATAATAAAAAAAGATGAATTTAAAAAAATAAATAAAATGTAGTGAATGATTAGATAATGGAAATTATGGAAACTCACCTTAAGATATAATGATTAGGTGAGTTGGAGAATGAGAATAAAATGAATGGAAACTGGGGAAACTAAACTGAGGACCACAAATGTGACAGCTAAATCCTTTTTAAAATAGGCTTTGAGGGGTTCCTGGGTGGCTCAATGGGTTAAAGTCTCTGCCTTTGGCTCAGGTCATGATCTCGGGGTCCTGAGTGGCTCAGTGGGTTAAAGCCTCTGCCTTTGGCTCAGGTCATGATCTCGGGGTCCTGGGATTGAGCCCCACATTGGGCTCTCTGCTCAGCGGGGAGCCTGCTTCCCCCTCTCTCTCTGCCTGCCTCTCTGCCTACTTGTGATCTCTCTCTCCTGTCAAATATATAAATAAAATCTTTAAAAAAAATAAAATAGGGTTTGATATGAACTCAGATACCTGATATGGCACTGTGTCTAAATAAAAATGTAACTGAACTTGTAATGCTTTTAGTTTTTGTTCTTTTTTTTCCAAAGACTAACTATTCATAGTTTGTCCTAACATGCTTAAATTCCTTTTTGTGATTATCTTCATCCTCTCAAATCTCACAACAGCTCAAAAGATCAACACACACCTTAAATAATCCTAAAGCCTGCCATCCTTACACTGAATAGTAAATTTAGGCTTAGGGTGTTCCAAGAAGCTATAAGGTGAAGTTATGAAATTGTTCCAGTAACACTCAAGCAATTCCTATTTTTAAGAAGCTCAGTCTCGGGGTGCCTGGGTGGCTCAGTTGGTTAAGCAACTGCCTTCGGCTCAGGTCATGATCTCAGGGTCCTGGGATCGAGCCCCGCATCGGGCTCTCTGCTCACCAGGGAGCCTGCTTCCCCCCTCTCTCTCTCTGCCTGTCTCTCTGCCTACTTGTGATCTCTCTCTCTCTCTCTCTCTAATAAATAAATAAAATCTTAAAAAATTAAAAAAAAAAAGAAGCTCAGTCTCTATAGGAAAAAGATGGTCATATATTTGACCCAAAATCAAATGGGAAATTTCAGAAGTCCACTAAAGATTATTGGTCAGGCCTTGAGCAAGAATTTCAGAACTAATTATTTTCCCCGAAATAAGGAAAGACAAGATTGGAAATTCAAATGGAAATCAAAAGACACACATACTACAAACGTTTAATCTTTTTCTTTCATACTAGTTAAGCTTAATTTTTTACTTTTCTCAGATTCTTCATCTGATCACCCCCCCCTTTCTCTTTCAACAAAAATGTACAAAATTCTTGTCAAGTCACCAGTTAGACAAGCAGGTGGAAGGAGGTTCTGGACTGTGTTGATGAGAAGATCTTGAGAATGATGGACCCAAGGATGAGCTTATTAACCACAAAATCATGATCATTTATGATATTAAAATCACCTTTATGGGTGAGAAATTGATCATCACAATACTTATCAAATACAGGAGGCTCAAAAGTACCAATCAATACATGTTTTTAATAAATAGAGGAGCTTGATCTATTCAATGTAATTGGGCATCATACTTGCTGGGGAGCTACAAAAAAATAAGAAATGACATAGAGATTTCTTCTTGTGTTGCCCACTAGAAAACCACATATCTAAAACATAAAAATATTCTCTGTGAAGGCCTAGTCTCTGTAGATAAAAAACTGTCATTCATAGGAAAACCGCATATCTCTTTATTCAGTTTCTTCAGCCTTTTAGAGTCAGTCATCAAAATATAATGTATTATTGGTTTCAGAAGTACAGGCCTCTGATTTATCAGTCCTATATAATACCCAGTGCTCATTACATCACATGCCCTCCTTAGTGTCCATCATCTAGTTACCCCATACCCTTAGCCCTCTCCCCTCCAGCAACCCCCAGTTTGTTTCCTATGATTAAGAGTCTCTTATGGTTTGTCTCCTTCTCTGGTTTCATCTTGTTTTATTTTTTCCCTCTCTTTCCCTATGATCCTCTATTTTGTTTCTTAAATTCCACATATCAGTGAGATCATATGATAATTGTCTTTCTCTGAATTACTCGCGCTAATTAGAGTGTATCTATGATAAAGGGAGCTTATGTCTAAGGTGCAGTCAAGACTTTTCATTGGGTTTTTAGTCTGCTAAAGGTTAACTTAAGGCACTCTCTTAAGTTGATATTTAAAAACTTTACTCCACACTGAGGAGATACAAGCTCTTTATTTTGGGCTATATGTTCTCTTCTACATTGGACATTCTTCTTCCTTGAAGGACTCCTTAGTTTAGGAACAGAAACAGCATGACTTTGGTCAGGTGACTTTGGTCACCTACTTTGAGGTAGGATATATTTTATACATTTAATTCATTAATACATTAGAAATATTCATGGACTGTCTCTCATGTGTCAGGCATTTCTTAGATGTTCTCTAAATATGTCCCGCTTACATTTTTTTTCTAGTACATGTTTTCTAACTGACTTTCTGAAAAGGCTATCTTAATCTAGAACTAAGATAGTAGTAAAAAATAGTGTGGATTATCAATCATTTCCAACTTGAAAGGTGACTGTTAGATTTCTGGCACATCTAGGAACATAAAATTTAAAAAAGCAATGCGCAGAAAGAAATTTCAACTTACCAAAGACACTATTTTTTTGTTTAGCTCCATATATTCTTGTGAATATGGTTTTTCAAACTTGCTGTCATAGTCAATGTTAACTGACTTTAAAGCTGATATGATGGTAGAAAAGTGTCTTCTCTGGAAAGGAGAGAAAAGAAAAAATAGTTTTCACTTTATTCATTTTGTTATTATTTTCATTCTTAAGAGGATCATGTGAAATATAATATTCTGATAAAATTGCAGGGAACTATAAATTATGATAGAAACTCAATATTTCATTTGTCTTGATTCCTAGTGATTGTTAAAATAACTTCAACAGAACATGTTTATTAAATTATACCCCTACCAAAAAGTGTATTCAGAATTTTTAATGTAAAATTTTAATGTGCCAGCTTTCAAATTTGGGTCATCTGAAGACAGGTATGTTACTATGTTAAATTATATTAAAGCATAGATAATTATCTTAGTTTTTGTGATCATCACAGATTACATTAGGAAAATCAGTGGAGTTCTAGGTTATATTATTTATGAAGCACCTAGAAAATGAAAATGAATAAAAGAGAAATTAAAATGAATCATGACTTATCAGTACTACAAATTGAGTAAATCAGATTTAAAAATGAAACTTAAAAATGTAGAAAAGTAAAGCAAAGGAAACATTTGGGTGTTAAGCTGGACTATATTACTTTAATACATCAAATACAGTAGAAATTAAATTTTTTCTTGCAACTTTTCTCAGATCCTGTTGTACCTTTCCATTTCAGAGACTAGGAGGGCACAGTGGGAGGAGAGAGAGAGAGGGTGGAAGAGAGAGAGAGAGAGAGAGAAAGAGAAAGAGAAAGAGAAGGAGAAATTGAGAGCTCAAACTCTTCCAAAAAATTGAAGAAGAGGGAATACTTTCAAATTCATTTTGTGAAACCAACATTACTCTGATACCAAAGCCAAGTAAGGACACTACATGAAAAGAAGACAGCAGACCAATATCCCTGATGAATATAGGTGCAAAAATCCTCAACAAAATACTAGCAAACTGAATTTAGCAACACATTGAAAGGATCATACACTGTGACCAAGTGGGATTTATCCTTGGGATGCTAGCATAGTTCAATATACACAAATCAATAAATGTAATACACCACATGAATAGAAAAAAATAAAAACCATGTACTCTGATAAATGCAGAAAAAGCATTTGACAAAATATAACATTCTTTTATGTCATAAAAACATTCAACACATGGGGTCTGGAAGAAACATATCTCAACATAATAAAAGCCATATATGACAAATGATAGCCAACATCATACTAACGGTGAAAGATTAAAACCTTTTCTTCTAAGGAGGAATAAGACAAGGATGCCCCATTCTCATCACTCCTATTCAACATAATATTAGATGTCACAGCCAGAGAAATTAGCCAAGAGAAAGAAACAAAAGGCATCCAAATTGGAAAGGAAGAAGTAAAATTGTCATTATTTGCAGATGATGTGATCTTATACGGAGAAAATCCTATAGATCCCAGCAAAAAATTGTTAGAACTAATCAGGTTCAGTAAAATTGTGGATATAAAATCAATACACAAAAATAGTTGTTCTATACACTAACAATGAAATGTGAAATAATATATGTGTATGGTGGTAGTAATTTTGTAATATGAGTGTATCAAATCAATTCACAGCACATCTTCAGCTTATACAATGTTGTGTGTCAATTATGGCTCAATAAAGCTGGAAAAAAATTCCAAAGAAATAGTATTTTTAAAATATATTTTTATTCATAAATACTCCATGGCTTCTTATTTTTCTTTGAGAATATTCAGCATTAAGAATCCAGGACATTGAGACAGAGTTAGGTTATATTAACTTGGAATACTAAATGAGTTTCAAACACTAAAGAGGAAAGCCATTGTTTAACTGTTATTTTATAAGAGCACTAAACCCTTAATTAGGATGTATGGTAGTCCATTGACTGATGAATGGATAAAGAAGATGTGGTGGGGCGCCTGGGTGGCTCAGAGGGTTAAGCCTCTGGTCCTGATTCCAGCTCCGGTCATGATTCCAGAGTTCTGGGATCGAGCCCCGCATCGGGCTCTCTGCTCAGCGAGGAGCCTGCTTTCCCCTCTCTCTCTGCCTGCCTCTCTGCCTACTTGTGATCTCTCTCTCTGTGAAATAAATAAATAAAATCTTTAAAAAAAAAAGAAGATGTGGTATATACATACAATGGAGTATTACTCAGCCATAAAAAGAGTGATATCTTGCCATTTGCAATGACGTGAATGGAGCTAGGGAGTATTATGCTGAGTGAAATAAGGCAGTCAGAGATTAACAAATGTTGTGTGATTTCACTCATATGTGGAATTTAGGAAAGAATACAAATGAGCAAAGGAAAAAAAAAGAGGCAAACCAAGAAGTAGACTCTTAACTATAGAGAATTGATGGTTACCAGAGGGAAAGTTGGTGGGGGGATGGGTTAAATAGATGATAGGGATTAAGGAATGCACTTGTGATGAGCACAGAAGTTAACAACACTGTATGTTAACTAACTGGAATTTAAAAACTTAAAGAAAAGAAGATATAGTGGTAAGTTGAGTTTTGTTGGCATTCAGAGGAACTTGTGGACTATCAATAAAAGATTAGCTCCTCTCCTTCAAATGTAGTCTAGACCTTGAGCAACAAAAGACATTTGTGATCTAGGATTTCTTCTAAGTGTTATTTTCATTGGTTTTTCCTTCTTAGAAGAGTCCTACTTCTCAAATAATCCAGGACACACTCTGAGCTAAGATTGAGAGCTTCAAGGAGGACTATGTCCTGACTGATTCTCCTCTTTGTATTTTTATTAAATTTTTAAAAAAACTTTCAGGTGAGGGGCACCTGGGTGGCTCAGTGGGTTAAGGCCTCTGCCTTCGGCTTGGGTCATGATCTCAGGGTCCTGGGATCGAGCCCCACATCGGGCTCTCTGCTCAGCAGGGAGCCTGCTTCCACCTCTCTCTCTGCCTGCCTCTCTGCCTACTTGTGATCTCTCTCTCAAATAAATAATAAATCAATAAATCAATAAATAATAAACAATAAAAAATAAGAAATCATATTTATTTATAAATATGTAAATTTTATAAATAAATAAAAATAAATAAAATAAATACATAAAATAAATAAAAAATCTCTTTTAAAAAATAAATAAAAAATCTCTTTAAAAAAACAACTTTCTGGTGATTTTTTAAAAACCCGAGTTATAACTGATATATAACATTATATTCATTTCAGATGTGCAACATAATGATTTGATATATGTATGTTATGAAATGATCATCACAGTAAGTCTAGTAAATATCCATCCAAATGATTTATATGCACATTAGAAGGCTTCGGTAAGTGGCTCTCAGCGTGGGTTTCCAATTAGGATCACATGTGAAGTTTTAAGACCTCCCATCACATGTGCCCTTTCTCACAGAGTCTGTCTGTTCTGGGTGGGAACATCAATCTTTTAATTAAGTACTCCTGGTGATCCTAAAGTGAGGCCAGGGTTAAGTATGAAGGCTCTGGAGTATATTTCTGAGAGTTGAATTTAGTGTTTAGTTCAGGGGAGGTAACAGAGTCTGTTTTACATGGATTTGGTGGGAACAGGTCAGTGCAGCCTATGTAATCCATGCTGTAGGATTTGGGGCATCTGTGGGAAGGGAAGGTCCCTGAAGACAGGGAAGGAGAGACTCAAAGTTTGGCCTCCATGGAGAAGTTTATTGTTTCTTTTTCTTTTTTTAAAGATTTTATTTATTTATTAGATGAGAGAAAGAGGACACAAGTAGGCAGAGAGGCAGGCAGAGGAGAGGGGGAAGCAGGCTCCTTGCTGAGCAGAGAGCCTGATGTGGGGCTCGATCCCAGGACCCTGAGATCATGACCTGAGCCGAAGGCAGAGGCTTAACCCACTGAGTCACTCAGGTGCCTGGAGCTTATTCTTTCTGAATCTCTCCTGAAACAAAGGACCCAGAAGGGTGGACTTTCTAGCCTTTCAAGGACCTTCTGTCTATGGCTGTGGTGGTAGCTGGCTGGGGAATATTCTCAAGATGTATATGTGATTTCTTTACATGATCTCACCCAAGGAAGAAACCCAGAGAAGGAAACAGAAAGAGCAGAAATGGAAGACTCTCAGGTAAATGTTTCCTGGGTCAGGGGTATCTACTTTTCTTCCTGCAAAGCCATGGTTTTAGAATGAGCAAACATTTACTTCTGTACTTCTGGTGTTCCTGTTAACAAATTTATTTCAAGTACTTTTTTTGGTAGTTTTTTCACAACAATAGACTCAGTAGTTGTAATAGAGATTATAATGACTCACCAAGAGGAAAATATTTACCTTTTGGCCCTTCACAGGAAAATGTGATGACCATGCTGTAGATGCTGAGCACTTTTTTTTTTTAAAGATTTTCTTTATTTATCTGACAGAGAGAGAGAGAGAGAGAGAGAGATCACAAGTAGGCAGAGAGGCAGGCAGAGAGAGAGAGAGGGGGAAGCAAGCTCCCTGCTGGGCAGAGAGCCCGATGCGGGGCTGAAGGCAGAGGCTTTAACCCACTGAGCCACCCAGGAGCCCCTGCAGTCAGTATTATTAACCTAAAGAAATTCTCTCTGCTAAATAATCTTGTCTGACTACCTTCCTTCCCCATGCTTAAAATTCTTAATTTTCCCAATAATAGAATCGATAATTCTGTGTGATTAGAAAGTCAGACATAAGTACTTACCATAAGTGACAAAATAAACAAGGAGTCCAATGATTACTGCAGCAATATCCAGCATTAAAATGCCCAGGATAATCTTTCCACATGTTGTGAGTTTCATTTTTGTGTTTGACTCTGTCCCTTTAAGCAAAAAGGACAGGAAACCAAGTGTTAATATGAGTAAGATATAGGACATTCTCAGAAATATAGACCTGATGTGAAGTATAAAATGGATTATTTTACATTATGGATTCAATGGACTGATGCCTTTGGAGAACAACATGTAGAACTAGTAAATATAATATTTAGTCTACTTATTTTTCAGCGCATATGAATAGTAATGGTAATACTAAAATCAAAATTCATTCATTCAGCAAATACTTATAGATGTTCTACTATGGACTAGGCATAATAGTAAGAACAAAGATCTCTTTTCTTATGGAGATTACATTTTACTGAGGGGAGATAGCAAAAAAGGTATAACTAATAAATAATAATATGTATTGATATATATAATAAATAAGATATAACTGGTAAAAAATCTTAAGTGCTATAGAAAAAGTAGAGCTCGGTAAATATCAGAAATGTAAGAGTGTGTGTGAGATGATGGTGGCAGGATATGATATTAAATAGAGTGGTCAGGGTAGCCTACTGAGAAGGTAAAATCCGAGAGACTTGAAACAGGTGATGTTGTTGGCCATACAGGTATCTGGAGTGTCCCAGGCAGATGGAACAACTCCACAAAAGCCACGAAGGAGAGGTATGCCTAGAAGGGCAGGCTAGGAGGGCAATGTGACTGAAACAATGAATGAGGAGAACATTAATAAGGGAGAAATTATGAGAGATACCAAGGCCTCAGTCATACAGGGCTCTATGGGTCATTATAATAATTTTGGCTTTTTCTCTGAGTGAAACGTGAGTTTTAGGGGGCTTTGGGCAGAACGCTATGATGATCTGATCTAATTTCTTAATGGAATCTCCCCAACTGCTTTGTGGAAAGTAAATCATAGAGGGCAAGGGTGGAAGCAGAACCATAAGATAGGAAATGATTATAATAATTCAAGTACAATATGATGTTGATTTGGACCAGAGTGGTAGAGGTGGAGGAAATGGGGTTTGAATTTGGATATGTTTTAAGTGTAGAGTTGGTAGAATAGAGTTTGGGATAGTAATGTAAATTTGGCAATCTTCAAAATATAGATTAGGATCTGAGACTAGAAGAGATTACCAAGGGAGTAAGTATAGATAGAGAAGACGAGGATAAGGTAACTGGAACACTCTTATATTAAGAGATTAGGAAGGAGAGTAACTGACTAGACTGCTTGCTCAGTCTCCAAGCAAAGGAGACTGAGAGGGAGCAACTACCAAAGGTAGGAGGAAAAGCAAGAGAAAGTGGTGTCCTGGAAACCAGTAGAAGTCTATCAGGGACAACGAAGGGAAATAACTGTGTCAAATGTTGCTGATAGCTCAAAATAAGCGAATGAGCCTTGAAAATTGACCATTGGATTAGCATTATAGAGAGAATTGATGACCTTGGTGCAAGAAGTTTTAGGAGTGGCAGAGAAGAGAACAGTTAGAGATGGTTTCAAAGAGAATGGAAGTAGAGGGACAGGAGACAGTGGCCACTGGCCATTCTTTCAAAGATTTTGCTGAAAAAAGATAATAAAGAAGTGGGACTATACATGGTGAAGGATTGGAATCAAGAGAAATTTTATAATAGAATGGTTTAATAAACCTCGATATCCATCACATAGATTTAAGAACTGTGAACACCTTACAATATTTCATCTATTTTTCTGAAAAATTTTAAAGTAGTTGCAGAAAAATAAGTGCATCATGACATTCGCCCCTAAATATTTTATTTTCCCTCTAAAAATAAAGATATTAAAAAATATGGCTTTTGTAATACCTAGTGAAATTACCAATAATTCCTGAACAGCCTCTATTGCCAAGTCCATAATCAAATATCTCTAGTTGTCCTCAATTGTCTTCTGTGATTTTTTTTTGTTGAGCAAAAGTCAAATCAAAATCTTCACATTGCATTT
This sequence comes from Nasua narica, assembly GCA_028533885.1. Lineage (NCBI taxonomy): Eukaryota > Metazoa > Chordata > Mammalia > Carnivora > Procyonidae > Nasua > Nasua narica. The sequence continues at coordinate 48,461,011 of CM052800.1, forward strand.
GGTTATTATACTTATCTTTTAAAATCTAGAACAGCTTCAATACTCTGCCCTCATTTTAATATTTTTTTCATGACATTGATTTATTAAAGACACTGGGTCAGTTGTCTTACAGGATACTCCACCTGAGAGGGGAGAAGAAGTTTGTGTATTTGTGTTTCAAAATTTTTAAATTATTTTTTATTATGTTATGTTAGTAACCATACAGTACATCATTATTTTTGATGCAGTGTTCCAAGATTCATTGTTTACATATAACACCCAGTGCTCCATGAAATATGTGCCCTCCTTAATACCCATTATGGAGCCTACCCATCCTTCCACCTCCCTCCTCTCTAAAACCTTCAGTTTGTTTCTTGGAATGTCATGGTTCATCTCCCCCTCTGATTTACCCCACTGCTTTTTCCCCTTCCTTCTCCTAATGTCCTCCATGCCATTCCTTATGTTCCACAAGTGAGTGAAATCATATGATAATTGACTTTCTATGCTTGACTTATTTCACTCAGCATAATCTCCTCCAGTCCCATCCATGTTGATGTAAAAGTTGAGTATTCATCATTTCTGATGTCCTAGTAATATTCCATTGTATACAAGGATCACATCTTCTTTATCGATTTATCTGTGGAAGGGCATCTTGGCTCTTTCTACAGTTTGGCTATTGGGGACATTGCTGCTATGAACATTGGGGTGCATATGCTCCTTCTTTTTACTACATCTATATCTTTGGGGTGAATACCCAGTAGTGCAATTGCTGGGTCATAGAGTAGTTTTATTTTTAATTTTTTGAGGAATCTCCACACTGTTTTCCAAAGTGGCTGCACCAACTTGCATTCCCACCAACAGTGTAAGAGGGTTCCCCTTTCTCTACATCCTCTCCAACATTTGTTGTTTCTTGACTTGTTAATTTTTTCCATTCTAACTGGTGTAAGGTGGTATCTCAATGTGGTTTTGATTTGAATTTTCCTGATGGCTAGTGGTGATGAATACTTTTTCATGTGTCTGTTAGCTATTTGTATGTCTGTTCATGTCTTCTGCCCATTTTTTGACTTGATTATCTGTTTCTTGGGTGTTAAGTTTGAGAAGTTCTTTATAGATCTTGGGTATCAGCCCTTTGCAGTGTCATTTGCGAATATCTTCTCCCATTCTGTGGATTGCCTGTTTGTTTTGTTGACTGTTTCCTTTGCTGTGCAGAAGCTTTTTATTTTGATGAAGTCCCAAAAGTTCATTTTTGCTTTTGTTTCCCTTGCCTTTGGAGACGTGTCTTGAAAGAAGTTGCTGTCGCCGATGTCAAAGAGGTTACTGCCTGCATTCTCCTCTAGAATTTTGGTGGATTCCTGTCTCACATTGAGGTCTTTTATCCATTTAGAGTTTATTTTTGTGTATGGTATAGGAGAATGGTCGAGTTTCATTCTTCTGTATGTATCTGTCCCATTTTCCCAGCACCATTTATTGAAGTGACTTTTTTCCTTTTGATATTTTTTCCTGCTTTTTCAAAGATTAGTTAACCATAGAGTTGAGGGTCTATATCTGGGCTCTCTATTCTGTTCCATTGGTCTATGTGTCTGTTTTTGTGCCCATACCATGCTGTCTTAGTGATCACAGAATTTTTTAATTAAATGTTTTTTTGTGATAGTTAAGCTCATATGTTGCAAGAAATAATACAGAAGGATCTCTGGTATATTTTACCCAGTTTTCCAATAGTAACAAATTGTAAAGCTATAATACAGTATCATAATTAGGATATTTATAGTGATATGGCCAAGGGACCTAACATGTCCATCACAAGGGTCCCTCATGCTTTTTTTTTGTGAGTTTGTGTGGGTGGGTGTGCGTTTGTTTTTTTAATAGCCTCACCTACTCACCTATTTCAGTGCCTTTATCCTCCTTAACGCACTGGCAACCACTAGTCTCTTCTCCTTTTCTATAATTTTGTCATTTCAAGAATGTTATATAATTGGGATCCTACAATATGCAACTTTTAGATTTTGCTTTTTTTCATTCAACAAAATTCTCTGGTGATTCATTCAGTTTGTTGCATATATTAATAGTTGTTTAAAAAATTTTTTTGTTACGAATTGTGATATGTGTAGTAACCCTTCCTTAGATATGTCATTTGCAAATATTTTCTCTAATTCCATAGGCTGTCTTTTTGTTTTATTGTTTCCTTCACTACATAGAGCTTTTTATTTCAATGTAGTCCTAATAGTTTATTTTTGCTTTTGTTTCCCTTGCCTCAGGGGACTTATCTAGAAATAAGTTGCTATGGCTGATATCAGAGACATTACTTGCACTCTCTTCTATGATTTTTATGGTTTAAAGTCTCACCTTTAGATCCTTCATCCATTTTGAATTTATTTTCTTTATAGTGTAAGAAAGTGGTCCAGTTTCATTCTCTTGGATGTAGCTGTTCAGTTTTCCCAAGACCATATGTTGAAGAGACTGTCTTTTTCCCATTGGATATTCTTGCTTCCTTAATTGACAATATAATTTTGGCTTTATTTCTGGGCTCTCTATTCTGTTCTATTGATCTACATGTCTTTTTTGTGCCATTATCATAATATTTTGATTACTTCAGCTTTGTAGTACACTCGAAATCTGGGATTATGATACCTCCAGTTTTGTTCTTTCTCAAGATTGCTTTGGCTAGTCAGGGTCTTTTTGTTTCCATACAAATTTTAGGATTATTTGTTCTAGTTTTGTGAAAAATGCTGTTGGTGTTTTGATAGGGATTGCATTAAATATTTAGATTGCTTTGGGTAGTATGGACATTTTAATCCATAAGGATTAACAGTAACAATTTGGAAAACATTTCTGAGATTCTCTTATAGCTAATTAAGCTAAATATTAACATAAATATGCAACATGACTGATTATTAAAGCTGTTTATTATGAAGTTACATTCTGTACAATGTATTAAACTGTTCACCTGGAATCTAGATGTTGTCAAGATATGGCAACCAGAAAAATCTGAGGATTTTATTAAAAATATGGGCTGGGGGCCCCTGGGTGGCGCAGTTGGTTGAGCGACTGCCTTCGGCTCAGGTCATGATCCCGGAGTCCCAGGATCGAGTCCCACATCGGGCTCCCAGCTCCATGGGGAGTCCGCTTCTCACTCTGACCTTCTCTCTCTCACTCTCTCTCTTTCCTAATAAATAAATAAATAAAATCTTTAAAAAAAAAAAAAAAAATATGGGCTGGGCTCAGTGGGTTTATCAAGGCCTTCATTTTGTTGGGAGTGCTAAGAGACACTGTCATGTGTATGTAAATATTTATCTTTGTCTTAATTTGATTAGCTTAAGAATCAAAACAAAAATTATTTATTCATCTGTGTGTACCATGGAATAAGTCAGCATATTTGTTGACTTCCAGGCCAACTGCTATCTGACCATATGGCACAGCTAATGGGAAGAAATGAAATCCCCTATTCTTGTTTCCAACTAAAACTTTTTTTTATTTAATTTTTTTCCTTTTTACAAATATTTTTTTCCAAATAAAATGTTAACCACACCACTAAAAATGTCAGTGAGGCATTGTGGTTTCAAAAGTTAAAAATTAAGACTTAAACATATTGCGAACATAAATATTAATGTCTCTATTATTAGCATACATCATTAGAAATAGATACGTTATAACTATTTTGTATTCTTTCAATTTTCAAAAAGAAATTCTTCTTAAAAGTAAAATGCCCCAATTTTAGTTTAGTGGTTTCAGCATACTTTTCATGAATGCTTTAATTTTGCTGGGATAATTTCTCACAAAAATTAACAAAAAAAACCAGATTCTAATGATGAAAATTTATCAGTCTTAATCATTCTTGTTTTCCTTTTATTTGGGATATATACTGCTCTTATTTTTTTTTTTTTTAGATTTTTATTTATTTGAGATAGAGCGAGAGCAGGAGCCCATGAAAGCATGAGAGTGCATGTGAGCACGAGAGCCAGTGGGGTAGAGGGAGAAGCAGACTCCCACTGAACAGGGAGCCTGATGAGGCTGATGCAGGACTCAATCCTGGGACTCCAGGTTCTTGACCTGAGGTGTAAGGCAGTCGCTCAATGGACCCATTAATTATATATATTATATAATTATATATATAAATTTATTTATTTTTAAGTAAATATAAAAATATTTTTATTTTTATAAAAATTGTTATCTTAAAGAATTTTAAAATACAAATGAAATTAACTAAATTGATCCCCTCAGAGACTTTCCCTGAGAAGCAATGGCAAGCCCTCCTGCTGCCCACCCACTGTCAGCCTACTTGTTCTGTAGTGGTGTCCATGCGTGCTGTCTCTGAGAAGCCTCTCCCTTTGCCATCTTGTCCTCCAGTGCTGTGTGGCACAGTCATTTGCCAACTATGTAGCTTACGAAATTCTGTGATTTTTATGTGTTTTATGATAATGATAATACTTAGCACTCATATAACTCCTCCTCTTCAAAGCATTTTCTGAACATTTACTAATTAGTTTTATATTAGTAAAACATGTGCTCCATAAAGAATAAGTAATCCTATGAACCAAGTAGAGGCAAAATTTAAAACTCTCACTTCTTGTAACTGAGGAAGCAATTGGGTCACCTGGTTTTAGAAGAATAGTCTTTTCTCAGTTTCGCGTTTGTGAATTTGGAGACAAGTGGCTGTTCTCACTCTTTAGGATCCATTTCCAAAGAGTGTGGCACTTTCTTCATTGCTTTTTGGTGGAAGGCCAATGGCTCTCCAAGTTTAACCCTCCATTAGGATCTGAATGCTCTCCAATTTATAATTGTCTTCAACCTCCTTCAACCCATATAGCATCCTTTCACGAATTCCTCCATGAAATTTTTACTGCTCTTCTAATACTAGCACTCATTAATTTTTTTTGTACCCTCAAATTCAAAGGGTATTGCTTTTTATTAAAAATATATATGGGTTTAACCAGTAATCTTTCAAGTTTTGGATAGCATTCTTGTTCTTAGCAGCTAATTTAGATATTGGTGTTGAGACTAGATAGAACACACCCTAATGGTTTAGCCACCTGGAAGAGAAAGAACTTGCCAGAGGCCAGGGACCAGCCGTAAGGAAGAATCTAGTTATTCTGGGAGAGAAGGCTTCCTTGGGTAACCTTATTATGTGATCAGGTAGAATCATTGTTTTACTTATTCTACCTCCTTTTTTCCCAAACATGTAAAGGGAAGGATAATCAGAGAAATCATATTTGCATTAGAATGAAAAAGAACCATAATGGTAGTTTTTCTATCAGTTATTAATAGGATCTTGATCAGATAGATATATTTGCATTTTTAAAAAATTTCCATTTCAATCGTATTTGAGCATTCTAGACTCTATGCTTTTGCCTATGTCCTCAAAATATCCAGTTTGTCCTCACTCTTATTTGTCTTTGTAAATCCCACTCATTCTTTTTTTTAAAGATTTATTTATTATTTTAGAGAGTGAGAGAGAGAGATTGGGAAGGAGGGGCAGAGGGAGAGAATTATCAGCAGATTCCCCACTGAGTATGGAGCCTGACATGCCCCATCTCATGACCTTGAGATCGTGACCTGAGCTGAAACTAACAGCTGGAGACTTAATCAACTAAGCAACTCAGGTGCCCCAATCTGAATCATTCTTTACGCTTAGCTCAATCCTTACTTTTTCTATGTAGACTTCTCAAAATATACTGCTTTCTCATCTGAAGCTCACAAACTCCTGGGATCTTGCACCCTGCTGAGTTACTTGTGCCATTATGGTAGTTAAGCCCTTAAGTAGAGAGACTTCTCAATATATTGAGGCGGAGAGATCCTGAAGTAATTTTGTTTAGTTTGGTGGTGACTGAGAATAGCGGGGACAGTGGTCCATTTATTCTATGCCTCTAAGAAGTGTGCAGAAAATGTGAGAAAGCTGGTTGACCAGTTGGAAACTGTGCCAGCAGTTAGTAGCATGAAATGTTAAGTCTGAATCAGTGATAAAAATGGAAACCTGGACCTTTGAGAGGATAGGTGTGGAGGGCTGATAATGCCTGCACACCAGATGGGGCAATGTGCCTCTCCAGAAAGAATAGTCTGGACAATGACGACTGTAGATCAGCCCCTTCACCCCAGTTCTTTGACACTATGTAAGCTAGAATACCTGGAACTTAGATAATGGGAAAGAATATGGTAACTTGACTGGGAAAACCCCAAACTATCTAGGAAAACCCTGGATTGACCAAATCTACCAAGAATAAAATATATAGTTACCACCATTAGGCAGAATGGAGGTTTGAAAGAGACATAATTAAGAAAATTACTTTTGGTGAGGGTCATACTTCAGTTCATCACAAGAAAATACACCAGCTAGAGTAGCAACAAGAACTGAGGCAGCTTTTAAGTTACACAGAAAAAAAGTTTTCTTAAAAGTTTTAGTTTTTAAGCAATGAGATGTTTGAAAGTACTAAGGAAAGACATAGGAATAGTAGCTCTAAGAAATTATATAAAACAAAGATGCCATAGAAAGAGGTTATAATGAAGTTTCAGCTCTGTTTCCTTTTAAATTCCATAATTTTATATGTCTGAAAACGTCTTCCCTGTACATCTAACATTTGTGATAATGTATACTAGAGCACTTTAGAAAACTATTTTTTGTTACAACTCTAAGTGTTCACTTTAAAAGCTATTGTTAAAAATAATCAAATATAGGATTGAAATGAGAGAGATTTAAAAATAATTTTAACACAGTATTAATCAATACATTGACATATAAACTAAGTGGAAACCTAAAATATTTTGATAATTACCATGAAACAGCATAAAATTATGTTAAAGATAAAATATAAACTGAATAAGGCAGAATACTAAGTAGTTTTGTGTTAATTTTAGAGGAGGTCATGGAGAGGAGGTTGACCCTGGAGCAGAGTGAGCAATCAGAGGCTCTTTACCCCTCCCTTACCCGTGGACCATACCTTCTGCCTATGGCTCCTCCAGTGGGAGCCATATTCAAGGTTGCAGCCTTGAGAGAACACTGTGTTGAGACTTTCTGGACAGATTATGTGACTGAATCAGGTTGATACCTCTACATAAACTATTAAGATTCTCACTGGTGGTATGGAGATTTACTCTGGACCAGGTGCCTAAGACAAGAGTCATATGTAAGTTCCCTTGCTTCTTAAAACTGCCATCTACTTGCCTGGAGTGGTTTTCCTCTTCCTTCTGTCATTCTGTATACTCTGTGTATGGGGACCAGTTTGTGAATCAACAAGTATGATTACAAGTCAAGTAAAATTATATTTATGCTTAGAAGAAAACTGGAAGAGAATATGAAAAACTAAAAATTGATATAATTGTCAGTGTCACTTTTTTAAACTTTAATTATTTCCCATTATTTTATTTTATTTTTTGAAGACTTATTTATTTTAGAGAGAGACCAGAGAGAGAGAGACAACACATGCATGTGAGGCAGGGGAGGGGCAGAGGGAGAGAGAGAAAAATCTCCAGGCAGACTCCTGACTTGGGTGATCCCACCAACCGAGACTATGACTTGAGCCGAATTCAAGAGCCAGTGGCAGTCCAACCATCTGAGCCACGCAGGTGCCTCTCCTTCCCATTATTATAACATTACTTATAAGGTAACATTCTCTGAAAATGAAGGAACGTTAAAAAAAATTTTTTTTGCCCATTCATTTATAGCCACTTTTAACACTTCAGGTGAAAATTTTAAAGTGAATCTCCTTTAAAAGTAAATATAAAATTTAAAAAAGTAAATATAAAATATACATTATACACTTTCCTATCCAGTTTTCAAATAGAAAACATTTAACAAAAGGAAGGTTGGGAAAGCCACAATGGATAAAATAGAAAAATACCTCAATGTTTAAAAGGCACTTAGGAAAGAGGAGATATTAATTGGTTTTTAAACAGAATAAGCTATTATACAAGATACTTTTCTGTGTAAAAATGTTTATTTATAATACCAAGAAAACTAGTTTGAGAGGTAATTCTGGAATACATGCAATTCATAGTTTGAGCATCTGTTTTCATCACATTGATATGTGTGCAAGCTTTAGTTTTCTTTTTCTTAGGGGAGTAGTTTATTGGAGGCAGTACCCAGAGGAAGTTCAGGGCAAGCCTCAGGTCTCTGGGACTGCCATCTCCGAGTTAGAGGAATCAAGGCCCAAAACAGAACATTTTATTTTGGTGAGGAGTTTGGTGAAATGTTAAGGAAGGGATGATTAATAAAAAGCTGAATAAAATGTTGAGAGCTATTTCTTGAGACTCTGGACCCCGTCAGAATTGTCTGTTAGGAAAAAGTGTGACACAGGTTTTGGGGAAGACTGAGAAGCCGCACTTTCTGCCCCTGCACGGACATCTCCATCTTTCCTGAGGGTTGGGGGTTTAGGAAATATCCAGAGATGGTAGCATTTGTGGCCTGGATGTGAAGATAGTTGTCATTGTGGTGAGGCTTATGAGTCGGCTTTGTGGGCACTATGAGCATATTTGAGCCTGGGAAAGAAAGGAAACCAGACCAGCTTCTACGTGGTGCTTACAGATGGAAGCAGGATGGTTAGGAAAGGAGACGTATGTGTTACATCGTCCCACTGGATGTGTCTAGAGGGACATGAGGAAGAACATAAAGAAATTTGCCAAACCATCTGAGTGTCACGATTTGGGAGGTATCTGTTTGAATGAGAGCCAGTGTGTATTTGTTGATAATAAGAGATGTGAATACACAATAACTTTTGGAAGATCTAGATTATCAAAACATGGTGACTCTCATAATGCAGAAGGCACTAGTGAGAACATGACAATCATTATAATGTAGAGGAAATTGTATTTAGATAGTTTGTTTCTTAGCTTGAAAACTCAGAGTTTAGAAAATAAAGATAACATGCCAAATTCAAATTGTGCTAGAGATGAGTTTCTAAAGGATAAATATACAGGCTTTAGAATCTGAAAAAACTGCCTTGAGATCCCAGCTCTGCAATTTATCAGCTCTGTGATCTCAAACATTTTACTGAACTTCTCTGAACCTTAGGTCCTTCCTCTTAAACATAGTTGTAATAATAATACCTCTCCTGGGTTATTACATGAAAGGACTGGTGGTAGCAAATGCTTCATAAATATTAACTATTATAACTATCATCATTACCGTTACTCTTATTATTTCAGCTCACTTTCAATGAGTGGAGTATCAGTCACCTTTGCTTCCTTCATGATCATATATTATTTTCCAAAAAATTCCTGGGAAAAAAATGAATTTTCGCTTCTATGGTTTTCACTTATTACACATAAATACCACCAATGAAGTAGACTAGTTAGTGAGGAAATATTTGTAAATTCCAAATTAAAGTAAATTTTCTTAGCTGAAGCATAACTTCAAAACTGGTCAAGTGAAGAGACTGTGAATACATTTGTTTAACAGGGGTAACCCAGCAAATCTGCTGATATGGGAGTATCCTAACAAAAATACTGTCGAGGTGCCTAGGTGGCTCAGTTGGTTAAGCGCCTGCCTTTGACTCAGGTCATGATCCCAAGGTCCTGGGATTAAGCTCTGCATGGATTCCCTGCTCAGCAGGAAGTCTGCTTCTCCCTCCCCTTCTGCCTGCCACTCCCCCTGAATGTGTTCTCTATCTCACTGTCAAAAAAATAAATAAAATCTAAAAAAAACCCCATCAAAACTACTGTCAGTAAAAACAGATATCCTTGTAAAACCGTTGTCTGGAGCAAGTTTTAACAGAATAGAGGACTTTTTTGGATAATCCATAGACTTGTAGCAGGGTAAGCCTAAAGTGTTAATGACCACAGTTTGAATGCATATATGCTAGAATTCGGAGAAATTGTCTCTACTTCATGGGTTCTACCCAAATGAATTTTATAATCATGTAACAAAAGCTCATTTCATAATATTGTAGGTATGTAGGTATCTCTTTGTAGGTATGTAGGTATCTCTTTATTTTCATAAGAGAAAGTGATCCTGAAGGTATTTTTATGAGAACTTACTTTTTTCCCCTACTAAGAAAAGCACTTTGCCTGATCTGTGTGTGTCAAAAGAGAGGTTTTATGTTCATTTCACTTAATTAGAACATGTAGATAATTGGTAACAAGAGTGTGTGAACTTTGAAGATTTCGTGCTTTAACTTTTCCTGATCAGGTTTTGTCTGGCATTCTGACAAGGAGCTCAATGCAATCTGTTTTCTTTAAAAAGAGATGGCCTTTATTTGATTACGCAGCCAGACTGGAGGGAACTGAAATCTTTCACCTAATAGGATTGGAAATTGCAAAAGTAAAGGAATTTTGCACTTTCTTCTAAAGGGGGGCATACCCTTTTTGAGTATGATTAGATCTTTAGAAAAATACATCTTTTTTTTTTAAAAAAAAGATTTATTTATTTATTTATTTATTTGAGAGACAGAGAAAGTGAGAGAGAGCATGAGAGGAGAGAAGGTTAGAGGAAGAAGCAGACTCCCCGTGGAGCTGGGAGCCAGATGTGGGACTCGATCCCGGAACTCGAGGATCATGACCTGAGCCGAAGGCAGTTGCTCAACCAACTGAGCCGTCCAGGTGCCCCTAGAAAAATACATCTTAAAATTAAAATCAAGGATTATCGTAAAATAGGTTTTTATTTTAAAGATTTTATTTATTTACTTGACAGAGAGAGAGAGAGATCACAAGTAGGCAGAGAGAGAGGCAGACAGAGAGAGAGGGGGAAGCAGGCTCCCTGCTGAGCAGAGAGCCTGAAGTGGGGCTTGATCCCAGGACCCTGAGATCATGACCTGAGCCAAAGGCAGAGGCTTAACCCACTGAGCCACCCAGGTGCCCCTAAAATAGGTTTTTAAAATGTATAGCTGTTTGTAAAATAAATTACTTGGTTGTATGACTTCAGAGCAAAAATTCCTACTTAAAAATTACTTTTTGGCTCAGAGTTATTCTATTTTTTTAAAAAAAGATTTTATTTATTTATTTGACAGAGAGAGGCAGGTAGAGAGAGAGGGGGAAGCAAGCTCCCCGCTGAGCAGAGAGCCCCATGCGGGGCTTGATCCCAGGACCCTGAGATCATGACCTGAGCCGAAGGCAGAGGCTTTAACTCACTGAGTCACCCAGATGTCCCAAAGTTATTCTATTTTTATATCTTTTTTCTTAGTAAGTTTTATATGGTCTATTTCATGTGTTCAGTTTACTCGAAGTAAAACCCTATGAAGTAGAGACAATTATTGTTGAAGCCTTATAGATAAGGGAATGGAAACAATGAGTACGGCTCACCGGGGTCCTTCATTAGACCATGGTGAGTAGAGGAATAGTATAAATGGCTGCAGAGCAGTTGTACCCAAGGATAGAGAACTTTGGTCGGAGACAGAGAACCAGCAACTGAGCTGTCTACTGTCGTTTCCTTCTGTGTGGGGTTGCTAGGTCCCTTCAATTAACGTCTGACATTTTACCTAGAGTTCAAACAACTTTTTTAAGGACCATGCTTGCTTCTTCAACTAAATATGACCATTAAGTCATATTATGAATCAGATTTATTTCCTTATCCTTTTCTTTTCTAAAAATAACATTATATAAAAATGTCTGATAATGTGCAAATCCCATCCCAGGCTGGACTGTAGTAATTAGACTAATAGTATCATTGCTGGGTTTAGCAAATTTTTCTTTATATTGTTGTCATCTAAAAATGTATCTGTAAGGCTCTGACATCATGTTAAAGCTTCTCTTCAGTGTGGATGCCTGCAATAAAACATATTTCTAAAAATTTTAAGTCTATGATAGTTTAGAAAGCTACATTAAATAGGTATAGGCAAACGTCTGACATTTTCCCTGCCATGAGTCCAAATATCTAAATGTCTAGTAATATCCAAGGAATTTACTGAATTTATCTCTTCTTAGCATATGTTAGTGTCTTAAAGTCAGAGTTGGCTACTATATTTGACAGTTTTCTTTCTCTGTTGTGAATCAAGTAAAGAAACAGCTGATAGGAAACCCTGTTTTCCTTGACTAGTAAAACCAAAACAGGAAAATAAATTACTATAGTCATAAAAGTGGAAATGTTTAGAATATTAAAAGATGCTTATTTCAAGACGGCTGTAAAATACTAGTCCTGATTTTGTCACTCTTTTAGAGAAAGACTGAAAATGACAAGGCAGAAAATTACCAACAAAGAAAACTTGGGGTCACTGAATCTCTTAAGTACTTTTCCAAGGACTGTCACAAGTATTCTATTTATAAACACATAGAAAAAGCATACTGATTTTTTTACTTAAGAATTTTTTGCTTTTTTATTATTTCAAGTATAATTATTTAATAATCTCTGAATCATATGAGCTTGTCTCTTGCTACAACATGGGATTATATATATCTTTTAATTTTACCCTCGAACTTATAGTTTAGGAAAATTACAATTGCGGAAGAAATAGTACCAGATAATTTAATAGTACCATGTACACTAGAAATGTTTCTTGACACTGTTAACATTGATAGGTAATCCTTCCAGATCTATAAAAATTCAATGAAAATATTAATGTGGATCATGAACAGGAAAAAAGGTTGTTTTTCTGCTATCTGCCATGAAACATACTTTTAAAAAGTTTCATATGTTTCCTTCAAGGGCTCTTTTCTGAATGACTTGAGAATTACTGATTGCTTTCCTAAAACCGCCCCTCAGAACAATGTACTGACCAAACATGCTTAAATATGTACTAGCAACAGGCCTCTGGGGGAGAGGATGATATGCGTCCTTGAAGCCAAGCAGCTGGGACCTACCCCCTCCACCCCCCCAGGAAGGAACAGCACCTGCTTCTTTTTTCTGTTATCTCTCCTTCTCCAGAGATCACCTGTAGTTAATTAGATGATCCCTTTACATGTATTTACTTAAACACAAATCCTATACTGCTTGATCAGGCATATCTTGCTTATCTATAATCTCCTTCACCTCCTTTGTTGATCGTTATCTTGTATCTAATAAATACAGGACTAAGGAGTTGTTGGGGCAGCAGTCTTCTCAACTGACCCCGGTCTCTTTGAAGCTGACTTATTTGCGCTCTTGGAAAGCGACACTTTCCCTCACCATGCCTGAGGATACTGACAATTGTTCTGTATCAGAGATGTGAAAAATACTACACATACAGGAAAGTACATAAAACATAAATGTACAACTTAATGACTTACTATAAAGCAAATATCCATAGAAGTTTGTTAGTAAGCCAGTAGCTCTCTGCCTTTCCCTTCTTAGGGATAATTCTACCCTGCTCCCCTAAAAGTGAACATTGATTTATATTTTTTGGTAATAGATTCCTTGCTTTTTTTGAAAATAGTTTTTTATGAGTAAAAATGATTCTTTTTTAAAATTTTTTTTAAAGATTTTATTTATTTGACAGAGAGAGATCACAAGCAGGCAGAGAGGCAGGCGCGGGGCGGGGGGAAGCAGGCTCCCCGCTGAGCAGAGAGCCCGATGTGGGGCTCGATACCAGGACCCTGAGATCATGACCTGAGCCGAAGGCAGAGGCTTTAACCCACTGAGCCACCCAGGCACCCCAAGTAAAAATGAATTCTTAAACAATACAGTTGAAAACGGAACAGTATGTATTTTTTTAATCATTGTCTTCTTTTGTTTAAATTTGTGTTTTTAAGGCTTGTCCTTGTTAAGTGTGGCTCTAGTTTATTCATTTTTACAGCTGTAGGATAGTCCATTGTATGAATATAACAATTTACGTATTCATTCTACTGCTGATGGCCATTTGGTTGTTGCTACTATTTTGGCTATTATGAATATTCCTGCTTATGTGCACCCATTTCGAACATACTCACTTTGGAGTAGAATTGCTAGATCATAAGATATGCATGTGATATACCTTATTGGATAATGCCAAATTCTTCCCGGTTGTTTAAAGCAGTTTATATAATGCCATCCTTCTCAGTTTTTGAATTTAGATTTTCAATTAGACTTTCAATTTTTATCCATTGGTGTGTTGTTGTGGTGTATTATAACGGCTGTATTTTTTATTTTCCTTATTTCTAATAAGATTGAGCCCTTTTTATTACATTTATTGGCCATTCAGATTTTTTCTGATGTAACTAACTTCAATCTTTTGTCTGTTTTTTTTTATTGAGTTGTTTTACTTATTGATTTATAGTCATTTCTTATACATTTTAGATATGAACTAATTTTTAGTTATGTGTATTGCAAATATCTTCCCTCTGTCGTTTTCCTTCTTTATTCTTTAGTAGTATCTTTTGAATAACAAAATGTTCTTAATTAAATAAAATCAAATTTAAAACATTTTCTTGGGCGCCTGGGTGGCGCAGTTGGTTAAGCAACTGCCTTCGGCTCAGGTCATGATCCCGGAGTCCCGGGATCGAGTCCCACATTGGGCTCCCACCTCCATGGGGAGTCCGCTTCTCACTCTGACCTTCTCCCTTCTCATGCTCTCTCTCACTTTCTCTCTTTCCTAATAAATAAATAAGTAAAATCTTAAAAAAAAAAACAAAAACATTTTCTTAAGTCTTTTTTTGTTTTGATACTAAAATAATTTTTTTCATCTTAAGACATCAGGATATTTCTCAAGGTCACCAAGATATTTCCTTGTTTTCTAAAGCCTACATTTCCCATTCTCTCAGTCATCCAAAATGGCCCTACTTCCCTGAAAGTTTAAATGCCATCAAATTGATTTTCCCAGTTTGAGTCCCTTCTCTGAGCTACAGATATGTATTTATAGTTGTTTGCCAGACCTGATTGTTTGTACAGTTCAAATGTAACAGATTCAGGAAGAAACTTTTTTTTTTAAAGATTTTGTTTATTTATTTGTTTATTTCAGAGAGAGAGAGAGAGAGAGAGCGAGCACTTGTGTGTGCAAGGGAAGGTGGGAGGAACCAAGAGGGAAGGAGAGGGATAAATAGTTTCCACATTCAGTGCAGAGCCCAACATGGGGGTTCCACCTGGGGCTTGACCCAGGGCTTGATTTCACAACCCTGAGCCAAAATCAAGAGTCAGATGCCTAATGAACTGAGCTACCTAGCGTGCCCCAGAAAGAAACTTTAGATTTCCCATCGTCAAACTGTGTTTTCCCCTCAAATTTTCCTTTCAATTGTTCAGGCTTAAAATTTGAGTCGTTCTTGATCACTCCCTTTCCCTCAGTCCCTAAATCTAGTCTAAAGGTAATTTCTGCTTTTTCTTTCTACAGATATTTCCTGAATTTCAAGTATTTTTCACCATCTTCACTATTAGCTCCACAATCCAATCTTCACTATTAGCTCCTCCAAATCCCATCATTTCCCTGGATTATTGCAAGAGTCTTCTGACTTGACTCCTTTCTACTTTTGTCCTATTCTAGATGATTTGTTTCATGGTTGTGCACCAGATTAAACAATGTCCCAATGCTCTGCAATTCCTCTTTCTCTCAAAGATTTTATGCTCCCTCAAAACTATTTCCTTAACTGTGGGTAGAATCTTAGCCTGGAAGGGACCATGGAAATGATCTGTTTTTAAGCCTGACTCTTGGCAGAAATCCTCCGAAACATTTCTGCTGGTGATCATCAGCTTCTGCTTAAGTATTTCTCTTGATAAGGGACCTCTTCCTTCAAAAGAAAACTGATGCTTATAGAAATTAATCACTAGAAATATGCAGGGAAATTCCCCATAGGAAATTAATCAAACTGATTGATTAGAAATGAGAAGGACTGTGTTTTGGGATTTGGATTTTATAGACATATGAAAAAAATAAAGAAAAAACCTGTTTTGAACTATTTAATGTTTAGCAAACTTGAAAATAGCAATTGAATTATGTAAATTAAGCCTGTGACAGATTTAGATAATCTGAGAAGTTCTTTGTTCCACCTCATATAAACTACAGAGTAATTATTATTCATGGCAAATAGATGCTCTGGAAGACTCATTATTGATATTAAAAAATATTTCCCCTGAATCTTCTAGGACCTCCACCCTTCTTTTGTTACCCTGTAATAAATATCCTACCCTTTATCATTGCATCCATCAAGTTATATTGTATGTTTATCAATACCTCCATTCTCTGGGTGTCTTAAGTGTAGGTACTGTGTCTTATTTATCTTAATGTTATTAGTGTCTAGTAGAGAGTCTAGAACATAGCAGGGCTCAATAAATTTGTTAAATGAATGATCTATACTCTGTAATTAAGACCTCCAAACAGTGCAATAAACAACCAGTTGTTTGCTCTAAACTTCCTTGGGTAATTCTCTTTTCATTAGTCCTGCTCATTATTTTAAACCCAAGAGGATTCAGTTTAAACATCAAATATTCATTTTATTTGTTTTTGTTTGTTTGTTTTTACTGGTTAGTCTGTGTTTTCTATATTCTGAACAGGGTTTTCAATGGTTTTAAAAACTTTTTCTGGCACTGAATTAGGGTGCTAGAAAATTTTTGCCAGAGCTTTCAGAATGGATTTTTTTTTTTTTTAGAACTGAAAGTATTTATGAATTGCCATTCTTCCCGCAAATATACAAAATTGCTTTCATGGAGTTACTTAGCTCTCAGGAAATGGAAACCATCAGTACATTAAAAATAAAGAAATAAAAAAGAAGCTCTTAAATAGGTGTTCTTGTATTAAATATCTCTTCATAAAAATAAACATTTGTTCAAAATTTTATTTTCAATAACTTGAATTTGTTTTATTTTCTGCTAAATAAATACTTTATATAGCTTTCAACATATAGGAATAAAAAATATGATTATGTGAGAGCATGTACACACATACACACACACACACACCCACACACACACCCATACACAAAACACACTCTCCTTGAGGCTTACTCTAAATTACCAGTTTAATGTTGTCACAGGATAAAGCCAGGGAGTGTCAAGCTAGATGCTTGCCTCAGTTACAGAGCTTGATTATAAGGCAGCAGAAAGTGCCAAGCCTTTAGAGGCTACTTAGCAATTCTCTTGTTGGAGAACCAATTAAATAAATCGGATCAACCTTCATAATCATAACTTCCCTAAAAACTTAGGTGCAGAAATAGTTTTAATAGAGTTTATTTGACTTAACACAATTTATTTGTTTATTTATTTTTCTTTTCCATTTTTTTTCTCCCCAAATTTGTTTATTTTAATTTTTCAGTGTTACAAGATTGATTGTTCATGCACCACACCCAGTGCTCCATGAAGTACGTGCCCCTCTCGATACGCACCACCAGGCTCACCCCCCCCACCCTCTCCCCTCCAAAATCCTCAGTTTGTTGCTCAGAGTCCACAGTCTCTCCTGGTTCAACACCCCCTCCGATTTCCCCCCATTTGCCCTTCCCTTCCTTCTCACGATGCCCTCCATGATTTTCTTTATACTCCACACGTAAGTGAGACCATAAGATAATTGCCTCTCTCCGCTTGATTTATTTGACTTAACACAATTTAAAAAAAAATAAAATAAATAAAATGAATAGACTAAACATATAACAATTTGTTATGGCAAACCAAATGAAACAAAGACAATATAAATGACATTCATGTAGGAAATCATAGAGAAATCATCCCTGTAAATATGTGCTTAATAGAGATTTTGTAGAAAAATGTCAATGCAAGCAACTGGAAAAAAAAAAGAGTTTATTTGAAATAAGGTGTACCAACAATTTGTACATTTCATCAAGTTGGTTAAATTTTCAACTTCTTTTCCTTAAAAGTAAATGACTTCACTGTAGGTCTGTTCACAATTTTCATGAGGAAATACAAGAAGTTTGCATTACAATGCATGTTGAGTTCTGATACCCAGGTGTCCTGTTAGCTTTCAGAAAGGAGAAGCCCTGACACATATGTAATCAAGATTTAGTTAATGCAAGGATCCCATAAAAATTCAGTTACATTAATGATTCAGATTACATAAATTGCTGTGCGATTGAATTTTAATGGATTTTATTTATGTTCTTTGGTAATGTGTGTGTAGGGGAGGGAAAAGGAGAAAGAAAGAGGAAGAGAGAAAAGTTCCTTTTCTAGGATAATTCTATTAAAATTATGCTATTTAAACTTTCTCTTTGCAAAACAATTCTTCACATATGACAAAATTCATTATTTGGATTTAGCTATTGAGGATCCTTAAATTCTCAAAAATGACTGCCACTGGGTGATCTTTAGTTCTTAAGATTACACCTATTTAGTTGTTTAAAAGCACTATGTAATTGTAAGTTAGCTGAGAAGGTTGCGTATGTGTATTTCATCAGTTTATGGAGGAAATAAATTCTCTCACATAGATGAAGGATATTTTTAATACAAGTCATCATAAAATTATAATTCATTGGGTCTCAGTTGAGGAGCGAGTGACTATTTTAGCTTTGATCTTAAATGTCTGAAATTCATCAGTTCTATGGGACTGTGTTTTTATAGGATGATTAAAATTGCTGTAGGATTGTACAGTGACTTCACATATTTGATTCTAGGACTAATACCAACTATAGATTATTACATAACCAGAAATTTCAAATAAATATTATTTTTCTGGCCTCATGCTATTCTTTCTGTCTTGAATGTTATTCTGCCACTTCTTCCTTTGCGACTTTCTATACTTCGCCTAGTTTCAGTGAGACTTTTTAGAGAAGACTCCTCTGACCCTGCAGATTTGTCCAGATTCCTCTGAAGTCTACTCTCAGGGTACCTGTTTTTCTCATTTCTAGCTCTTATCACGACTGCAATAAAATTGTTACCTCTGTAACTAGCTTACATGTTTCACCTGCTCCACAGCCCCAATACTATGCAATATTCATACAACTTTCTTGAGAAAACATAGGATCCATAGTAATAAAGAATAGATAGTGTTTGTGAAACCATATTATGTAACAGGATATTAAAACAGAGCACTTTTAGTCTCTTTTGCTCCTTAAAAGGAAAGTTTTGGAATTTTAGATATACACCGGCATACAGACTTTGCCACAGAGATGCATTTATTGCGCTAGACCCCAGTTTTTTCAGTTATCCAGTCACGATAGGCTGTCACTCGAGTATACACTCCTGGTTTATCTGGCAGACCACATTGATACCCCCAGCTTACTATCCCCACAAGGAACCAAAGCCTCCGTGAGTCCTCTTCAACTAGTGGGCCACCAGAGTCACCCTGAAGGAAAAACAATGATTAAGTATGAGACAGCCCTAAAGTATTAAGGAGTTTATTTCTATGTCAGTAGAAGTCACATCCATTACCATGGTAAATAAATTTAGTCTGACATTTTCTGTTGAAATATTATACCATATTTAAATACTATACCAATTTCAAGTGAAAATTACTGAAATCCTTCAAGAACACTCGTTGTTCCTTCAGCAGGTGTGAGAAGATGAGACGCATGTTTCTCAGACTGTCCTCAGTTGCCTGGCTGACAGCTTCCCATCCCCGACTTTATCTCCTCCAGGAAGCCTTCCATTGCCTGTGTCTTCCCTCTCCCACTGCCACCCCTTCTGGCTTTGGGCTGGATTAGTTTTTCACTGTCTATGTTCCCATGTCCTGTCCCGTGTGTATCTCCTTTATCACTTCCGTGTTATTTTATATGAGCACATTTTGTGTCTGTTTGAACTTACTCCATTCTACCAGTTCCCTTCGTGGCAGCCACACATTGCCGCCAAACTCCTGGCATGGAGGGTACTTATTCAGTGTCTGCTTTTCAGGCTATTCTGCAAGGTCTGCCAGGGAAGGCATACCTATTCTGAACACTGCCATATCCCAAGCTTGTAGCTCACAGGAGATGCAAAGGAAATATTTGTTGGATGATGAATCTTCAGAAATCTTATTTGTCTTCCTATTAATAGTACTGCATGGTGTCTGATGCATAATGTATCATCAAAAAGGATTCTTTGGTGAATTATCAAAAAAAATAGATAGCAATGAGTAAAACACCCCTTATGAAATACTTACTAACCAATTATAATCAACCAACCAACATATATTTGTACATGCAGTAATACAGGTGGGGAGACAAATTTAGTCCATTTTACATGCTGCATGACAGGTTAAGTCTGTGGGTTCTGGACTTAGATAGCCTGGGTTGGAATCCACCACTTATCAGCCATACGATCATCAGTAAGCTGTTTAATGCTAGTGCTCTCTGCCTCCGTTTCCTCACTTTTAAATAATGTTTCTGTAAGTTTAAATTAGTTTTATATATACAACACTTTCAATACAGCCTGGCATATGGTCTGTACTAATAAAAGTCAGCTATTACTGAGGGTGCTTTTAGAATAGTTTGCTATTCATTTGACTACTCTTAAGCTAGCTCTTCATACCTACTTAATTACTGGTCTAGATGGGGAGAAGTCAGTGTGTGAATCACCAGCTTGCATGGCAAGCACTGCATTGAGCTGATTGGCACCTGCCTCCTTTGGGTTATGTGTTTGTGCTTCAGTTAACCAGTTCTCCCTGATTTCTCATTATTGTCTTTTTGTTGCAATTTTTTCTAATAAGTACCTGCATAATGTCTTACCAAGAGCAGGCAAACAGACGTTAAACTAAGAGGGATGTGTATTTTCCCTGTATCTGGACAGCTTCACTGCCTGATTTTGCAGACATCTGAGCTTGTGTTATCTCTTCTAGACTATAACTTGGATTAGTGCAAGGAACACATTGCTGTGCTAGCAAAATATCTGGTGCATAGAAAGTAATTCATACATTTTCTTTGAATGAATGAATGAGGGAAACAAGTATGATATCATAAGCTCTTTTGTAAAGTGCCATTTCTTTTTGCAGCACAAACTCTATATATATTGTTGTATTTCAGTTGAAAATTACTGGGTTTGGAGTGGAACACACAGGAAAAGTTTCATGAAGAGCTAAGGCTTGATCTGGGCTTGAGGGGAAGAGCAGAATTTGTGCATGCGGAAGGTAAGGGGGATCTTGAGGAAAGCATGAGTAAGTGTTCTCTACCACAAAGACATCTCTACTTAAAGGAAGAAGGCCCATGGGTAGTTAATGGTATTCTGAAAATTGAGAAGCAGTTCCTCTCCATTTACACATACCTTGCAGTCAGTAAAAATGTTTAATTTTGAGAAAATGCCCACGGATTAGGATCTTTGAAAAAACTATGGAAGAGCTACTTCTTATCTACCTTTTCAAGAATATGAGCACTAAATATAAAAGTCAGTAATATTTGAGGAAAGAATAAACCTGATTTTTCTGCATATAATTTGCTCCAGAAAACAGCAGCAGTTTCCTTAAGAAAAAATTAATTTTTCTTAAATTTCCTGAAATGTAATTTCTGACAGTAAGTAGTTGTTGCTCTTACTAAATGGGGTTTAAGACATTGGATTAAAATCTACTGAAGGACATAACTACATTAATTTTTTAAATAATTAAATTTAAAAAGTTAGTATTAAAACCATATTCTAATTACTTAAACATTTTATAATTATTTGCATTTTTATGTTTGGTTGAAAATGACAGGCTGGATCTAAATAGTTTTCCTCCCTCACTTTTACTGTTTGACAGTTATGGGAACTGTTGTGACTCAAATAATTAAGCTTTTTGTGTACATTTTCTATCTTCAAGGTGCTGATATTCAGGTGTTTTTTCTATTTTAAAATCAATTATTGTCTATGACTTCTAGATGAGTGATTAATTTATTTAAATCTTTAGAGTGATTGAGAGTTTGAGATTGAAATTCTATTTTTTTCAGAGATTGAAGTTATTAACATCAGTTATGGTCTAGGTTAACAATAGTAAAAAGAGCTGTGATGGCTGAGATTTCTTTGTTGTTTAGCACATGCCTGACATAGTTAATCTTCATCTCTTTAATGTTACCTAAAAAAGTTCTGTACTGGGGCGCCTGGGTGGCTCAGTTGGTTGAGCAACTGCCTTCGGCTCAGGTCATGATCCCGGAGTCCCGGGATCGAGTCCCATATCGGACTCCCAGCTCTGCGGGAAGTCTGCTTCTCCCTCTGACCTTCTCCCCTCTCATTCTCAGTCTCTCTCTCTAATAAATAAATAAAAATCTTTAAAAAAAAAGTTCTGTACTATTATTATCCCCATTTTATGGACAAAAGAATTAATTATAAAGGTTAAGGAATTCAAATGCAGTTCTGTCTTGTTCTTGTGCTTGGGTGGTTAAACACTGTGGAATTTGGTTTCTCAAAATTAGTGTTGGATTACCTTCATAAGAGAGTTTTAATTCAAAAATCTAGATAACATATTTTTAGAGGATCAGGGTTATGTATTATAATTATGTTACCTCTATACCTACCACAGTGCCACAGGCTAGTGAGTACTTATGAACTTGGATAACTATGTGATAACATTGTCATGAACTTACCCGGCATGCATCCACTCCACCTTGAGGTAGACCAGCACATAGCATTCCGGGCAAGACAGCTCCATTATAACTAATTGGTGCATTACATACATCATTACTTATTATTCTGACCCGTGCTTGCTCTAGATCTGAAACTGTGTTACCTGTGAAGTATAAAAGCAGAAATAGAATTGATAAATTAGTAACTCTATGGAAATATGGGAAGGATCAAATGTATCCAAAATACTATTTCTTATCCAGTGAAGGAGTCTATTGAAGATGTAAGTAGATTCCTATAGTAGAGTAGAATAACCCCTTTACACAGATCAATTTTATTTTTTTGCTTTAGCTTTGTGATGCAGTGCCCCTTAGAGCTTGAGAGCAAAGCAAATCTGCTATTGACTTGTAGCATTCAAGTTATTCACTGAGTGACTTTGAATTGGAAAAATAACATATTGAGTAATCTTTAATTTAGCAATGAAAGAGAAACCAGTCTAGTTTCAAGGCTAAAGCATTAATTTATTTTATATTGATGTTCCTTCAAATTGGTGCTGCCATTTTTGTGATTGGAACAAATTTTATTTATTTTACCACGTTACTTTGGATCATAAAAATACAATGAGATATTTCCTAGGACAATTGAACCTTCATTTTATTTCTTGGAGATACAATCTACAACATGAGCTGAGGCATGTGGAAATCGTTAGTGCTATTCTTCCATACCCTGGCTGACATTCTTATTTTCACCATGTTCCTATTTGTTCCTTCATATTGCCCTCATTTTTATGCCTATTTTATTCATTCAATAAACAAGAGTGAGCAATTCTTATGTACATATGGAGTTTCTTGCTCTAGAGGCAAGATTCATTTCATCTCAGAATACCTTAATGTTTGTTAATGCTTGTTAATACCCTTAGAAACCTAAGGATATTACCTTATTAAACCCTTATTAGGGTATTATATTAATATCTATCAAAAGCTTCTTTTCAATTTTTTAAAAAATTTTCTTCATAGGGAGCCATTTGAGATCTATAGAGTCTCTGGATCATTGAAGAACTCATGTTTCCTCCTCACTTTGGTTTACATGTCCCTATTACTATGTTTGAGAATTCCTCATAGTTTGTAGGGACATTGCTTTGCTTTGCAGAGGAAACTCAGTTAATAACTAGAGCTTGGACTCATCAGAATATAAGATGGTTCCTTCCATAGAACATGTCCTTCAGGTGTTCTCTAATTTAAAAAAAAAATTACATAACCGCAAGTGCCAGGAGATTTTGTTGTTGTTGTTGTTGTTGTTTTAATTTTCCTGAGACACTTACCACCAAATTCTTGAGATCCCCATCCTGTCACATAAGCAGTAGAACCAGGTGGAATATTCTGGGTAGCCTCTGGGAGACACACCCTATGTATATTTTTGGTAAAATTGATGCCTCCATCAAGTTGTATAGCTGCAATATCATTTTCATGAGTTGCAGGGTTATAATTGTTATGGATTAAAATAGTCCTTATTCTTCTTCTCTCTTTAGGAAATGTTATCGAAACACCAAAGGTGGCAGTCCATTGACGAGGATTAGGTTGGCTAAAAAAAATATGAAAACATACTTTGAAAGGGAATTTGTGAGTGTTTCGAATATTTGAATTTTGTGTTTGTCATTCTTGTCACCAGCTAGCAACTATTTGACCAGTATTTCTTTGGTATATATTTCTGGATTACATAGCTAGTAATGAATGATCATTTATCTAAAGGATCTGTGAATAGAGGGTTGAATAACTCAGTGTTGTTCCTAAGGTTGAATAAAAATAAAATGTAACCATGTAATAATGTAAGAGTTTTGTGGAATTTAAATAGAGATGATACAGAAATAAAAATATGTATTTGTCCAGGAAATAATTTCATAAGGTACAATAGGTTATGTAAGAAGAATGCTAGTTAAAAATTCTAATGAAAAAAGTAGTTTACAACAAGCAAATTACACACATTTTTCGTATTGAACTTCTTTTGGTCAGGTTCTTTATAGAGAAGATTCTAAAGATATTCTTCATCTCTTTCTTCCCTCCCTTTTTTTTTATCCAGCATGTGAATAAGAGCATGATTTTGGAAAAAGTTACATTTAGATTTAAATCTTGGTCATGCCATATATTAACAGTCTTATTTATGGCAACTTATTTCATATCTCTAATTCTTAGTTTATTTTTGCATAAAATGTGATTGATGATATGTTCTTGCACAGTTTGTAAGTATTGAGACATGTCAAACACAGTGTTTGGTGCACAAAGTAAGCATTCAATGAAGGTAACGATTATTTTCATTAATTAGAGTTGAACAAGTCATTACTAAGTGTCTACTTTGTATAAGAAACAGTGTGAGTGTCTGGAAATAAAAATATAAATATGCTATAGCAATCAGATTAAAAAAAGACAAAAAGCATCTGTACCAGCAAGGAAGAAGTACAACTTTCATTATTTGCAGATGACATTATACTATATCTAGAAAACCTGAAAGACTCCACCAAAAAAACTGCTAGAACTGATAAATGAATTCAGAAAAGTTGCAGGGTACAAAATTAACATACAGAAATCAGTTGTATTTCTATACAACAGTAATGAATCAGCAGAAAGAGAAATTAGGGAATCAATCCCATTTATAATTGCACCAAAACCAGGAAGATACCTAGGAAAAAACCTACCAAAGAAGTGAAAGACCTGTACTCTGAAAACTATAAAATACTGATGAAAAAAATTAAAGATGACACAAAGAAATGGAAAAACATTCCATGCTCATGGATTGGAAGAGCAAATATTGTTAAAATATCTATATACCCAAAGCAATCTACACATTTAACACAATCCCTATCAAAAAATCAACAGCATTTTTCATAGAACTACAACAAACAATCCTAAAATTTGTATGGAACCACAAAAGACCCCCAATAGTCAAAGCAATCTTGAAAAAGAAAAGCTCGTTTTTGCCTTTGTTTCCTTTATCTTTGGAGATTTGTCTTAAAAGAAGTTACTGTGGCTGATGTCAGAGGTTACTGCCTGTGTCCTTCTCTAGGATTTTGATGGATTCCTGTCTCACATTGAGGTCTTTCATCCATTTTGAGTTTATCTTTGTGTATGGTGTAAGAGAATGGTTGAGTTTCATTCTTTGGGACTTCATCAAGGTAAAAAGGAAATCGTCAAAAAACAAAGAGGTAACCCACAGAATGGGAGAAGATATTCACAAATGACACTATAGACAAAGGGCTGATACCCAAGATCTATAAAGAACTCCTCAAACTCAACACCCCAAAACAGATAATCATGTCAAAAAGTGGTCAGAAGACATGAACAGACACTTCTCCAAAGAAGACATATAAATGGCTAATAGACACATGAAAAAAATGTTCATCATCGTTAGCTATCAGGGAAATTTAAATCAAAACCACAGTGAGATATCACCTTACACCAGTTAGAATGGCAAAGGTAGGAAACAACAAATGTTGGAGAGGATGTGAAGGAAGGGAACCCTCTTATACTGTTGGTGGGAATGCCAGTTTGTGTAGCCACTCTGGAAAACAGCGTGGAGGTTCTTAAAAAAATTAAAAATAGAGCTACCCTATGACCCTGCAATTGCACTACTGGGTATTTACTGGATTGATCAGAGAAGAGGGCTCTAGGTATGTGGTAAATTGGATTTTAGACTGTGGATATTCAGTGAGTCTGAGAAGAAAATAGATATGGTCAGAGAAACATTTGATTTAGATCATCTTCACTTTTATGAGTGAACATTTTGAGTTTAGTTCCTAGCAACTGTAGGGGTCTAGGATTCTCCTTTAATAAGGTGTGTCTGTACCCAACAGATTTTAATCATCTAAGTCTAAAGTCCTTCTATTCTGAGTAAGTTTATGCATCCTACTCTCCACTGGCAGATTATTACGCTCATGTTAGCAATAGTCTTTAGTCACATCAATGAAGAATTTTCTGTAAGTTGTTTGAATTCATTTTATTTATGCTACTCACTGTTATTGATCATTATTTTTGTGCATGTCTATCTCTAACATTAGAATGTTGGCTCCTTTAGAGTATGGGCAATATTTAACTAGCTGCTATGATAACACTGTGCTCATAGTACATATTCAATAGTTGTTTTGAAAGAATTAGTTCATAGCATACGACAGTCTGGATCAGCCATCAGCCTGCTGATCAGCTTATATGATATAATTTGAAAATTTCCTGTAGCAATTCATTTTGGTAACATTTAACATTCGTTTACATTAATGTATTTGATCCTATTAAAAACACTAAAACATAGATAATAGTAGGTCCCTAATTTGGGGGAAAAAAAAAGAGGCTTAGAAAGGTTCAATAAATTTCTCAAGCTTTCATAACTAGGATTTAAATAAAATATTCTGACTTATAAATCATTGTTCTTTACCATGATGGCATACTATTACCTGAAACAGAAAAATAGGATTAAATTAGCAAGCTGAAGGAGAAAAAAAAATTTTTTTGCTATCATGAATAGGAAGGATTTGCTATCATAATTTTTTTTGTACCCTATTATTTTTATCATAATCCAATTATGTTCAGTCCTTGGGGTATGGGTGGAGTTCTTCTGTATATGTCTCTCCTAGTTGTTCCCAGGTGGGTAGGTAAGCTGTGGCCTCACCTTCTGAAGCAGTGAGCTGCTGTCAGGATCCACATGCTGCTGATCAGGATGCCGCCACAGTGGTGAACATTATTCATCTGTAGACTCACTTGCCAAGGCCAGTCTCCTTCTTCAGCCTTAGTGCCTCCTGTGATTCTCTCCTCAGACAAAGTTATTAGGTCTGGACGGGCCCCACAGCCTAATGAGAAAAGGACATTAATGGGCTGGGAAGATCATGTTTCATTTACATTTGGGAGATGCTGCCAGAATCTCTCCATCTTTTACAATGTTTCTGTCTTTTATGTATTCTTCCCTGGAACATGTTAGCCTTTCCAAAAGCATGATCAGTGTGTTATTTTTTACAGTACTTATGTGACTACTGTTGACCATAGACTGCATTTTAGAGAATATTTCTGAACTTAATTGCCATGGAGGCTTCAAATTCTGGAGTGCCGTCAGTTTTCTGGAGTTTCTTGTGAATGGAAGTTATGATAGGCCAGTGCTGGATATAAGAGCTTGGGCCAAAAGTTCACTAGGAAATTTCCTTCTTCTCTCTAGCTTTGCTATTCAAAAGTATAGTCTGTGGACCTACAATTGTTCCTACAATATGGGCATACCCTGGGAGTTTATTAGAAATGTTGAGACTGCATGAAAATAACCTAAGGGTCTATGAATGGATGAATGGGTCTAAAAAGTGTTTATATATATATTTACACACACGCGCGCACACACACACACACACACACACACACACACACACACACACACATGGATATTATTCATCCTTAAAAAAGAAGGAAACCCTGTTGTCTGCAACAACATGGATGAACTGGAAGGTATCATGCTAAGTTAAATAAGCCAGATTAATACTGCATGGTACCACTTATATGCTGTAGAATCTTAAAAAAAAAAGTCAAATTCCTAGAAATAAACAGTGTTAAGTAGTTGCCAGGGGCTGGAGGGTGGGGGTAGTGGGGGATAACTTGGTAAAAGTGTAAAAAATTTCAGCTTAAGGTAAATAAGGTCTGAGGATCTAGTGTGTAACAGGGTGACTACATTTGATAACACGGTACTGTATAATTGAAATTTGCAAGAGTATAGAATTTAAATGTTCTTACAAAAAGGAGGCGGCTAAATATGTGAGGTGATGAATATATTAACTAGATGGAATCTTTTCATAATGTATATATATAAATATAACAAATCATGATTTGTGTACTTTAAATATCTTACAATTTTATCAATTTTACCTCAAGGCTGAAAAAAAAATTGACTCTAAGACACACACCAGGGAACAAATGAGAAGCTGTATTCTCCTCCTCCCCAACTTTATTGTGGAATAATTGACAAATATGATTCTGTATATTTAAAATGTATAGTGTGATGAGTTGATATACATATACATTGTTGATTACCAAGATCAAGACAACCAACACCTCCATCGCCTCGCATAGTTAACTCTTCTTGTGCGCATGTGGTGAGAATGCTTAAGATATACTCTCAGCAACTTTCAAGCATACAATACTATCTTATTAATCATAGTCATCATGCCATAGGTTAGATCCTTAGAACTTACTAGAAGCTACATTCTAATGAGTGATTCATGTGTACATTGAAGTTGAAGGAAAACTGTTCTTATCAAGACATCTCCATAGTGCTAATCCAGCTCATCATGAAAGTTCCAGTCCACCTCCATAACTGACTCTATATTACCAGATGCACCCTCGAAAAAGAGTTACTTCAGGTCCCCTGAATATTGTTGAGGGTAACTAAGGGTTTCTAAGTAGCTAATAGAGAAAGCCCATGAACACTCCAATGGCTGAAGCTGAAATGATCATTCAAGTCCTCTCAATTCCCAATTCCATGATTTATTTCCTTGTTTTAGTCTATTATTAAGAAATTAGAAGTAAATCACCAACAACGATTCCTATTGCTCCAAAGTAGTGACACTGCTTTAATAGAACATCCATCCAAAGGCATTTTTCCCTAACAGACTTTCCGGATAGAAGAGGGCCAGACTTCCATTAAGAATATATACATAACATAAGTTCCTCTGTTGCATTCTTCAACCAAATTCCTTAGTTAATTACTTAAGCATATTTTCATTAAAAAGAAGTATGAATTAAATGTATAATGAAGTTGAGAAACACCCATAAAGGTAGCATTACCTTGTAACATCGTTTAAGTATTTGAGATAGGCCAGCTATAGAGGTACACTGAACTAATTTCTAACTACATTTCATCACCAGAGAAGGAAATAACTGTTTTCTAGGGATTATATTTTTACTGTCCTAGCCTGAGAGTATACAGAGTGACATTGGAAAGTTGTGACTTTTCCTTTAGATTAGAGACATAAAACTGACAACACTTTTATAATTTTTTTAGTTATACTTCTTGATTAACCTAAATCTATAACAAAGCAGGCTATTCTGGTGGTCAGGAGGAGCCATATTAATGGTGTTCCCAAATGTAATTTACAAGTCTACAGAAGTGCCACCATAGACTGGGGGTAGGAAAAGCTTCCCAAAGCTGTCAAGAACATTTTCCTGAGGTAAGACTTGACACAGAATGCCACTGCTGCCACCTCCTTCTTCTAAGAGGGAAAAACCTAAACATCACTCCATGGGCCAGTGGAATCAGAGTCTTCTCTCAACAGTGACCCACATGAGTGAACTAAGAATAAAGATAACACCTCAATAGAAACTACCTTGGCAAAGAGTGTAAATACTTGACCATTTACTATTTATATTTGGATAAATCATTTTTATAAGATAATTTTGAAATTTACCTTCAGTGAAAATATTTACTGTATCCTGGTCAGTAATTGCTGGTATTCAAAAAAAAGTGAGAGTAAAAAAAAAAGTGAGAGTAAGATCAATACAATATATATATTATTTCACTTTAATTTCTTTTTTTTTTTAAATTTTATTTATTAGAGAGCGAGAGACTGAGAATGAGAGGGGAGAAAGTCAGAGGGAGAAGCAGACTTCCCGCAGAGCCGGGAGTCCGATATGGGACTCGATCCTGGGACTCTGGGATCATGACCTGAGCCGAAGGCAGTCGCTCAACCAACTGAGCCACCCAGGTGCTCTCACTTTAATTTCTTAAATGTAGTCCTCAGACAACCATCATCAGAATCATTCAGAGGTCTGATAAGATACAGATTTCTAGGTTTCATCTTAGACCTGTTGAAACTCTGAATCATAAGTTCCAGAAATCTGTGTTTACAATCTTCCCCTAATTTATTGTTATTTATATCAAAGTTTGTGCTTTAATTTCTCATCAAACACTAAAAGATACTTAAAAGATATTTAAAAGTAATTCCTGCTCTCAAGTCACGCAGTTTAGTTGGGAAAAGAGAAACATAAGCAAGTTGTTGAAATATGATGTGATAAATAGTATAAGAGAAGTTAAATTTTCATTTACTTGAATATATATGTAGGTATATATACATATATCTGTATTATAGTACTGATACTATTCTTAGTATGACAGATATAACAGTGAGCAAAACACAAGAGGTCTGCCCTCACATAATTTACAGCTAGAAATTAATCAAGGAATCATTCAAATAAATTCAAGTGAAAGTGGAGAGGAGAAAGGTGAGGGTGATCATGCTACCTGAGAGATTCACTGAGTTATCATAGTGAGAAAAATATTTGAGCTGTATTTTGAAGACCTAAAAGGAACTTTCTGGGCAGACAAGCAGTAGAAAGGTATTCCAGGTGGAAGTGTAGTGGGTACAAGTGCACGGAGATGTGTGATGTTTGTGAAGTAATCACATTGGTAGGGCTAGTAGTGCAAGTGCAGCATGAAGGGAGATGGTGGGAGTGCCCAGACAGAAAATATGTTGATAGCAGATAGTGAAGGTCTATCTGTTGTAATTTAAGGTCTGCTTACAGAATCATCTTCTCTGTCCATCCTACAGCCATCTCAAACTCAATGTGACCAAATTTACTCCAGATTTGCTACTTATGTTATGTTTCCTCCTTTAGGAAATGATCCCACTTCTACCATTGGCTAGAAATCTGAAGTAGTCTTTATCTACATCTACATCTTATTGTTTTTCAAATTTCGTACCTTCTAGGCTCTAACAATCTTTTGCATTAGGCCTATTCTTCCCATCCCTTTGGCTATCCCTTTTGTTCATGCTTTCATCATTTGACATCTATACTATTATGTAACCTTCAATCTGGATTCCCTACCTCCATCTTTGCACTTTTCAAGATGTCTATCTATACCAGGCTTTTTTTTTTTTTTCCTAAAAATGTATGTCAGATTATATCTGTTTGCTTGTTTTGTTTATTTGTGGGAAGTCATGGAAAACTTTTAAGTAATATTGAAATCATGTTTTAAAATATTTCCTTGATCTATGTGAACAGTAGTTTGGAAGCAGCCAAGAAAGTATTACAAAGAACAGTATGGAGGCTAGTACAGCAGTTCAAGTCAGGAATAATGTTGGCTTGGACCAGAGTGGTAACAACAGGGAAGGATAAAATGGAAGTAGATTCAAGACAGGCAGAGGTACAGATATTTTCAGAGAGGAATGTTGCTAAATCTTCTAATTTTCTCCTTTATTCTACAAGCATTTATTAGATACCTTCCAATTGCACGCTGTGTTCTTGGTGAGGCAGAGTGCTAATTAAATGATTCTCTGACCTTGAGCAGCTATTTACCACTTCTATAACATACCTACAGGTTGAACATCTGACAACATCTCTCATAAGGAGTATTGAGAGGGAAACTTAATAAAAGAATATTAGCTAATAAAATTTACTATATGAATGCTAAATGATTCTTTAAACATTAGAATGTTTTATATTAGAGAACTATGCATTATGTCTATGTTTATAATATATTGTTTTCATAAAGTTTAATTCCAAGGAAAGAAAAGTCAATCTCATTAAATTAAAATATGAATTATAACTGGTTAAGTTGACATATTGGGATAAAATGGCAAAAAAAAATTAATGGTACTTGCATGTTATCTCAGTTAAAGGATTTATTTCCAAGTTTCCAGAGTTATTCAGCATTTGGTGTAAAATAGACTCAATTCTGCTTTTCATTGATACTCCATTGTTATTTCTAGTGAATTTAAATTTCATGACAACATCTGCTATCACACCATTACCCTCCTGCCTGAAAGTCAAAAATATATTAAAAATAAATAAATATGATTTTATGCTATCCTGTTTACATACTCTTACTGATTAAACATTAAAAAAATCACTTGGGGAATTTCGAACAGATTCACATAACAGTGTTTGTATACTTAATGATGTATAACAATGTTATTCCACAAATATTTGATTTAAAAGCATGGTACACTGTATCCACCATTCAGTATAGCTGGCTTTAAAGTCAGAACTCCAGAGTTTGAATATCAGCTCTGCCATTTACTGTTCTACTTTGGTAAGTTATTTGTTTCTTAATCTTTCTGTAAGTCTCCTCACATTAAAATGGGTTGTTGTGAAGATTATGTGAATTAATACATGCAAAACTTTAGGGAAGAGTACATAGCATACAGTAAGTGCACTATAAATATTAGCTGTTATTAGACTTCACAAAAATCTTTAAAAAATAAACCCCCTATCTCATTAAACAAACCTATAAAGAGAAGAGTTTCCAAATTTATGTGACTTAAAGGCTTGGGTTAATTTTCTAGTACCTAAATGCATTAAGGCAGCTACAAAGTCATGTGTTAAATTTTGTCCCTATGTCAGTTAGCCACAGATATTCTCCACAATGAACCATAATAAATTGACTAAAGGCTACAATGATAAAAAAAATCGATATAATTTCCACTTCCTTATGTATGAATTACTATGTAAATAATTTCTTCCACCTAACATTGGCTATCTTCTTTTCTGAAAATGTGCAATAGACAAATTTGTCTTTCATATTCATTCTAGACCTCTTCCTCTCCTCTCAATTGTCAGTTCTGCCATAATATTCATTCTAGATATTAATTTAATATTTACTTAGTAAATGTTAAATAGCCACCTTCTTGTGCTAGACACTGTTCTTAGTTTCAGAAATTAACAGTGTTCAAGATTCACACTTGCCATCTCATGGATTTTGCAGTTTATATAGAGGAGCAGACACAGAAGAAATAATTATTGCTTTCGTTTCTAGCAACACGAAAGTCTAAATAATTTAAAAAACCTTTCCATATAAAATAACCAGAAATATTTGATAAAATATAATAAATTTCATTTGAAATGCAAAGTTAAACTAACATTAAAATAAGGGAAATCCTGGAGGACCAAAAATAAAGAACATGAAGATTATATAGTAAGTACTAGAATATCCAACAGGCTTGAGTTGTAGCTTTTACATGGATATGGGAAAGGAGGCTTTGGGCTAGTGTTAATTAGGGAGATGAACATGAGGTTTTTAAATAAGGCCAGGATTCTCAAAGAACTGAACATTCAGTAAAAGCATGGATTAAAAAGAAAAAAATGTGCTCATCATGTCATTAAAAAAAAAGTTTATGTGTCTCAGGGTTCCAGTTCTAGACAGAAAAAAGAAGACTGTCCTGATAATTCATGATCATGAGCCTAGCTGCATGAAAGCTTTAGATTTGCATTACTACCACCTGCATGGTTCCAGAAACTTTAAGAAATTAATAGCAACAACAAAAAAATGGTCCATGTGCTGCTGATCCTCCTAGAGTGTCTGATAGAAGCGAATGCTCTGTAAATTGAATGTTAAATCCAGGCTGCATAGTATCCCACTTATGAAGTGGGATTAAAGTAATCATACAGTCCTAATGGGAAAGAATTTATCATGAGCTAGAATCAGCAGAATGAGGACAGCATCCTCAAAAATGTCACGTAATAAAATTAATAGATAGGTAACTGTATTTGAAATGACTAATGACATAAAAGGGGGAATCATAAATGTGAGAAAAGTACAGGACATTATCAAAACAGACCAGACAGGTTTACAAAAGAAACAAAGAGCTTGCAGACAGGAAAACATAGTCATAATTTATAATCAAAATTAAAAACTCAATGGATGGATTACACAAAATATCAGACTAGGCTGAAGAGAAATTAGTTAACTGAAAGATAAAAAATAAATCTAACAAAATGTGCACAGATAAAGAGATGAAACAGATCAAATAAAGGCTAAGAGACTAGAGAAGTTTCAATGTTTACCTAATGCAAAACTAAAGAAGATCACCAAAAAATAAAGGATCAGCAATATTACAAGAGATAATGAGAATTATCCAGAACTGATGAAGACATGAAGTCTTAGGTCACAAAAGTCTGAGGCCTACTAAAAAAATGAAACACGCTCCCACGACACACAAATACATCATTAAAAAAAAACCTTCTGAACTCCAAAAGGAAATGGAAGATTTTCAAACAATAGAGATTATCTACCAAAGAACATGGGACTGAAGGACTATTTCTTAATAGCAGCAAAGAAGACAGTATATAATTGTATCTTCAAAATTACTGAGAGACGGTAGCTATTGATTTAGAATTTCATATCCACACTAAAGTATTATTCAAGAATGAAGATAAAATAGGACATTTTTTAGATCAAAGCAAAACAAAAAGGATACTTTATGGCTCAGAGACTTTTGTGAAAATTTATAAAGGAAGTACTTCAGTAAGAAATACTTAATCCCTGGAGGATTAAGGTATGGTAAGAAATAAGGAAAAAAGAAAATGGCAAAATGGTAATCTGTCATTACAGTGACTAATTTGGAGTCATTACAAATAGGGTGGAGCTAAAACATCATAATAACATGAACAAGAGTTCCAAGTTCCCTACATTCATTATTTGGAAGAAGGGCAGTGAATTATACTAACTCTACTTATTTAAATTTTAAGGATAGTCACTAAAATAAAGCAAAGATGATCAGAATGCATTAGAAAATATACTGTCTTTCTGTTTTAGGTGAAATGTCTAACCTATAAGGATACATAAATATTGAAAACCCCTCTTGAGGTTAGGGATAGTGAAGAACTGAGAGAAGTCTAGTGGGATTGAGATGAGTCTAGGTGGAGGGTAGTGAAAGATAAGTCCAGAGATGGAGATGGTAAGAGGAAATCAGAAAAAGGAAGGTTGAGTAAACTTTGTTACATATATGTGTATAAAAATCTCTCTCTCTATATATATGTATATGTATATGCATACACATATATACACACATTATATATATCAAGAATACATGTACATTTAATTGCATATATTATATTCATATATAATATTTGGCATATTGCAAAGGCAACGAGTGGCAAATAGAAGGATTTTAACTAGAGGGATAATATGTTTAGAATTTTGTTTCAAAAAGTCTTTCTGGCTGCTGTGTAGAATGAGTGGAGCAAGAACGGAGGAAAGGAGGCTCACTGGGGAGACTGTTCATAGTCCAGGAGAGAAATGGTTGAGGGCATTATTTGCGGGAAAGTTACGTATCTTAGAGATATTTAGGAAATAGAATAGAAAGATTAGATGATGGTTGGATGTGTGGGTTGAGGGAGAGAAGAAATTAAAGATGATTTGCATATTTCTTGAGGAAATATGCAATATGTTGAAGGTGATGCCATTGATAGAGGTAGGCAACAGTAGAAGAGTAACATTTGGTGGGGGAGAGATGATAGGTTCAGGTCTGGACACAGTAAAGTTGAGTTGTCTGTGAGATAACTGTATGATGACATCATTCATGTCTAGAGATGAGAAGAGAGGACTGGCCCAGAGATACAACTTTGAGAATAATGAGCATATAGGGGGCAATGAAGCCACTGAAAGGAGAGAATGTGAACTGAGAAGATGAGAGACTTATAGCACAGGCTGACATCTGATAACATTTGAAGGATGTGCATAGAAGGAATAAGAGCTAGGTGGTGGGTATTGAGAAGGGCACATATTACATGGAGCACTGAGTGTGGTCCATGAACAATCAGTCTTGTAACACTGAAAAAATAAAATAAACATATTTGGGGGGAAAAAGAGCTAGTGAAGAAAACTGAGGAGTAAATGGAGAGATAAGAGGAAAATAGGGGTGTGTAAGGTCATAGAAACTATAGGATGGTACTAATTGAAGGAGGACTGAAAATACAACAGTACCAAATACCATTGAGAGGTCCAAACAGAAGACTGATAGAGTTTGTTTGGAGCTTGTGACTTGGATGTCATTGTTGAACTTGGCAAGGGTAAATAGCATTTTGTGGAGTGAGATTGTGGGGGGATTGAGCAGAAGGTGGGAAGTGAGCAAAAGGGGAGGAAATGCAGATGGTTCATCCAGTCCTGCAGATTTTGAGAGCTAGTGACTAAGTACAGAGATTTTCACAGAAAAGTGCTAAGGGGAATGTGCAGTGAACTGACTGAAATTCATTTTGGTAAATACTCTTCCCATGGATTCTTCCTACTCCTCTCCTTTCTTATCAAAATTTATCTTATCAGATGTTCATGCTCCTGGGACTTACTTCTTCTACAGAAAAGAAGAAATACTAATTTTCCTGTAGTGGTAGTATTTGAGAAATACTTCCCTTTCAAAGGACTTGTGCGTATTATTTGAAGGATCAGGTAACGTAGGCATTTGAGGCATTTGTGGTAGGGTTAGTATTTTCTTTTTTTTTTTCTTTCTTTTTCTTTTTTTTATTAACATATAATGTATTATTTGCCCCAGGGGTACAGGTCTGTGAATCATCAGGCAGGGTTAGTATTTTAGTTGGGAGGTCCTGTCTCATGACATCACACAGATAGGTACACATTCAACTAAGGCAGGAATACCAAATAACTAGAATGCATACTGCTACTCTCCTTATTATTAATTCATGCCAGACATGCTTGGATTTGGCCACAGCATCTTTTATATTATAGCATTCCAGGCAGATACAAGCCAAAAAGCTTGATGTTGGTCATAGTGCTCTGATCTTGGTTGAATATGCCCAGGACCACAGCATTGCACAGCTCCAGGGGCGCTGTTTACATATTCTAGATTGTGAAAGGGATCCACTGGATTTATATAGTAGGATGGCTTTGTTACCATACCTTCACCTGATTCTCTTTAACCTTTCTTCCTTTCCTATCAAGAATTGAAGTGAAATGTTTATTTACATTAGTAAATAAATCATATGTGGCATGTTTTGTTATTGTTTTGGCATTGTTTTTTAGCTGCCCATGATACTTCTTTCATAATATTGCAACAAATTGTGTGTATGCCTCATTCATTATCCATGCTGTGAACAAAAGCCAAATGGGCCAAATTGCATCAAAGCTTATGTGTTTTTTATAAAGTTCCACTTACCTCAATTTGACAACATGAGCTCTGATGAACTGATTTCTTAAATTTGATTCTTTGAATGTTTTAGTAATCTGCAGAAAGAAAGGAAAAAAATCCCTTTGTAGTTACAGTTGTCTTCCCCTTCCATCTTCATCCTAACCTTGCAACATAGGACTTAAGTTAATGAGGAATAGGGACTGGAGTTTTCAGTTCAGTTCAGTTTAGTTCAGTTCCATCTTCGAACACATGAGGTTGATCTAGGCCAGTGGTATAGCTTTCTGATGGCAGTGCGTATTTCTTCATCAATGATACAAAGATTGTAATGGACAGGATGCATCTTCACTAGAAGTCATCTCAACATTAGATGTTTTATTCAGTGTGATTTGGTGGCTCTTCCCAAGGAGGTTGGGGCCAGTGCCAAGCTAACACTAGGGGAGTCCATGATACAACTTACGTTTGTGTGATTCCCCAACAACTGTTTTTAAATGGGTAAAACCTGATTAAAATGAGTGACGAAAAGGGGGAAGAGGTGCAAAGGGCAGTTTTTTCCCTTGTTAATTCTATTACCTAAGCATCTGAGGTTATTTGTAACATCAGTCTGTAATTTCCTGACCTAGCCTTAACTATTTCCCTGCATCATTCTTCAGTCCCAGCAAGGACGGTGCTCTTGAGTTATAAAGCTCAGCTTCACAGTGAACTATATGGGTGGTTCTGTGACTGGAATGGTTCTCCCATGATGCAGGGTCAATCAGAGGTACTGGGGTTTCCTAATGTGGGAGTGGATTCCATTGGCTTGTACTGTGAGGCAGCAAAAAGGGAGACGCGGACATGGAAATTAAGTAGTGTGCTGAATATTATATTAAGCCAGGATTTGACACCAATCCTTCTTGAGACTGTAAAGTTTATACAATCTCTATTATACCACATTGTATCTTTTTTCTTTTTTTCCCCAAATACTTTTATTTTATTTTTTCAGTGTTCCAAGATTCATTGTTCATGTACCATACCCAGTGCTCCATGCAATACATGCCCTCCTCAATACCCACCACCAGGCTCGCCCAACCCCCCACCACTTCCCCTCCAAAACCCTCAGTCTGTTGCTCAGAGTCCACAGTCTCTCATGGTTCATCACCCCTCTGATTTCCTCTTTTAAAATATCCATTCCTATAGGCTGGTATCAGACCACCAGTTATTTGACAAAATGATGATTTTCTTTCTTTTCAGAGAGGCTTTGAACACTTCAAAGAATAATGAGACTATTATTTTATGGAAATAGTTCATGTTCCTTTTTTAAAAATTTAGGAAATATTAGTAAGTGTTGAGAAAGCAAAAAAAAAAAAACAAAAACACCTCCCCAAATGCTATGATCTAGAATTAACAGTTCCTGCCATTTGGTGAACTATATTTCAGTTAACTATAAAGAAAGATGGATTTTAATATGTTTATTAATATACTACGATAGGAGGCATTTCAATAAAATGATTTCACTTTAATTTCAGTTGATTTTAACAGAAGTAAAAGGAATTGGCTTAAAGCTGAAGGAATTGCTAAAATCTGGATAAACACTTCCTGTGATTATATTTTAATTTATGGTTTGGCACTATACCTGCACAGGCTAGACTGGACCAAAGTAAAAAAATCCACCTTAATTATGACCTTTTTGTTATGTGGAAAACTTTAGCTAAGACTAAGATAATAAGCAACATAAAGAAAGCAAATTGATTAATTGGTTGATATCAAGTTACAAGGATAAAAGAAGAGAACCATGGATAAGATTCCATATTTCCCAGAGTGGAATGTTATTGGCCCTTTCATTAGAACATATCAAATGTTTGGTAGAAAATCAGTGAACAGATGATGGTAGAGAATTCCAATTAGGATAGTGGAAAGGGAAGTTGACGAAGAACACAGAGATAAGTTGGCTTGCTATAAGAACTTGAATGAGCCTTGTAACCTTTCTTCCTCATGGTTTTTCCATCTGTAAAAGTACATCATGATGGCTTTGGAAAGGCATGGTGTTAGATATGAAGAGAATTGAATGGAGATGAGGGAAATAGAGGGGAATAAAACCTACAGGGGTTGGTAATGGATAGGATATTTGGAATGATAGAGGGCTGTAGGTCAAAGATGAATTCTAGGTTTTTGTTTTAGAAACCTTAATCAGTGACATTGTCGTTAATGGGGACAGAATTATTGGAATAAGACTGGTATGGTGTGGGGAGATCATGAATTTGATCTTGGGACATAATACATTTGAGATTAAAAAAACAAAAAGCCAAGTAGAGATATTAAGCAAGCAGTTGGGTGAAACAGTCTGAAGTACAGAAGAAATGTCTGGGCTTGAGAGCAAGTGAATCATTAGGTAAGTATTGGTTGAGGTAATGCTCATGGATGAGATCATCTACAGATACAAAACAGTGTGACTGGAGTGGAGAGCAAAGTCAAAGCCTTGGGGAATTTCAGCATTGAATGTCAGTGTAGAAGAGGGCGATCCTGTAAGGACACAGAGAAATTGCCAGAAAAGCGGGATAGGAAAAACAGATGAGTGAATGTTATGCTTGAAAGTCACAAAATCACAGACTTTTGAGTTAGAATATACTATAAAAATCATCTGGTCCAAGGATTTTATTTCATTGATAAGTAAATTGAGAGCCAGAAAAGAGACATGAATTGCCTAATATAATAGAAGATTCTGGTCCTATTCTATTACTCATTAAATATAACGTGTTGTCTGTGGGATAAGGATAATGATGGTACTCATGTTACCATTGGGAAATGGTATGATCCTTGGATTTGGAGTCAGGAGCCCTTGGTTTGAATGCTGGTTCTATCGCTTTCCAGTTGATTGACATATTAACATGTTTCCTAATCTCACAACCTTTTCTTTACCCATCTATAAAAATGATTTGTTAATCATGTGGCTGTTGTGAACTGAAGGTTAGAAAGTGCCTTGTAAACCCTAAATTAGCACTGCACTAGAGTATTATTCATACAGTGTTTTAAATGTTTAAAATGTTTTTACAGAAGAATAAAGAAATGAGTGTGGAAATCATACATCAGAAGAATTTTAAGGGAAATTTTTCTCTGCTAGATGTTTAAATATATTGTAAAACCACAGTACTCTAAATAGCTTAGTACTGGTACAGGCAAAGATTAATCAGTGAAGACAAGGAGAGTACAGAAAAAAGAAAAGGAGGAATTTGTGTGTAATAAAAGTGTCATGGCAAATAAATCCATTGCACTATTAAACATACTGTTTTGGTACCAACACCTAGTGATTTTGGGAATAAAGTTGGATCTCTACCTTATTGCAGAGTAAATTACAGATGAGTAAAAGATAAAATTATGAAAACTGAAATGATAAAATTATAAAAAGAAAATGAAGGTGAATATGGAGTATTTTAAGTGGAGAAAGTATTTTAACCTGACACAAAAGTGAGAAATCATAAAAAGGATTGATAATTTGGCTATAGGAAAAATTAAATGTGTAGCATTAAAACCCCCCTGCATTATAAACAAGATTGAGAGTTAAATCACATTATTAGAGAAATATATGCAATGTGAATGACTGGCAACTTTAATATTCTAATAAGTACAAGTTTTTTTTTTTTTCAAATCCTTATAAAATAGACAAACGCTCCAGTGAGAAAATGGGCAGGTCGTGAACAGGCAATTCACAAATGAAGTTATAAAAATGACCTATTAATATAGGAAGATAGATTAAATCTTAGTAATTAAGGAAATTCAAACCAAAATAATTAGTGAGATATCACTTCTCACCTACTGAATTAGCAACAATTAAAATGATTTATGATGCTGCGTGTTAATGCTGTGGGGAAATAAGCATACCCGTGTGGACTTATGTACTGTTGGTGAGAATGTAAACTGGGGCACTTCTGGAGTGCAGCCTAAAAATTAATCTTAAAAATGCAGAGACCACTATATTGATATAAGCAAGTGGTTGAATAAATACATGGGAAGAATAGACATAGAAGAATTTTAAATATTCTTCAAATATTCAAAGCATAGCTCCCCACTCATCTACTCCTTATGCATGGCTTAGATAGTGTCTTTCTTTCAAAGAGTATAGTGTGGAAAAAGGAGGGAATGACTGTACAATGTGGAAAGCTGACAAGCACTTCATCTGGGTGATCAAGTCAACAGTGACTGACAGTGTAATGAACCACCTTCATGTGATGGAATGAAATGATACTTTTCCTCTTTGGTCTTCCTCCCTCCCCAAAACTCCACTCCAAGCAAGAGAAAACAAACAAAAAAGGCCCAGTTGTGGGATTTTATAAAATGACTGGCCAGTACTCTGTAAAACTGTCAAGGTTCCCCAAAACAAGGAAAATCTTAGGAACTCGCATAGATTCTCTTCCCAAAT
The DNA here is from genome assembly GCA_028533885.1 of Nasua narica. NCBI lineage: Eukaryota > Metazoa > Chordata > Mammalia > Carnivora > Procyonidae > Nasua > Nasua narica. The sequence goes on from CM052800.1 coordinate 48,502,432, forward strand.
CACTGATTCAGCTGTTTATTCTGATCTCATTAAACATTTAAATGATATACCTAACTTCCCTTGTTCTAATCCCATTAAACTAAGCAGTTGTTCCATAATCTGGCTTCTAGTGAAGTTTGCCTCTGGGGAAAAAATGTGTTAGATGAGCCAATGATTTAGTCTCCCAGCCATAAGAGTTCTCATTATGGATCAGCTTAATGGTTACCAAAGTGTTTTCCTTGGACCATAAGCATCAGCATCACCTGGAAACTTAGAAATGCAAATTCTTGGGTCCACCCCGGACCTATTGAATCATAGACTCTGACAGCAGGGCCTAGAAATCTGTGTTTTGACAAGCCTGCCAGGTGATTCTGTTACATGCTAAAGTTTTAGAGACATTGGATTAATTTATATTCTTAGGACTCTTTAAAAAACTAAGTAAGCAAACTCCAGACTGGTTAACTCTGACTGTGCGGGCTAAAGCCCAGGCCAGACTCTGGTCCATGGTCAAAAATGAATGCAAAGGGTCCACTTGTGAGGTTTTCTGGCGGCCTCTTCAAGGCCTCTTCAAGCTAAGCCCAACCTTGCTTTGCATATTTTCTATGTCTATCATTGAGCCAGAGTAGGATGTTGTCTAAACTATGTTATTACTGATGTGCAAACATGTCATTTAACACCTGCTACCTGTGTGTTTAGTTGAGTAAGAAAAAAGGAAAGAAGGCCAAATGGAAAGGATTTAAAAAGGTGCTCTCTTAAGGAGAGCAGTAGTTAATGCTAAACTTGCACAAATTGTAGACTTCCAGCCTCTGAAGTCATAATCATATAAAATATGAATTTACTCAAGGGTCTTCTAGCACTTTTCACTCATGACTTAAAAAAATGTAAAGAAGAACCAGTATACTAGCAGCAAATTAACTTGGAAAAAGCACAAAGAAACACATCTTTCACTATTAAGGGAAGGAAAATATGCAGAGCATTTAGCAGGTACAAATAGATCACAAAATATTAGATTTATTACCAAATTTGTTATATGATGGAATAAAGAGCAAAGACAAATATTAACTTACCATAGATTCAATTCTTCCACTCAAAGTTCTGTATTCCTGTGTACCTGGTGAATTTAACTGATTACTATATTTGACATTTAGGATTTGAAAGCTGCTGTGGTAAAAGTAAGACTTTTGATCTGTAAAACAAAGAAAAGGAAGAATCGGTCTCACTAATAAGTACTTTAAACTTTAATTTATTCAGGATTATAGGATGCTATATTATACAATTAAAAAAATTTGCTTCTCTTAAGGAAAACCCCAAGCTTACTATAAATGTAACTATAATAAAATTATTTTTCTTTCAGTTTTTAAAAAATTGACAGATCTGAAATTGTTAAGGATGTAGGAAAATCAGAGCAGCATTATTTGTGAAATTAAACTGCTCAGAAGTATCATAATTTTCATTTTTACTATATTTTAGGGAGATTTGTGATTGCAGATTTATTCATTCAAGAAGTATTAATGAATGTCTATAATATGCTATTATTCATTTATCACTAGAGAATAACCCAAAGTAATTCTGAATAGTTTTAAGAATTGTTTCAAATAATAGTCATTTTAGAGGAATTAGTGACTTGTTAGTTTTTTAGAATAAGCTAGAAAATAAGCTTTGAACAAGATAACTGATTGGTTGTTCAGTGTGAATTGTTTCCACCAAAAAAACGTCTGCCAGAGGACATATTCAGCTTGGTGAAGACAGTAAATATTTCTCAAATATACTGTACATATCTTAGAAAGATTATAAATATGGATGTAATAACCTAACCTGTCTCAGGAAAAATCTTTTGATCATTCATAAGCATAATTTATGCAGAGAAGTATCTAAATCAGAGGAAAGAGAGATCCTGGTTGAAGGGTGGTATAGTCATTTGTGGTGGAAGAACAAGTCTTTGAAGGGCCATAAATGGTCACTGGGACACATTCTGTGGAGGATGAACCTAGACTCCTCCACTTGTGTGACACTATAGTGTCATTAAAAGTGAAAATTGATTAATTTAATTGGAAACTTGAGGTTTCTTACCTCTGTAATTGACCTTAGATGTAGTTGACTCCAGGTGCTTTGATAGCAAAATGTAGCCACAATTTTATAACTAGCTTGAGTGAAAAGATTATTTATTATTACTGGTTTTCCTAATGCTGGTAATTTTATTGTGCCATTGAGAGTTTTTCAACTTTCACATAAATAGGCGTTTTTGCCCATTTACTATTGAACGTACAACAGATTATGTTTTCTCTGTCTCTCTACTCATACATACCCATATACCAAAACCCACACCCACAGGTATGATTTAAATGCTTTAACAGAATTATAGTTGAAATAAAATAATCCGAAAGTGCATTTTTAAGTGAAAAAAGCACATTATAGCATATGTTACCTAGGGAATTTGACACATTTTATTTATCTGCATTAAAACAACTGAAAGAGTGTTCACTGAGATATTAAGGAACATTGTTTATGAGTAAGCAGGGTATCATGTGTTCTTTATATTGTTTCTTGTCCATGCGTCCTATATTTTTGTGATATAATAATACTAAGAGAAATAATAAAAGAACAGATCCTTTTTAAAATTTGTTTTTCTCCTCATCTTTTGTAACTGTTCTCCCAAGACTGTTTTATCAGGAGAAAGATCATGAATTAACAAATACTTCCAAATTTTTAATATTGAAACTTAAAATTCTTTGCAATATTTCACTTTTATAATTTTATCAGAAGTAATCCTGATATTAAATGAGAAAACAAAATGGGCAAATTCTAGTGTCAGAAAAGAATCAAGAGTTTTTTTTTTTCCTTTGGCTAGAATAATTCTTGCCTGGGTAATAATTTTTATTCTAAGAAAAAGAGAAGAAAAAAAGTACTAATTGAGGGAAAATATAGATACAAACGTATATTTAGAGATATATAAGACATACAATTACATATATTAAAAAATAAAATGGCAATGAAAGGAAGAATGCCAAACTTTTCATCTGAAGGTATCTTTAGTTATTTGGTTTGAAAAGTGGTCCTTTTAGTCTTCTAGTACTTACCAAAAGCTAAAAAGTAGATGAGTAGAGCTATGGTTACCGCCAAGATTACCACCCCTGCCACAACAATGAGACACACTAAATATGGATTCAGGAATCTTGAGTTTGATGGCACCCGTGCTGGCCTTAAAAAAAGAGAAAATGATCAAAAACTAACCTTTCACTCAGGGAAGCCGTTATTTCAGGGCTTATGAACATTTTCTACCTTCCTATGTCTTTTAGCCTGAACATAACTCTATTTATAGGAAACTATGTGATTCCTGACCAGAACCTTAATGAGTTTTCTTTCAAATTTTTTTTTCGGCATGAAAATGCTGACATTTTGGTAGTTTGATAGAAGAATAAGTAAATCGGACCTATGCTTTGCAATTATTTTCCCTTCTTCTGTCAGTTGACGAGGTTCTCAAGAGTAACAACTAATTGTACTGTTTTGTTGTCTTTCTAAGACCCTGTGTTGGACACTTAGAATGTATGGTAAAACTCCCTTAACTGGTACTCTCCCCGGAGTCCTTCTGGGTGGGGAGAGGGGTGGAGGGAGTCAGAACAGTAGCATTCCTCACTGTCATGTTCTCTATGTTATTAAAAATGGGGGTGTGACGAGAGATTGAGTGCCCAGGTTCAGGAGGGTAGCAAGCCTGAGCTCTGAAATGAATTAGAACTGTCCCAACAGCAGAAGATTTGTGTGATTAATTATTTCCCCCCCCATGAATTTGTCAACTACAGTGTAAGCCAGTAGATTTGTACTAATACGTATCTGGTATCTGGTAATTATTAAGCACATGGCCCAGGTACTATCTTCTTCACTGCCTTCCTCCCCACAACCACATGCACTTGCACTCGGGAGGTAACCAGAAGAACTAAGCATGAATTTCTTTTTTCTCCCTTGTTTGCTTGGAGGTCATATTGCCATTCATCTGAGACTTTCCTCATCTGACAAATGGGATTAATAATATCTGCCTCACATGCTGTCTTGACGATCAATGAGGTTATGTTAGGAAATACATTTCTAGTTAAATAGATTTTCTACTAGGTGGTGTGCCTCTGGAGGGGAAAGATAGTATGCATGCTTCTGTTTTGGACACTTTGCAGCGTACTTGCCATAGATAGGTGGTTCATAAATATTTATGATATTCATAAAAATTTGTTGCATGTGTTAACTTCTGAGCATATTTCAGATTTAAAGCCTTAACATAGCTGAAAAATGTTACATTTAGCAAGAATATAGTCTCTCATTTTTCCTATCTGTTTTGCCAAACTTCTGGTAAGAGTGTGACAAGAGGGGCACCTGGGTGGCTCAGTGGGTTAAAGCCTCTGCCTTTGGCTCAGGTCATGATCTCAGGGTCCTGGGATTGAGCCCCACATGGGGATCTCTGCTCAGTAGGGAGCCTGCTTCCCCCTCTTTTTCTAAGTCTGCCTCTCTGCTTATTTGTGATCTCTCTCTCTCTGTCAAATAAATAGATAAAATCTTAAAAAAAAAGTGTGACTAGAATGCTCTGAGGGTCAGTCATTCGTAGACATTTAAGTGTCATAGCAGGGCTGCCTGATGTTTGGGCTCTCCGTAACTCAGAGACACTTCCTGGTATTTTGCAGTGTATCACCTGCACAATGTATTCTGTGGTTCTGGGACCAGTAACACATCAAGAGATTATTGGAAGCACACTGAGACTTGCCAACTTTTGATTTTGTTGAACAAACACATTACTCATACAAAAATTGACCATGCTCAGACATCATTTAATGAAGGGGCATTTAAGTGCCTAGAAATAGGAAAGACATAGTCTCAGGCTAACAAAAAATGAATAAGGTACCTTTAGCTTTATGATATCTTTTTTACTACATTGCTCTTGTTCATTTTGCTGTACTGCTGAAAACTGACTTTCACTGACACTGGTCCAGAGTCCAGCATTTGGAAACCACTACTGCGTGAAACTGCAAATCAGAGTAAATTGGCACTTTGACATTTGTTGGTTTTTGAGACTCAGTTTACTCATCTGTTACGATATGTGATCACCATGCAAATGACATGCAATCACAAAGGCACGGTGTTTGGCATATGTGATTTCAGTAAATGTTAGCGGCTGCTGAGTAGTGGCAGAGCCAAAAGGAGACAGAGTTGGAGTCCAGGGTACACCCAAAAGCCTGAATAATTTCCAAACCGATTGATCGTTCTCCTCAACCAGAGATGAACTAATGTGTCAAGACTTAGGAGTGTGGAGAGAGAAGTACTGAAAAACAAGAAGTAAGTTGGAGGTTGAAAAACAAACACCAACGGCTGGAGTCAGCATGTGCGGCTTTAGCTCGGATGAGGCTCCCATGGGAATGACTTTAGTGCCAACTTTGCTTCAGTTCATGGAAAACACCTTAAACTCAATGACTAAAAAGCACCAGGAGACATATGACTCAATAAACAAAGGGTGTGGAGCTCAATTCATCTTAATCCCACAAGCCGTAATTAATTGCATAAGAATGGGCTGTCCCACCGTGTAGAAACAGCTGAAGAAATATCTACTCTTGGTAGCACAACTTGTCATTGAACCTCTGTATATGGTTGGTTACAAAGCTTTTGCCAACACAAACTAAATTGTGCCCAGTATTTACTTTGTAAACTATTAGAGATAACATGTTTGCAAACACTGAATTTTGACTCAATGTAATAGAAATCTATGTAAGAAAATAACTTTGCTTTTGAAGCCGGTTCCTGATCAGTGAGATTTTTAGCGCTTGCATTTGAACAGAGCAAAACAAATAATTCAGTTGTTTCATGTTTAACAATCTTCTTCCTCTTGTTTGCTCTCTTTTATTAACTTGCTCTCATTATTACATTAATGCTGAAAAACTTATTCTATAGTTTTGAGAGTCTAAGTGTCAGGCACTGCACATGTATGCTGGCAGTCTTCACAGTATAAAGCAGGGATTATGATCCTGTTTTGAAGACAAGGAAACTGAGACTTAGAGAGTAAATAACTCAAAATTACTCAAGAGTGACAGCTGAAAATTGACACTAGGTTGTTTTGAATCAAAGCACACTTACTTCCTTTCACATGCTCTTCCTCACACTATAGGAGACAGGAGAGCCTCGGACTCCTAAATCTTCTGATTTCATTTGGGGGAAGCAAAGGGGATCAACATCCATTGAGTGCTAGGACTTTGTCTTACATATAGTAAGTGTGCAATAAAATAATTGTTGATTTAATTTTAATTTGAAAGTAAATCATACATTAATATATCAAAATTATTTAGAAATAGTAATTATTCTTGGCCATTGACACATAGTTACAGCCAATATAGGGCTGTGGATTCATGGAGCCATTGGCAATAATTTCCATTATCTGCAAGAATGGAGGAAAACAGTGACAGGGTAATTGCATATGTATATAAAGCACTTTTAGAGTTTTATGTCCTTTAAATTAGATTTCAAGTATCATGGTAACAAATATTTGGACCACAGTCGTCTTCTCCTGCGAAGCATTCTTCTCGATAATCCCACTTTATGCCATAGTTTCAGCAAGCACTCTATAGGATAACATTTCCTAGGATAGATCCTTAGCCCAGATCTCTGTATTTGAACTTCATTCAATCAATGCCAATTATCACCAGACATCTTCTGGATGCTTTACATCCTCCTTAAATGTGAGAGGTTTGGGAATGGGGTGAAGGGGAAATATTTTCTCGCTGGATTTTTACCAGTCTCAGAGGATTCCAACCATCATTTTGCACCACCAGTCCTTGATTGGTGTTGTCCTTCCAGGGAGGGATTTTGCAACTCTTGGGCAGAAAGGAAGCCGTGTGTGTGTGTGTGTGTGTGTGTGTGTGTGTGTGTGTGACATATATTATCCTCTGCTTTTTATTTAAGTTGGGGGTACAGGGAGGCTGTGAGTAGGGGGAGGAGAAGGATGGGATGGGTTCATTGTCTCTGAACTGAGAGCTTCCTTTTGCTTTCTCTGTTGCCTGAGAGCTTTGGGTCTGGGGGCTTGAGCATCAGGTTATGAGTTGCCCGACTATAACACCTGGGGATGGTGGGTGATACCCAAGCCATAGGTTTTTTGTCTCTAGGGAACTGTTTTCTTCAGAGGGAAGGAGGTGGGACGCTGTGAATTGGTTGTTAGTTTCTGAGTTTTACCAAATAAAGTAGACTCTAAGAAGAAGAAAAAGAAACCCTCCTTGAAACTGAACTTTTCCCTCAGTACTACACTTCCCACTATTTCCAAAGTTGGTGAATTTCACTGCTATCTAACTGGTACCCTAAGTTGGAGACCTAACAATTAGCTACACCTGCTCTCTCTTTGTCTTTCTGACATTCAAGAGGTGACCACACAGTCCTTATCTTATACCTAAATCTTTTTTTTTAAAGATTTTATTTATTTATTTGCCAGAGAGAGAGAGAGATCACAAGTAGGCAGAGAGGCAGGCAGAGAGAGGGGGAAGCAGATTCCCTGCTGAGCAGAGAGCCTGACTGGAGGCGGGCTGGGGCGGGGGGGTCAATCCCAAGACCCTGAGATCATGACTTGAGCTGAAGGCAGAGGCTTTAACCCACTGAGCCACCCAGGTGCCCCCACCGAAATCTTTTTTTTTTCTATACCCTCTATTTTGTTCTTAATTTTGGCTGTTATCATCTGACTTGTACTACTTGCAATGCCTTTTAACTGATTTCCCTTCTTCCATCGACTACACAGTCATTAATTAGTTAACACAAGACACATTTGGTGAGTGACTTCTATGTTCTGGGTGCTGGAATACAATGAAAGAAACTGACAAATAGCAGTCCTAATGGTGAAGGGAGACAGAAATGAATAAGTAAAATAAGGGAAAAAAGCAGAGAGGTGGGAAAAGAAGTGTGTACGTGGTGCTGAAAATTTAGGTAGAGTGGCCAAGAAAGGAATGCTAGAAGGCGATATTTGAATAAAGACCCAAAGCAGGTGAGTGAGCAAGCTATGAAGGTAGCAAGAGAAGAATGATTTCGGCAGATGTAAGAGCAGGCCCTGAGCTAGGAGCTTACCTTGTAAATTTGAACAACAGCGAGGGGGGCAGCTAGATTGTGTGGAATGAGGAGGGTAGCAGTGTGGGCATGAGAGGGAGACAAGGTCAGAAAGATAGGAGTAGGAGTCTGCAGGTGGCACAGAGCTTTTAGGGCTTTGCGTGTAAGGGCTTCGGTCTGCCTTCTGAGAGAAATAAAGCCTTTGAGGGTTTTGAGCAAAGGAGTGACATCACATCTGTTTTTCTAATAGGATCACTCTGGGTGATGGGATGGAGCAGGGGGATGATTTAGGTCATTCAGTAGTTGAGGTTAGGAAGGATGACAGTTCAGGTAAGCATGGTGATAGTGGATGTGGTGAGAAGAGTCTAGTTTAGATATATTTTTAATTTGGACCCTAGAGGATTTGCTGATAATTCAATTATGAGATATGGGAAAAAGAGGAATCTAGATTGAATTAAAAAGATTTTTGCTTCATTCCAATCAACCCTTTCAAATCCTTCCAGGGAGTTTTTTGAATTTTAATCTTAGGTTCTGGCGCTCTCCCCTTCCCCTGCCTCATTTGAAATTTATCTATAGCTTGTCAAGATCCTCAAGATGGCATCCAAACCTTCCAAATGGCACTGAAAGCCCTTTACAGTCACCTCTGCATCTTTAGCTCCTGCCATATCCCCATCTGCTCACTTAACACCAGCCCAAATGGGGCAGCCACTTCTGTGTGTGACGACCCTTTGCCTAGAAAACCTCATACCTCAACTGCCCGGTAGATTCCCATTTTGTTCTTAAGGTAATTCAACCGTCTTTCTTTTCCCTCCAGGTAGATACCTTCTTCACCCCTTGCTTCCCCTCCTCTGATCTCATAATTCCCAGTGAATTTCTCTATTCTAGTCCTTATCCTACTTCATGCAGGAAACAATGATTTTCTTGCCTGCACCCACCTCGAGGCTGGAACTCCTGAAAAGTAGACATCATTGTGTCTGTCAGGACATGTCCCATCCTTAGCATAGTCTACATCAGGCATTATAGAGTCTACATCAGGCATTATTTATGAAAAAATTGATGAGTGACACAGCAGAGAAGGGTTTAAAAATAATTTAACTAAAGTTTGGAGGGACTTGATACAGGATTATATGATGTGCATTTTTGTTTTAAATACTGACAAATAAAATATAGATTGGAGAATAATCTCTGCTATCTAATGAGTGCTTGCTGTGCACCTGGCACTGTGTTGAGTTTTTCTACATCATTTAATTTAATCCTTGTAAATAAGCCTAGTTTACAGATGATGAAATAGAAGCTTACTTACTCAGCTAGTAAGCGATGGACCTGAAATGTGGATCCAGGTCTGTCAAGCTCAAACTGCAAATGTTCACATCAGATGGGAGGGGATTTTTCTGCTAATTGTCATGTTGTTTTTATTCATTTCTATCACTCTACCTTATTGTTGATGCTAAGAAATAGAAAGTTAAAAAATATTGCTATAGACCCGTATTACAGGATATACAAACACATATATTGAATATGTGTTCGTGTTTTTGTTATATATTGGAGTTAAGAAGACTATGAGAAATGGTTCCAAGGTAAAGGGACTTACTTTATTTTAGTCCGTTTCATTAACTCTGAATGTTTATCACTAGACAGGCCGTAGGGACTATCTAATTCAATGTTTTAATTTTTTTGGTTGAGAAACACTGTATTCAAACAAGGTCTTGCTTGGAAGCTCAAAGATGGAAAACAGATTAAATGGAATAGCTTTACTGTTTGAATTTGGGATTGGAGAAAAGGATCCCCTCCTCCTATGTCCAGCAAATTTTCACTGATTGAGTCCAATATTTTTCTTTCTTAAGGTTTTTTTTGTTTTGTTTTGTTTGTTCTTGATAAACTCAGGTGCAGTGTAAAAGAGAAACACAAGAAGATTATTTTGATTGTGAAACTGGATGGCGGCACAGTGCCACAGTTTTAAGACTTCTTGTATTAAACTATTGTGCATTCTAAAAACGCTAGGTTCATGTGGAAGAAGAGAATCTTATTCTTGAATCACAAACCCATACCACTTTATGTGTGTGTACCTTTGGAATGCACTATTGGACTTTGTTTTAATTCAATGCTTTATTTGCTAATTTATTTTTATCTTGGGTAGCATTTAAAGAAGTTTATATTCCTTGAGGATATAAATCACTTTATATTTCCTGCGGATACAGAGGCTGGGCAAGTTGTGAGGGACCTGAGCTAATTTGTGTAATACTTTGGTAAGAATTAGGAAAAAGCAGCTTTTCTGGGAGACAGAGACAATTATGAAAGGGTGCTCGGGCTGCATGCAGCTACACTCTAAGACAGATAGCTTGGCAGGGAGCATAGGCTCCATCTCAGCTTCCAATCTTCCCCTGAACCATGCAATTTTGTGCATTGCAACAACTTCACAACTGTATATAGCAGACCTGAAATAACGTGCTGAAGTTCTGGAATCTGCTACTTACAGGGAAAGCCAATCCAGGATTCAAAGTCTTCTCACAAAAATTGCAAGTTCATATGAACAAATGATTAATACGTGAGTGAGTGTGTGTGTGTGTGTGCGCGCACGCGCGCGCACATAACTATGTAGTAGTGGAGTTGGGAGTTGATAATGCTTTATGAGACCCTGTTGGCAATGAAGTTAAGAATATGGGCTCAATTGCTTCACAGACTAGTTAAATTTTTTCTTTCCTAGGATTCAGGATATATTCTGGAACTTGGGCTCTTTTCAATAATCGACGTAATAGAATGAAATCCATGAGAAAGTGTGGCCACGATAGGGCAAATCTACCTTTACTGCTGTGGGGTGCGGGGGTATGCCTTCCCTGATGATGCTCTATTCATATGTATCTAATTGCTCCTAAACTTGAAGGGAGCATGTTCATATACTGGAATTCCATGGGCATTCTTTCTCCATTTTATTTTATTATAGTATTGAAATATGTTTCAAGATAATTTACCACAATTATTACCTAATTTAGAAAAATTTCACTGGGTCCTAGTGATTGAGGCTGAATTAAACAACTACTAGAGAAAGAATATACTGTAGATCATGCTCTATCATAGTGCATCAAATCTTAATTTATTTGGACCCTGGTAAGTTGAAAAATAGTTTTAGTTTTATAATATTTTCCTTGTTAATAATGTTTCACTTTATGTTTCTGCAGTAAATAAGGCAGATGTTGAAATTTTTACAATTAAAAATGATTTCTTCTTTTATGAGATTTTCTTTGTTCTAATGCCAGTCATGTTTTTGAAATAAAAGATTTAAGATATAAAAGATTCTTTTAATTGACTTTAAACTTTTGAGCATTGTGTCTAATTCTTGGATTGTAAAAGATTTCTAAGGGGATGTGGATAAAGACCTGGAGTTAGGAGATTTACATTATAGAGTCAGTCTTGTGTAATTATTAATAGAAAGTATCTGAGGACTACTGACTAATAGAGTCAGTTAAGGACACGGAGGCATATAAATGTAGCATACTGCTCTGCTATACTTAATATACACTTGCTTTTATAAGAAAGGCCATCCTTGCTCGAACTCTACAGTTGCCCAGAGGGTGGGTTCTTGCTTCCATGATTGAGATTATGGAGGCTTCTCCTGTGCCAATGAAAACAGTGACATTATGGTAGGTTGTGGCATGGTCTACAAAGATGAGCCTACCTAGGTGATTTGAAAACAACAAAACAGATAGTAATATTTCTTCTCAAACTTCATGATGTTGATACTTTAAGTGTATTTTTCTCTAGAAGTCATCTACCTACAAAGTTATGGGAACAATATTTTGTTGATTTTACCATTATCAAAGAATGTATGCCTAGTGTTTCAATACCAACTGTCACGACAGAAATTCCTGAGGCAGGTTGCCTATTGCCTTGCTAATTAATGTTAGAGAGAGTCTAGCATGTACTCTAGAGGGCACTGCTGTTCAATATCAGTATTCCTTCTGAGCTCTAGAAAGTGTAGCTATGGACAAAGCCATTGAACCTAGCAGATTCTAAGCAATTAACAATTATTTAGCTGAAGTTTTGCTTCTGTGTTTTCCTCCAAACAACATTTTTGTCCTACCTGGATTTAGTTTTCAAGAAACTAGGTGTTTTTCTCTCATCCTTCTCTTTTCTTTATTCTTTCCTTTTGTTTCCTTTCCTTTTTTTCTTTATTTTTGATTGAAGATGAACTATAACGTTTATTAGCACCAACATGATTTTGCCAACTTTATGAAAATTATAAATTCATGACAATATAAATATGTTGTATTTTATTGTCAAAATGCTTTTTGGGAAACGAGTACTTGAACTTTTTAAACTTAAGTGTATCTATTGGGGTGATTTCGGTGATGGTTGCACAACTAGCGTAAAGATGCTAGTAACAACTGAATTGTACCCTTAAACAGGTGAGCTTTATGGTATGGAATTACATCTCAAAAGCCATTAAAAATTGAATTCATTTTTTAATGATTGTTAGCTTACTATAATAACAAAATTATTAAGCTGTCAGAGAATCATTGACAGTGAGGGTGGGCTTGAAATCGTAGCAGAAAAGGACTCCACTGAATGGGTATTCGGTTCAAGTTTTAGTGCCAGTGCCATGCGATTATCAGTGAGGTATCGGATACAGTGGTGTGTTACTGTTGATAGCAAGCAATTTGTTACAAATAATAGTTAAAGCATCAGAGTTTTGAAATGATTTACCTCTTACCCAATTCAGAGCAGATAATTCTAACATAACATCACTCTTACTGACTTGCATTTTCTTATATTTTAGGGTGGAGTTACAAGAACTGCATGGGGAATTGCTTATAAGCCTGGTTAGATCCGTGGGGGTGTGTCACACATATTACTGGCATGTGTCAGGATGGAGAAGAAAGCCCGAGAGAAAAGCTTATATTTAAATTCGAGCTGTGAAATGACAAAACCTATTTGTTCTTTGCACATTCTCCTGTTCTCCTGTTTCTTCCTTCCCATATATGTCCTGATCTGACTAGACAGCAATGTTTCCCAAGATTATTTGAGCACAGAAGTATTTATTCCTGAAATACCTAACATTTTGAGGAACATAATGTTCCCAGAACTCTGTTAAGAAAATGCTGCTCTGTGAGTTCTAACTTGCCCAAAGCATTGTTTCTGCAGGAAAGACAAGGAAACTATTGCACACCCAGGTTAGAGGGCACTCTTATTCATATTTAAATATGCAAGCATGCTTCTTGCTTATCTCTCTCCATTCTGAGACTTGAGAGACTACCTTGTAGCTGTTAAGCTTAATTGCAATTGTTTAGTGCCTCTTACATTTTAATGTATATGTGAATTGCCTATAAAAATTCACTCTTTAATTTAGCAAATCTAGGGTTGGGCCCAAGATTCTGCATTTCCAACAAGCCCCCAGGTGAGGTTGAAGTTATTGATCCAAGGACTATATTTTATGTAACAAAAATCTTGAGTATAATTATATCAGAGATCTATATATTAGATCCAGAATAGAAGTGTGACTTTATTGAAGGCATACTAGTTCCTTCTGTGTTTCCTAAAGTTCAAGGACATAAACAGGTCTCTTCTGTCATAAAAGTCATTATGAAATGTTCAAAACCTTAACTTACCACTTTGTCAAAATATACTGACCCTAACAGTGAACTAGATGCATAGTTCTTTTTACAGGAAATAAATGAGTAAAGGATTTAGGGGCCCTTATTTCCAGTTCAATGTGACTTGATTTTTAATATTAAATTGAAAATGTCAAGATATTTCATTGTTTCTACAAAGTGAGTTCCACTGACTTGGGGAATTTGGCACATCACACTTCACAGAAGCACAAGGCAGTATTTTTGACCCCCAATGTCTTCATCCCCCAATGTTCGATCTGATTGTTACATATAGACCCAAATAAAAAAAAATTCTAATAATTGCCAGGAAACAACCCTGCTTAGTTTGTATGGAAGGATATATGCTTGTTTTTTGCGTTATTTGCTTGGGGAGGGCAGCAGGGAGGCAGGGAAGGGGTGCTATGAATGATGGGGTAGAAGAAAGTAAAAATATATCTTTAAATGCATAAGTTAAGGAAGTAAAAATCTACTAGTGAAGGGTCTAAAGCAAGAAGGACATTTAAGCACAATCTGGGTGGCAGAGGTTGTCGGGCATGATAGAATCTAGAAATTGCCTGGAATAGTTCTCTCAGTTGAGAGTTATTACCAATAACTCAGAGGAGATGAGTGGAGAATGGACTCAGAACCCCACATGTGCTCATCATAGTTTGTTATATTTAACTGTAACTCTACATGATAATTGTTCTCATAGAAAAAAAGGTGATTTCTAATGAATCACGGATAAAAGCCAAGATTAACTGTTTTGAATGCTCTTGAGTAATATTTAGTTACATCAAAAATTTTTAAAAACATCTAGTATTCAATCCCTTCTGAATTTAATTCTAGGGGTTCGTTGCCCAGATTGTCTACAGAAGCAGAGGAAAGAATTGATATTCTCAGTATTATTTTCTCAGGATGGTTTTGTGTCATAATGAAATGAACAGTGATACTAATATTTTTGAGGCCTACACAATAAAATATGTCCCCCAGAGCTTAGGAATAATGCGGACATATCACTTATCGTGGAAAGTAGTGTGTATAGTGGGGGTAAAACACTGTTGAAGTGGTTAGACAAACTGCTTGATGTGAGATAAATCACTTCTCTGGACTCCAGTTTTTTCCTTTGTCATTAAACAAAGAATCAGTGAGTTTACTTGTCACCTTTAAACTATTCTTTCCTCCTTTAAAAGGAAGACTCCTTCTCATTTCCATGACCACTCCTGTTGGTAGATTTTCTCACTTTTATTGCCCACTCTGTTTTTGCAAACACTGTGTTTCTTAAGAAAGCCTGTCTGCTTACAAGGTCCTTATCTGTCTCCCATCCCCACACCCTTCTTCCCTAATAGACTATAAGCTCCACGAACAGCAGCAGTTGAGAGCTTAGACTCTGAAGCTCTCCTAACTGGATTCAAATCCCACGTTTGCCATTTACTTACTATGTGAACCTTGAAAGTTACCTAACTTCTCCTTGATTTCCCTACCTGCAAAATGAAGGTACCAATAGTACCTACTTCCAGATTTTTGTGAGGACAAACGAGTTAAACCTTTGTTAACAGAACTAGAATTATGTCGGGCACTTGACCCTGTGTTGGTATGTGGTTGATCAAATACGTGAGGGCAAGTGCTACTGGTGATTAGTTCTCCAATCTCTCTCCCAAAGTTTTTAATGGTCTGTTCTTTAAGCACAGCTGTACAGGGAGAGGCTGGATTTGATGATGGGAGTGAGGCCCTGTGCATACTGTAAACATGGCTCCTATTATGGGCACAAAGACCGCATACATAGGGATTCTTTTCTGACTCCTGAGCCAGTGCCTCCTTTTCCTGGGTTTCCTGGGTATATTTTTATATAATACTCTATGAAATACCAGCCCTGTCCAGAAGCCTGTATTTTAAATTATTACACGAGTAATATAAAAAATAATATAGTACAATGGTGATAATCATGAGTTTTGTAATTAGACAGACCTAACTGACTGTTGGAAAGTGATAAAACCCCTCTGAGCCTTAGTTTCCTAGTTTATAAAATGAGGAATTACATGCCTTGGAGGGTTGTGAGATTAAATGGGATGCTATTTATAAAGTACTTAGAACGCTGGCCTGTGTTCAATAAACGGTAAATTCCACATTCTTCTTTTAGGTAGAGCTCAGCTTTAGCTGCAAATAATATAATTTTTTATAAATGGCATTTCTCAAGAGTGATAACATTCTATAGAATCACAGAATGTTAGCAATGGAAGAGAGTTTCAAGAATAACCACTCTGACCTCCCATGATGCAGAAGAATGAACTGAACCGCAGAGAGTATAAGTGGTGCTATGGAGAGGCCTCTTGACGTTTTGTCTGTGTTCCTTCTCTGATATTTTATTGTTTTTGTTTTTGTTTTTTTTTGCAACCCAGGACATGATGGGCACTCTATTAACAGTGTTTATTAAATAAATGTTAGAAAAATCAATAGCAATTGAGTACTTATAAAATCATTTTGCTAAGCAAGGGGACATCTTAAAATAGTCAAAAAGTTGTCCTTGCCTTAAGGCACTCCTATCTTTCTGAGGGAGTATAAGACACCTGTCTGTTAGCAACATTTCTCACAGTTGACCCATTCTTTTTTTATTGAGACACTTTTTTTTTTTTTTTTAATTTCCATGATTCCACACTCTTTCTTTCCTTCTGGTTCTCCCTTTTAAATGTCTTTTGCTGGGTCCTTCTCCTCTTTAACCTTAAATGTCTGATGTTGCTCCCTGCTCTGTCTGGGTGTTCTCCTTTCTCTCTAGCTGATCTCATTCAATCAGCTTCAATCACCTTCTATACCAACTGCTCTCAAGTTTCTGTGTGCACAGGAATCAAATGAGAAGCTTGAAAAAACAAAGATTCCTGCATCCAACATCCAGATAGACTGTTTCAGTAGGTCTGGTCTTGCTACTCAGAAACTTCGTTTTTTTAAAAAATATTTATTTATGAGCTATTTCACAGCTGTAGGGGCTGAGAACCTTTTTGCAGTGGGATAAGAGGGAATAGGTTAAAGATAAACATGCACACACTCTATGACCTAGAAAATTCATTTTCAGGAGAAACCCTGGCACTTTTGTGCCATGAAGTCCATTTGAGAATGTTCAGAGCTGCAGTATTTGTAATGGCAAAATAGCAGATGTGTGGATATGTAAGTTAGAGTATACTCTTACAATGAAACATCATATAGCTGTGTGAATAAATTATTACTACATACTTTATAAACATAATTTTGATCCCATTTATATTAATTTCAAATATAGGTAGAACTAAATGATATGTTATTTGGGGATCGGTCTATGAATAGTAAAACCATAAAGAAAATCAAGGACATTTAGATAACATGCTAGATAACAGTCAGATTGGGCAGGGTCGGGAGAGGGCAGTTAATGGACAGGATGTTACCTGGTAATATTAGTTTTCTTAATAAATGATGACTACTTTGGGATTCATTTTAAAAATTAGTCTTTGAGTGATAGATTTTCCAATAAAAAATTTAAAAAGTAAAGGGAGTGAATAGGAGAAGAAAATTGAAACGGGAGGCAATGGGCAATGTGTCTAGACAAACCTTTAGAAGAGTTTTTCTGTTGAGGGGAGGAAATGAGAAGGCAATAGCTGGAGAGGGGATGTAGATCAAGGAAGGAGGTTTTTGCTTTGTGTTATTGTTTAACTGGAGATAGTATGGTATGTCTTTATGCTGATGGGAATATTCCAGCAGAGAAGCAAACTACATGTTTTAATTCATTCTCTGCAGTGTTAAACTCAGGCAGATATCCTGGCTAAGAAGTAAGATTGTCAGAATAAAAATTTGTCTAGGTTAGAAAAATACATTCACTGGCCCTTTTTAATATACTTCCTTGAAACTTGAGCTCACGTATCCGTTTATTAATTGCTGAGGCACTTGTCCATATCTCTGGCAAGTGGATACTGTAAATATTCATTAGAATCTGCCATTTTCTTTCTGCTGACTTAGTCCTTAGTGTGTAAACTTTTCCAAAGTCAATTTTGTGTTCCATGATTTTAGAAAGTTACCCAATGAATGATTTTATTAGGATGGTGCTTCTATTTTTCATATCATAAGAATGTGCTGTATTTAGACTTAAAGTACACTCTGGAATGTGAAGTTATGGCAAGTTTTCTTTGCTCAAGAGAATGAGATCCTTTAGGTTGGAGCAATATCTTTAAAGGAATTAGACTGAATATCTTCAAGTTCCCTTACGATATTTGTTGATTTTTGTCCTCATAATTTATTTTAGGGGTATCAACCATAGACATGGTGGGGGCTGAAGCAGCATAAAAATCAGGTAAATAACAAATTTCTGAGGAAATAACTTCGGAGTGTCTTCCAGAGGACAACCCCTCCCAGTCTGTACCACCTTCCCTCCCAGGCTGTACCACCATTAGAAAAACATTCTGGCTAAATGTGGCAACCATTTCAGCATGCAACCTGAGGTTTTTGTGAATAAAACTTGAACTTTAAATTCACAATTTTTGGGCTCTATGACTGTAAAGATAAGTTGATATTCACTTGTCTAATTTCTATTAAGAGATACAGTCTTTGCCTAATGATTTACAATTTTAAGCACGTTTTTTGAAAGTTAATATAGCAGTTTATAAAGCAGGATTGAAGCAACAGGCAGAGTTTGAAATGTATTTTTGATTATTTTGACTTTTATCTCTACTTTTGTCTTATGTTGTTTTGGACTGGAAGAAGGCAGGCCACCTAATGGGCTTTGGCATGTCTGTTTAGTCAGTTAATCATATCATGAGCACAGACAAAAAGGGAAGAAAATGGAAATGAGATTTGTTACGGTCTGAGGCATTCTGCTAGGACTTGTCTCTTCCTGAGCTGAGATACGGTCCTTTACCTTAAGTCTTTCCTAAAACTGCATTCTGAATTCCAGCTTATAAATCTTTAGCCTATTTTTCTAAACCTCAGGTCACACTTTTTATATAATGTAGTGGCCATAGACATTCTCTTTGTAGACTTGACAAAATCTGGAATACCCAGGGATTTGAAATGAATCATGATAATGTAGCTGTCCAGGTTCCTGGGCTCTGTGGTAGGATTTCCTTCTTTGGAGGGGGTAAACAAGGTAGGTAAAGAAAGAAATACACCATCTTTGTAATCTTTAGGAAAGGACAACCTGGAGGGACCTGGGGTTTAATTTATATATAAAAGTAAGCAACTGTCCAAGAGAGTCCATTCTCAACCAAAAGAATTTACCTGGAGATCTACAAAAAATTACCTAAAAATTACCTAGAATTGCCTAAAAAATATATTATGCCCTTTTATTTGCTTTCCCTTACCCAATTTGGATACCCTGATTTCTCAGAGCATATGGAGGAATTAGAAAATCATGGAGTTTGAGATTTAAATTGGGGATAGCGTGGAATGATTTTATGCTGATAGGAATATTCCAGCAGAGAAGGAAACTATATATTTTAATTCATTCCTTGTAATATTAGACTCAGGCAGATGTGCTGGCTTCAAAGTAAAATTGTCAGAATGAAAATTTGCTTGATTTTGACTCTCCAGGCCATTTGAATATGCCTTTGCCTTTCCACTGAAAAGTCTTCTCTTTATTCAGGTTGATAGAAGGCATAGTTTTCTAGGCATGGATCCTCAAATTGGTGGATGCGAATCCATGTTATTTTCAAAATTTTATCAATTTGGCATGGTAACCCTGAGGATCTAATTCTGATAAAAACCAATCCACCCATGAACAAAATTAATTGGGAATTATATAAATTTAGGTTAAAAAAGGAACAGCAAATTTATTTTTAATAGATGCAGACTATTTAAGAGAAAATATTTCATACTGTGATCTGTAGAAACCAAGGTTTCAAAGAAGAGTCTTTTGTACTTGGAAAACTTGGTTCTGATTGAATGTCATATTTCATGTAGGGATGACTCAATTTAAGAATTAGATTGATTCAAGGCATTCACAAATTATACATCTCTTTCACTATTTGCATTATTTCTCTTTATTTTCTTTGAATGATATTTTGATGTATGTTTAGCTTCTTATAAGGGTCAACTTTTGAAAAATCAGAGAAATTTCTTTACAAAATTAAAATACAAATGTTTCAGCAAAGTGCATTTCAAGCTGTATTGTGATTACCAAAACAATATTACATTGTTATAGAAATTTAGAAAATAATGGAAAAGATATAATTCATAAACTTACTACTTTATTTTTTAAAGATTTATTTATCTATTTTAGTGAGAGATAGAGAGCAGAGGAAGGGGCAGAGGGAGAGAGAGAATCCTGATGCAGACTTCCCACTGAGCATGGAGCCCAGCATGGGGCTCCTCATGGGGCTTGACATGGAACTTGTCACAGGGGCTTGATCTCAGGACCCTGAGATCATGACCTGAGTTGAAATCAAGAGCTAGCTCCTCAACAGACTAAGCCACCTGGTGCCCCAAGCTTACCACTTTAATACAAGTGTTTAACACAATGATGTTTGTGTTAAACACTTGTTAAACACTTGTTAACACACCCCAAATATGTTTATTTTATCTTTGCAGTGTTACAAGATTAATTGTTCATGCACCACACTCAGTGATCCATACAATATGTGCCCTCCTCAATACCCACCACCAGGCTCACCCAACCCCCCACCCCCTCCCCTCCAAAACCCTCAGTTTGTTGCTCGGAGTCCACAGTCTCTCATGGTTCATCATGTACCTCATTAAACTTTCTTACATGTATACTTTGTAAAGTAATAGTCAATGAGTAAATACAATTCTGTGATTTTTTACAAAAAGTGAGGACAGATGTAGTATATAAATTCACAGATTTTTACCTCTTTTAATGAATTCATCATATCCATTGTGGAATATGAAATTATTTTATTCACATTATTATTAATTCTTAGTTATTTTTGTTAGAAACTTAGATGGATACCCATTTTCACTTATGTGTATCTATATATTCAAATGCACATAATTGTACATATATTTTACTAAAATAATTTAAATTTTGATTGAGTTTTCTAAAGTTTGGTAGATTTAAAGTAAATTCAACTACACTTAACGTAGCTAACACATTACTTATGCTTTTACCACCTTTTTAAAATGACTTAGTAACACTTTTTTTCTGTGTTCATGGAAAAACAAGATGAAGAATATGTTCACTCGTAGATGCACATGCAAACATATCAAATTATATAGTGATTTTGAGATTGTACCATTTGACTAGATGATACCACAATTTGTTGCTTTTTTTTATGTGAATGTGTGTGAACATCAGTATTCGTTAACTAAAAAGAAAACTAAACAAATACTATTTTTTTAAGTATCAATAAGAATTTGCTTGAAAATAACGATGTGGTAAGTATACGAAAAGTAGACAAGTACTCTCTTATTTTCTTAAAGAGGACTTTAGGTTTCATTGTGTATTTCATAGCTAGTGATGATAGAGAAGTCAAAATACAGAATCCTGGAAAAATTCTAAACAACAGACATTTTTTACTGATTACATTTTTAAAATCCAAACATCACTTTTTGAAAAGTAAAGCATGAGAAAACAAAAACACTTCCTTATTTAAAGATAGTTTTTCATAATCCTAAGCCGTCTCTTTACATTTACTCATTTTGTAAAAAAAAATCAGTCATGCTGCAAACATCTTCCTTAAACAATATCGAACATATTCTCTAAACACAATCAAACATATTCTCTAAACAATACCTATATGTTTCAGTGAAGTTTCTGGAAAAGAAACTAGAAGATTGCTAGACATAGCCAAAATCTTATCAGCTTCTGTTTATTTTTCACATGCTCTAACATATAATAAAATTTCTAAAACTACAGAGACAAAACAGGACTTACCTATACATTTTGATCCTGAATAATGAAGAGATCCTCTCTTCTGCCTATCCAACTTCCCTGAGATTTCTACACAAACAAATGACTCTCATGCATCATGTGTGACCTATGAAGAAGTTGAAGACAAAGGAGGAAATCCCACATAATTAAAATCTAACTTGCTAAACAAGTCTGAAGGAATCAACTTGAACCAATAGCATGACTCGTGAAATGAAATCAGAAACAGGGAATTTCACAAATCAGTAAGAATTTTATTTATTCTGGTAAATTGTGACTAAACATGATAGCAGGGGATGGCTATATCATGAAAGCTTGCAACTACTCCACATGGTCTAGAGTCAGTCTTTTTAATTTAAGAGGATGTGATACTCTTGCCTGTGTTATATTGTCATACACCTCCTCCTTTGCCACAGCAAGCTGAGGATGATCAAAAAATACTTTCCAAGCCCTAATGAGTACTACTATCTCTAAATTCACCCTTCTCTGTGATGAAATACTGTTTTTCTTGTAGAATATGAAACAGATTCAGAGAAGTAATTGAATAAGTGTACAAGTTGTGGAATAAGCAAGCAGAATGGTTGGAATTAAAATTGACTTTGTCTTTTTCCAAATAAGTCTTTTGAAAAAAGTATTCTAACTCGCGGCTGCTAGCAGATGAGTGAATGGTATAGTGTAGTAAGAGCATGTGTGAGGTGAGCCTAAGGAGGGGCATACAGGCCAGGACAGAGCCCATGAAAACACAGAGGCAAGAATAGTGTGGAAGTGAGAAAGGATATCTCTGTGTCATGTGTTGGGAGGGAGTAGGAAATATATCTGGAAGGTTGTGCTGAGGTACTTTGTGAGAAATAGTGCGTACTAAAGAATTAGAATGTGTAATTGAATTAGATTGGGTACTAAAACTTAAATTTTAGTTTTAGTTTATTCACCAACTAATTGTGTAGCCTAAGGAAAAAAAAATCACTATTCCTTTATGAATCCGATTAACCTACTGAGAAAGAAAGCTGAATTAGATGGTTTTAGAGGACTCTTCAACTCAAATTCTATGCCTTTATCTTGTAAATCACTGATAGCTATTGGCTAATGAATTCACTCAAGGACTGCAATTGGACAGGTGTTCAATTTCTTACACATTTTTTATATAATGTGCACATCAGACGAAACCCTTCCCTTATATATTTTCATTGATCCTATATCTCATGCCTGATATTTTTTTGTGGAAAAAAAAAAAAAGCAAAACTCTTGTACAAAGTTACCTAAACAAACCATTTTCATTTTACATGTTAACATTTAAGGACTTTTAACATGTACGAGTTTTTTTCGTGTTGTTATATCATAATGTATAACTTTGTATTATGCTTTTTATTCTTCATGTAATTTTTATATTAGTACTTCTGTGGTATTCAATTTTTATTTCTAGTAGCTGTATATATTATTTTAGTAGCTGTATATGTACTTAATAGTTGCATAAAATGTGCATTATAACTTTTTATTTTGATGTAATTTCAAACTTAATATATGCAGATATAGTACATAGATTCATCAATTATTAACAATTTCAGTGGCTACATTTGAAAGGGTGAATCATCTTGTACTGAAGAGATTTATCATAAAATACTGAAAGCATCTCCAAATGTTTTTAGATATTTTCTTTTTTTTAACTGTAGGCAATTCTTTTTTTTTTTAAAGATTTTATTTATTTATTTGAGAGAGAGAGTGAGAGAGAGAGAGAACATGAACAGGAGGATAAGCTGGGG
This sequence comes from Nasua narica, assembly GCA_028533885.1. Lineage (NCBI taxonomy): Eukaryota > Metazoa > Chordata > Mammalia > Carnivora > Procyonidae > Nasua > Nasua narica. The sequence goes on from CM052800.1 coordinate 48,525,639, forward strand.
GAGAGTCAGAGAGAGATGCAAGAAGAGAGGCAGAAGCAGACTCCCCACTGAGCAGGGAGCTCAATGGAGGGCTGGATCCCAGGACCCTGGTATTATGATATAGCCGAAGGCAGATACTGTTTTTTTTCTCCCCAAATATGTTTATTTTATTTTTTCAGTGTTACAAGATTGATTGTTCATGCACCACACCCAGTGTTCCATGCAATACGTGCCCTTCTCAATACCCACCACCAGGCTTGCCCATCCCCCTCTCCCCTCCCCTCCAAAACCCTCAGTTTGTTGCTCAGAGTACAGTCTCTCTCCTGGTTCATCGCCCTCTCTGATTTCCCCCCATTCACCCTTCCCTTCCTTCTTACAATGCCCTCCATGATTTTCTTTATACTCCACACATAAGTGAGACCATAAGATACTTGAAGGAAGGTACTTAACCAACTGAGACACCCAAGTGCCCTGAGTAGGTAATTCTTTCCATGACCATCTTCACCAATATACTTTTTTTCATTCTACTGCTAAATTTTTCCTTGAAATAAATGGAAAGGAAAAATAATTTATTGGGCCAAATTATATAAATATTATAATGACTTTAAAAAATCTTTTAAAGATAATTTTTTCAAGGATGTGAAGTATTATCTTCTGGTTTTTGTTGGCAGCTATTTCTCCCAATGATGGCATGCTCTTTCTCCTCCAACTTTGTAATTCCTGGAGCACTTAGCAAAGGCATTTTTTAGTCAATAGGTGCCTAGTCAACACATATTATTTAAATGTCCAGTAAGTGAGTGTATTAATGCAGATCTTAGCCCTATCACTATTCACAACAGAACTTGGGAGTGAGTCAGGGGAGTGGTTGGGGAAAAAAAACTGCATAACAGTAGAAAGCGACTTCCTGCTTGCCTGTGATGAACTTAACACAGAGAGAGAGGTGGGGCATAAAATTATGGTTTGCGAGGCAAAGGAATTGCTTACAGGGACTACTTCGAAAGATGTTGAATCTTAATCTTCAGATCCTCAGGGAGTGGCGGGATAGGTCTTAACTTTTCTATTCTTAAGGGGCAACCATTGTAAGAATAAGGAATAAAGGATGACGTTATACAAAAAATACCAGAATCTTCTTTTTCCTTGTCATATGCTTGATTTTATTCCTTCAGTTGTGAACTCACAAAACCCAATTTAGGAGGACTGACATAAACAGGATTCAGGGAAATAAAAGAGATCTTTTATTTTAGTGGAGAATAAATCATGCCATGTATGAGCCATCAAGATTGGTTCTTTTGCCTGCCTAAGCTGAGAGGGAGAGATCATGGTAAAGAAAATATCTCCAAATATGCAAATGTATGTTAATAAGCCTTGCTTTGACAGAAGTATGAATCATTCATTGGAGCCCGTCATAACAATATAAACAGAGAAAACAACCAAAAAGCAGATGATCTAAGAAGGTGTGGGCCAGTGATATCTTCTTTGAATTTGGAGCTTAAATGTTTAGTCATCGGGTTCAGGGTAGCACAGTCATATGGCTATGGTTGGTAATGAATGTGTCATGAGCTCCCTCACAGAATTATTGTATATAGAGAAAAAGAAAATGGATGTGTGTACCATTTGAAAGTTATAAAATGTTATATAAATAGACACATTTAGGTTTATTATAAATGCCAATTTTTAAAACAAGTAATAATTGGATTTTGTTTGCGTGGCCAAGTTTAATTTTACATATTCTCATTTGTAAGTAGTTGGAAGTTAGGGAATAAGTATGTCCCACTATGTTTCAAAGGCTTTTGTCTATTCAGAAGGAAAGTGAAAACAGTAAACACTTTGGAGTTAGAATACACCTAGAATCAAATCGAGGTTCTTCTGCTTATTATACAGCAGGGTTCAGAAAAGTAGTTTATGAGCCTCAGTTTTCTCATACATGTACAAATGTAGTTAAAGTACCATTCTCATAGAGTTGTAAAAATTAAATTCAGTCAAATCAAATCAAAGGAAGAACAAATGTAAAGCACCTGGCATGTTCAACATAATTCACCTCCGATGCTCAGGAGAGTATGTGTATGTACGTGTGCAGGGGTAACAATTGCCTTAGACGTGTAGCGCATGTAATTTGAAAATGGCCCTGGGTGTTTCTAAAATCCCCACCCACCTAGATTCACACATGTGATCTTGCTTCTCCAAACCAATCTTATTCCTAAAGCATTTGTTCAAACAGAGTTTAAGTAATCCAAAACTTATTACAACCTGTGATGGCTTCATGTTGGCAACCAGTGATTTTCTTGTACATACCTCATGTAAATTTTTTAAACCAGTTTCTAATAATAGGAACAGATCAAAGACACATGTTGGTCATGGGTTCCTTTTTATCTCGTTAAAGGAAGAAGTATGTATCATTTACCTCTCTCCTAAGGTTTCCACATCAGTCTTCCTTGGGCTGCATAGAATCATTTTCTCCTATGGAGGGTGATTTCCTGCACATATACACAAACTTGATTCTTGCACTTTTTCTCTACATTCAGAAAATCCATCAGGGGAAATTAATACAATACATATTAATAGACAATGTAAGTGATCTTATAAACCGAAGGTTCTGGCTGATAACCCCAATTAAAATGATCCAGTACATCCACAAAAGGCTCTTAAGTGATTTTTTATTTGGTTAATAACAAGGTAACAGTATGAATACATGCAACTGTTAGAAGTAGTATCTATTTTCAGATTGATCACATTATCAATTAATGACTATTGGCCTTACATGTTTCTTCAATACTGCCCAACCACATAGCTAGGTTTCTCTGATTAGTTTCCAGTTTAGTCTTTATAAAAACCACTTCAGATCTTCTTTACTCTTCCCCAGATGTTTATTTTCTATTCTTTATTCCCTGCCCTTGCTTTTAACTGATGACTTACAGTTCTGCTGTTGGAGAAAAATACAGATGCTTTCAGATGGCCACTCCTTCAACTATTTGTTATATCTATATATCTTACTCATCTGCCTATATCTTCCTATTATAGTGCAAGAGGTTTTTGTCCTCCTTTGGGAGGCTAATCTTTTCATTTGTGCTTTGTATTCACATCTTCATCCTTCCTCTTCCTGAACCTGCTTCTCCAGTATTCCCCATCTCTACAAGTCCCCTCCCATTCATTCAGTTTCTGACACTAGAAATCTGAATATCATTGACTCCATCTCTTTTCTCAGTGTCTAATGTGCATAAATATTTATTGAACCCTTTCTTTTCTGTCTTCAGCCCCACTGCCCCATATGACTCCAGGGTCTCAGCTGGATTACTGCCACTCTCTTAGCTTCCTGCCTCAAGTCTTTTCCCACTCTAGTACATTCTTCATACCTACAGGAATGACCATTTGCAAATTGAGTTATGTCACCATTCTTATAAAAACTCTTCAGTAGCTTTTTTGCATTTAAGACACAGTTCATTTTCCTTAACATGGATGGCAAAGCCCCACAGCATCTGGACTTTATGTACTTTTTTACCCTTCTCTCCTACCTACTTCAGTTCAGCACTTTATATTCTATCTACTAAGTTTCCTTTGGATACTCGAATATATTGCCCTTTCTGTCTCCTCCAGGTCTGCTCCCTCAGCTTGTACCATATTTTTCTACTTTTTTCAATACATTTATTTTAAATTCCCAAATCTGACTAATCTTTAAGGTATGCTTATAGGCTTCTTTCTCTACCAGAGCTTCTTGATTCTTAGGATAGGTTTGTTCTTCTTCAGGGCGATCCACCTCAGTTTGCTTCTTCTTTTATTCTCATTTCAGAACTCAGCACACTTTCCCAAATTATTCCACAGTAGACCATAGGCCTGGCAGGGGGGACTGCTATGTTTTCAGAGCCTGTCATCTTTGTCAGGTATGTGGTTAAGTATTCATTCATGTGGATGAGAAGTGCCATAACTATGTTTGAGCTTTTAAAAAAAGTTCTTGTAGGACACATGGCAATATCCTTCTGATCATTTTTCAAGACAGAGTGCTCAGCTGCAAAGTATATGAGTATCTGTGTTTTAAAATATAGATTTTGTGTTGGTTTAGGTATGGTAAGGTCAGCAGATCAGGAGATGATGGCCACTGAAAAGATTTTTATGTACTGTTCCCAAGAGGAAGGAGCATGCCATACTAGGTGGGGCCACATGGGAAGCACCAGAGTTAGTCAGGAGGCAGAGAGAGAAAGGAAGAACTACATACAAGAGCTTTTACTGTGATTTCTGTAGAAAGAAGCAAGGTAAGCAGGCATAGGATGGGTAATTTGAATAATTTCATTGGGCTCTGTGGTATAGGAGCTCTCCCTAAGTTGTCTGGTACACAGCCCTGGATACATGTACTATAATTGTGGGCACATTCTTCTATGACATGGGAGTAATGGCTCAGAGTGTAAGAGCTCAAAAAAAAGAGGTGTTTGGGATATGAGCTCTGGCTTGGCTGGTTTGCCTATGAAGGATTCACTCATGGGTGGAGTTATTTTCTGTTTCTGAGTATTAGCTAGCCCTGGGAGCAGCAGTCCCTCTAGGGCTAGCAAAGACCCAGATATTAAAGCATCAGAGCACTTAATAAACGTGACAGCCTCTAGCTGCTACTTTTGTCAAGGTTTGCCTCAGTTTTAAAGCCAAGGGCATTTTCTTCTCAGAAGCCAATGATTGAGTAAAGTGATAATATAAGAATACGGCTCTTGCCACATAATATGGATTTCTCTAACAGTGATATTTACTCCAGAGTTCCCAGTTGATAGGCAGAGATTTTATCAGACAGGCATTGCTGTCTGAACTTCCCTGCCCAAACCCACTCCCTCCCTTTTCCTTTAACAGGTGTTAACTTCTCAATAAACCTTTGTACTTTTACTTTGTCTCATTGTTTATTAGCCAGAAAATCAAATTTGTACTAGATAGTACTGAGAGAACTCCAAGAAAACATACATCCAGATGAAATTTGGGGACCAGATCACTCACCTCCCAGCTGGTAATGAGGATTTGGCAGTAGGGTGCATGTCAACAGCCTCTAGCACAGGTGGTGGTGTGATATTAAAACTCTCACCACCAGTGAGCTAGGCCAGCATGATAGAAGTGAATGTACAGCCAGTGTGCTGATTCGTGTATTCGAAAGATATGGAGGAAGTGGTAGACCTAAGGAGAGTGAAATTGCATGTTTGCTGCTAGGTTGTGTGTATGCCCCATAATGCAGTAATAATGATAATGAAAAGTTGAGGGAAATTAATGTAATTGAGAACCTAGTATGAGATCCAGAGGTTCTCTTTGGTCATTTGTTAAGAAACCCTCATCTCATGTAGTAGGTGAACAGGAAAACTGAATACCAAGCCCAGGATTGGATAGAGTGGCTCAACTCCCATGATTGTTGAATGCTCAACAGAGACAGGTCTGTTATTCCAAAGTCAGCGCCCTACTTGGGAAGACCTGGGACCTAACCCATGGAATGTAGATAGCTGACTAGATGTCCCTAAAGATTTTGATTCTGCAAACTTCTTTCAAGCCTTCTGAATCTGCAGAAGTAGATCTTTTGTGTCCTTTGAGAGCTAGTATTCTGCAGAGAGCCTCTTCCCTGTAAGGTGATAGCTGTCCTCTTCAGGAGCTGCACGCACCTCCTCTCCTGATTGCCAGTCGGGGTAAGTCACAACACAATCATCTGGGAATGTGTCAGGCCTGAAGAGAGAAGAAAAAATCTATATTACAAAGGAGCTGCAAAAGTTAGTAGCAGGTGCCAGGGGCTGTGGCAGCACTTTCCATTTGACTGGATTTGGAGGGGGCTTGATCAAAGGGTCTGGAACATAAGGCTGGGTAAGGAGGGGTTGATTGAGTTGGGGCAGTCTTTCAGTATATAGGATATAACACCTGCTGAGGTACTCAGGGAATGGTGTCAGTTTGCTGCTGGAGTGGCTCCTAGAAGTCTGGAAAAAGCAATGGCCCATGTTAAACAAGGTTGAAATTCCAGAATATTGGTAAGAGACAGTAGAGGCCAAGCGATCAAAGGACTCAGAGAAGTAGGCATGGTGGAATGGAGATATTATGGAAAACCTCATCAGAAAATTATGTTTCATGGGAGAGCCGAGCTAATACACCATTTACCAAGGTCATCAGGAACATGCTGGTGAGAGGGGTACCCCTAAGGGATCAACTTGTTCCATTTTGCCTGGAACTGTCTAGGCTTTAAAACTCAAAGTCTAACACTCTGGAAATTCAATCTTAGGTAAACTGGCACCGTTGGTCACTCTAGCACAGTATCACTAAGTGTTGGTATGATGGATGCATAAATGAGATGGCCACAGTGGGAGAGATGGAGGCTCCATATGGGTCCAAAAGCTTGTGTTCCCACCTACCAGCATTAGCCTAACTAATGCCTCTTTAGAATGTCCAACCTATCACCAACAAAGACACACTGAAACCACAGGGTGGCACTGTTCCTTAAGGACACCAACTGGCTACCTGATAGTATATTTACTTCATTGGACCCCTTCCATCCTGAAAGTGCCAGCCATTTCTTCCTTATAGGACTAGACATCTATTCTGGATATGGGTTTATCTTACCTACTCAGAGGGTCTTAGATAGCAGCCTGATTGGGGTGTTGTGAACATTCTAACTGGGTAATTCCTTATAATCAAGAGTACAGTTTTTGTTTTTGTTTTCTCTGGAGATACTTCTTGAATAACTGATTTCATTGTAATTGCTCAAGTCACCAAAAGTACTGTATATTGTCCTGTGTATTCAGAGGTGAAATGAGAATGTCTGAAAATACCACCGGCTATTTACTTTCACTTTTTGACATGTAGGGAAAAAAACCCCCAGAGAAGTCATAGGTTATTTTTTGCTATGAAATATGTTCTCTTCAGGTTATGACTAAGTGTAATTTGAGGTGTGATGTGGGTAGACTTACTTTTTCCACTATCATATCTTTTGTATATGTTTTTTCATTTTGGAAGGATTTTCAAGTATCATAAGACCATGGATTGTTATTTAAAATTGATATTAAAATTATATCAAAGGCAGTATAAAAGTCTCACAAGCATTCGGACATAGTTCTTGTTCAATGTTAAGAAAGTATTATTTAGAAGATTTTTTTTCTAATATCATTAATGGTATGAAAGATAGGAAAGATGAAAAGTGGAAAGAATTTAATTGTAATCGTAAAGTCAGAGACAATGCCTCATCATATATTGACTTGAATGTATGACAATATTTTTTAAGTAGTTACTTTTGAAAAATGTAACTATAGCTGTGCAGTGTTGTAATTTAAGGACCTTAGAACATATTAAGTTATGGGTATGGATTCCCATGGTGAGTATGGCTCCAAATATCCTGTTGGGAAACACCAGGACATCCTGCAAGAATATAAACCAGGCCTCTGGCAAAGGAGGAATTTCATTGGAGAGGATGAAAGAGAAGAAGTGTTATGGAAGATGACATTATATTAAATATTGGCATAAAAACTTTTCTTTCGTTTGTTTTTAGATGCTTTAAAAAACAGTTTATATATGTTTAAAACAGTTGCTAAAAAAAAAAAAAAAAAGCAGTTGCTAGACCATTATGAATACAAAAGCTTCCCCAAGAGAGGGAAGTACTTAGAAATATTTAATGATATTAATTAATATTTATTAATAAAATATTAAGTATTATTCTGGGGATGGGCATGTTATTTGGGGGAATAAAATATAGATAATTGAGAAATTAAGCAGACAGGGGCGCCTGGGTGGCTCAGTGGGTTAAGTCTGCCTTCGGCTCAGGTCATGATGTTAGGGTCCTGGGATTGAGCCCCGCATTGGGCTCTATGCTCAGCGGGGAGCCTGCTTCCCCCTCTCCCTCTGCCTGCCTCTCTGCCTACTTGTGATCTCTTTCTCTCTGTCAAATAAATAAATACCATTTTTACAAAAAAAAAGTAATTAAGCAAACAACATAAGAAAAACATGGCAGTAATAAAGGCGACAGAAGTTATAACAAATATAAAAATTATGCAAATATATATGAAAAGTTTCAACAGATGTAGTAAAAAATGAAGTTCTAATGGTTTCAAAAGGAAAATCTAGTGGTTCAGTCACTTAAGTGTCTGCTTTTGGCTCAGGTCATGATCCCCGTATCCTGGGATCGAGTCCCACATCAGTCTATTTGCTTGGCAAGGCACCTGCTTCTCCCTCTGCCTGATGCTTCCCCTGCTTGTGCACTCTCTCTCTCTCTCTTTCTCTGACAAGTAAGTAAGTAAGTAAGTAAGTAAATTAATTAATTAATTAATTAATTAAGTATTAAAAAAAGGAAAATCCAGTGGTCAGAAACCTATGCATTATCAGATACACAACTAAATAAGAAGAAAGTTAAAGAGAGGAAGAAGAACAAAGCAAGCAAACATGCAGAGAAGGTAAGGGCGGGGGTCCAAAGCAACAACATTAAACAGGGTAAAGAGGGTAATTTTGTATTGATCAAAAGGTACACAAACATACAACAATTAAAAAGTTGAGAATAATAATAACAACAGATGTAGAAGATATAAGAAATGATAATTGTGAAACTATAATAAAAATATTTAGTGTTCAGAAAATGACTTCTGAAAAAAATGAAACTTATTGAAATTGAATCAAGAACTAGTAGACTTGGACAGGAAACAACTGTGGAAGAAATGAAAAACATATAAACATTTTTTTCCTAAAACTATCTGGATGGCTAATGTTTCAGGAAATATTTCTATGCTGTCTTTACTGTTCCCTTAACTGTATAGAACATCCTGAAGTCTTTTCAGAGAATTTTATAATGCTGACTTTATCTTGGCTAATTGAAATCTTTTTTTTTTTTTTTTTTAAAGATTTTATTTATTTATTTATTAGAGAGCGAGAGACTGAGAATGAGAGGGGAGAAGGTCAGAGAGAGAAGCAGACTTCCGCAGAGCCGGGAGTCCGATATGGGACTCGATCCCGGGACCCCGGGATCACGACCTGAGCCGAAGGCAGTTGCTCTACCAACTGAGCCACCCAGGCGCCCTATCTTGGCTAATTGAAATCTTGATAGAACATTAAGAAATATACTAATCTAGTTCTGAGGAATTATTATTATTATTTTTAAAGATTTTATTTATTTATTTGACAGAGAGAGATAGATCACAAGTAGGCAGAGAGGCAGGCAGAGAGAGATGAGGAAGCAGGCTCCCTGCTGAGCAGAGAGCCCGATGTGGGGCTCGATTCCAGGACCCTGAGATCACGACCCGAGCCGAAGGCAGAGGCTTTAACCCACTGAGCCACTCAGGTGCCCCAGTTCTGAGGAATTATTAACTGTATTCAAATAAATAAGCCTCTGGGTCTGTCTTTTCTAGAAAAAGCTTCATAAAGTTCTTGATATAAATTACAAGTCAAACGCTTGTAATTGAGAGTGTTTGCCTTCACGATTTTCGCTTTGGGGTTGGGATTTGAAAACTCTGTTTTTAAATTTTACTTATAACATACCTAACATGTCCTATTAGGTCTTTAGTCAGACTAAATTCGAACTTGGATTTTTCTCTGAACTTGGATTTTTTTCTGCCTTCACCCTGAGGATTGTCAAACAAGTAAATTTCTTAATTTTGTTTGGTTGCATTTGTTGTAATTTTGAACAGGTTAATTTTTCATTTATTTTTATTGGTATTTAGGGCTAAATTCAAGATAATCTACTGGTTTTCCTCAGGCTTAATTGAGATATAATTGAGACATAATATTGTGTAAGTTTAACACTTGTAATGTGATGATGTGACAAACATATATATTGCAAAATATTGTCCTTCACCTCAATTACCATTTTATTGTTGTTGCTGTTGTTATGAGAACATTAAAGCTCTAATCTTTTTTTCTTTTTTTTTAAATTTTTTTATTAACATATAATGTATTATTTACCCCAGGGTACAGGTCTGTGAATCATCAGGCTTACACATTTCACAGCATTTGCCATAGCACATACCCTCCCCGATGTCCATATCCCTACCCCCCCCCCCTCCCAGCAACCCTTAGTTTGTTTCGAGAGTTTAGGAGTCTCTTATGGTTTGTCTCCTTCCCCATCCCATCTTGTTTCATTTCTCATCTCCACCCCCCCATAACCCCCTGCCCTGCCTCTCAAATTCTTCATATCAGAGCGATCATGTGATAATTGTCTTTCTCTGATTGACTTATTTCGCTTAGCATAATACCCTCTAGTTCCATCCACGTGGTTGCAAATGGCAAGATTTCGTTTCTCTTGATGGCTGCATAGTATTC
>CM052800.1:48536347-48569390 GCA_028533885.1 Nasua narica
TTTACAATTTGATTCTCAGATGTCTTTGCCTGAGGTGGAATTGCCCCACCCTTGCCCAGGGAGGGGCCAAGCAATTCACTCAGGTTCGCTCTTGGGAGTCTTTGTTCCCTTAGCGCTTTCCGTACCGCCCTGGAGGCCGGGAATGCAAATGGCGGCTCCCAGTCTCCGCTGGAGGAGCTGAGCGCTGGAGTCCCTGCTCTTCAGCACGCCCTCAGAGGAAAGCAGTCAATCACTCCCGTCTCCCGGGTCTGCACAAGCTCTGAGCTCAGCCAGCGGTGGCAGCGCGCCTCTATCTCTGGCGCACGGCCCCGTCTGGAGTCTCCAAACCCAGCAGATTCCTGCTGTGCGCTGCTGCGCCGCTCCTCCCCAAGGAGGAAGGAGGAGGTCTCTCTGGAATGCCTTATGTGGTCCCCGCTCGAAGGGCCGCGGCTTCGCTCTAGGGTAAGTCCCAGCTGGAAACGCACTGCGCGGCTCTTTCTCTGCCGGCGGCTTCTCTGCCCTGATATCTGGGAACTCTGCCGCACTCAGACACCCCCGGTCTCTTTATGATCTCGCGTGTCCTGAAACCACTCTGTTCCCGCAAGGGCCAGACCTCCGGCCTAGCCTCTGGAGCAATGTCCCTCAGCGGAGCAGACTCTAAAAGTTCAGATTTTGTGCTCCGCGGCTCTGCGGCTGCAGGGAGCCGGCCCCTCCCCCCGCGGTCTCTCTTCCCGTCACTTTGGAATCACTTTTCCAAACGTCCTACCTTTCTGTAGGTGGTCGATTTTCTGCTCCTAGAATTGCTCTTCTTCCTCTCTTCTCTCTCCTGTTGAGTATTCTGGCTTTTAGAATGATTTATTAACTATCTAGATGAACATCTGGGATCCGACTCTATCTCAACCTCCTACTTCTCCGCCATCTTGCTCCTCCCTAAAGCTCTACTCTTAAAGAAACTTTCAAGTATGCAATGTAGTATTATTAACTATTGTCACCATGCTGTAACTTAGATCCTGGAACCTATTCATATTATAACTGAAAGCTTGTACCCTTTAATCAACATCTGCGCATTAACAACCTAATGTACATGGTGGTGACTATAGTTAATAATACTGTATTGTAACCATAGAGACTCTCAATCTCACGAAACAGACTGAGGGTTGCTGGGGGGTAGGTGAGGAGGGATAGAGTGGCTGGGTTATGGACACTGGGGAGGGTATGTGCTATGGTGAGTGCTATTAAATGTAAAAGCCTGATGATTCACTGATCTGTACCCCTGGGGCAAATAATACATTATATGTTAATAAAAAAATAATACTGTATTGTATACTTGAAATTTTCTTAAGAGAGCAAATTTTAAGTATCCTCACAACAACAACAACAATATAACGGTGAGTCGATAGATGTGTTAATTAACTTAATGTGCTAATCATTTCTCAATGTATGTGTGTTATCGAATTATGCTTTAAATATATACAATTTTATTTGTCCGTTACATCTTAAACTTGGAAAAAATGTTAACATCAGCCAAAACAGGCTCACAGAAACATCCAAACTAATGTTTGACCATATATCTAATTAAGTACCATGGCCCACTCAAGATGACATGTAAAAGTAACTATCATGAAGTTCAAATAACAGACACATCACTCAGCTGGTAGGTTGTGGGACTGGGATTCAAATACATTCCATTGAACTTCATATTGTTTACTTCTGTGCACACTATCTACCATTCAGCAAATGTGTGATTTGGTAGTGTTATCTTTTACAAATACATTAAAAGGATATTTGAATCTCTATTCAATCAATTGTCCATTGATTCAAATGAATATCTATGATCAGGTTTTGTATTGGTGTCTCACTCTTCCACTGAACTGTGAAATACAGGACTGTAGAGAGGTAGTTAACAGGGCTTGAGGCCATTTGGAACCATGAACAAGCAACATAACATCCTTCTGACGCAAAGATAACAATTCTCACTTACCCGTCGGAAAAGCATGTACTTGAGTTCTTTTTTTGTTTTTGTTTTCAGTAATACTTGTGCCTTTCCACTTATTCATCCTGGTTTGTTTTCCAAGGCTTTTGAACATTTAATACTATGATTAATACTTTTAATACTGTGACTATGATTAATACTTTTAATACTGTGATAGTTGTCAGGGATTAGGAATAGTCTGTAGTTATGGAACAAGGAGAAGCTATCCAGCTCACCTTAGAATCCAGTCTGTGTCCTTGTGTCTGTCTATTTTTTGTCCTATGCTCTAATCTGTTGATCTTATTTTTTTCAGAGATACCTAATGAAAAGGAAATAAGGACTTTGGATTAAATAGGAGACATAGGAATGGTGTAATCAGAACATGTTAAGTTCTTTTTAAAAATGGCCCAGTGAAAGGTAATGTGAGGGCAAGATTGTTTTTAGAGTGGTTTTCTCCTTCTCCTCCACCTCCTCCTCCTTATTCTTTAAATATTTTATTTATTTATTTGATATTGAGAGAGAGAGAGAGAGAGAGAGAGAGAGAGCACAAGCAGGGGGAACAGCAGAGGGAGAGGGAGAAGGAGGCTCCCCACTGAGCAGGGAGCATGACCCGGAGTTTGATCCCAGGACCCTGAAATCATGACCTGAGCTGAAGGCAGACACTTAACCAACTGAGCCACCCAGGCGCCCCTTTAGAGTGGTTTTCATAAAAAGCCAGGAGTATTGTTTGTGCTTTTGCACCAAGGGTGGTATTCATTGCCTCAGGCACAGGGGGAGAGAAGAGGGAGAGAGCTGTGCTTAGCTTTGGGTGGGACTCATGACCTAGAAGAGGCTCGTCAGTGCCCATCCAGACTGCTGGGAAAGCAGGAGGAGCTTTGAGAGTTGGAGGCTCAGTCAGAGGCTTGTGCTAGACCCCCACCATGTGTATGTGATGGAGCCAGACTGTTATCACCTTTAGTATAGTTTCAAGAAGAGCACTGAGAGGATCTAGATCTTTATCTAGACATGATCCCTGCAAGATAATCAACACAACAGTTTTGTCTGTGGGAATCTTCAAGGTTAATAACAAACATTCAAGGTTCCCTAGTGAGTCATTTCATACTTTAGCCTTGGCCACTTAAACAGAGTGAAACAAACTTTTACGTGGGAGGGAGGTTTGTCTGGAACCCCACAGGTAACTGTGTAGTATCTATAGATAATGACAGGGATTCCTCCAATCTCCTCCTGTAAACTTAATATAGCTTCTTTCTAAAATAGGACCTCCACAATTCTAAATTTAGTTCAAAATACCACAGTTGTGGAAAAGTGATTTTTCAGTTACCCATCTAAAATGTGGCATTTTTGTTACAATTTGGGTATTCCTGGCATGGCAGGTACTTATATACCAAGAGTCTTTACACTTTCACTGAGTTTCTCAGTCCTTTATTAGCCCCGGAGCCGCAGATAACTTCCATTAGCATATTCTTGGATTTTAGTGATGCATTTTGGGTTTTTACCCTCTATTTAATTTAGTGACTTCTGGTGTGGATGGAGTCTCCTGAACTTGGAAAACAGCAAAACCAGTTTTATTAATTTATTTGTTTGTTTATTTATTTGTTTATTTACTTTATTATTATATATATTAGTTACCATACAGTTTTAAAACATTAATCAGTTAAATCTTGATTACTAATGGAAATGAAAGTACAGTCTTATATAGATAACTACAGTCAATAAGTCATATATCATCTTTTTTGATATTCAAATTCCTTTATTTCTGTGAACTTTTAAAAAGTAGGTGTACTGCATATGAGTTTTAGTTTTATCTCTTTTGTCTCTTATTAGACAAATTCAACAGAATAAGGCCTCAATCAGAAGAATATTGTCATCCAACATGGCCATTTGGAAGTATCCAGATTTGTGAGGTCCATGAGAGAAACAGGAGGAAAGGACAGTCCTAGTAGACCAAATAAAACTGATAACAAGGAAAGGGATATTTTTAACCTTGTTTCCAAGTATCCCTATGAGTTTGGGATGCGTTCATTTAAGGGAATATGGGGAAGAGTTTTTGAGGTAGAGGGTCTCCTCAAAGGCCACTATCATGCATACCTTAAACGTATTTTGATTACTTCTGGTGCAGGTGGGGAGCAGGAGATCTTTAGGAACATTCAGGAATATGAAAAGGAGGACCAGTACAAGTTGGAAAGGAAAGTGACATGGGAGAAGCAGTTACAAATTGAGAACTGAGGTGTTTTACCTTCATAAGAATCATAATTTGCCTTTGTGAGTTTATTCTTTCACCAAACCTAGTATATATAGAATATATAATATTGTGGGCAATACAAAAACGAGTAAAGCAGTGTTTAGCCTGATGGAACTTAAAAGAATATTTCAGAGATAATACATATATTTTAAAACTATAATGCAAAGTATGAGAAATGCTTTAGAGGAAGAACAAAGAAATTAAAAAAGATTTTGAATGTAGAGTAAATTTATCTGGTACAATAAAAGTATTCTTGTTAGAGATGATATTTGGACTAGATCTTGTAGAGTGAAGAGAACATTGCATGACCAGAGGGGAGAATGTATTCAGGGAATGAAGCATAACATTCAGTGTTACAGGAGCACTAAGCACAAGCAAAACAAAATATCTGTTGGTTGTTGGCAGATTGTACAGGGACTAAAAGCTATGGTGACATGGATTTAGACTATTTGTCAGGCTAAGGGGAAACCAGTGAAGATTTAAGTGCGTGGGAGCAATGTTATCGAATAGCATCATAACTGAGCTGCAATTTGCTAAATGGATAGAGTGGGAAGAGGCTGAAGGTGGAGAGAGCAGTAGGAATAGGTGAGATAATAACAATATGGTGTTCATAATTGTGGGTTATTATTCTAGAATGTTCTATAGGCACTGCAAGTCATGGCCCACTAGATTTTGAAATTAATTTACTTGGTGGGGCAAGCATTATAAAAAACTGAAATAGAATAGAATAGAAAATATTGGGTTTTATTGTACTCAGGATAAGTATCATTTTATGAAACTTCTGTTTCAGTTTTTAATATTTTAATATATATGTATTTTGTTACATTTTTATGGAGCTGTGATGTGAAATATATTTTCTGTTGTGGATTGTGGTCAAGATAGAGAAACTTTACTAGAGGGTGTATTTATAAAAGCCTACCTTCATGGTAATGGTTAATGGCACTCCATGAATGTACTCTACCTAGTTTAAGCAAGGGTATGAGAAAAATCCTTCAAGCACACTCTATATGGGGGATCAGTCTGTATTTGAAATAGCCACTGTCTTATTCTGTTACTCTTTTAGAAACATGATCGTGAATGTTCAGTTTGATCAGGAGACCATAATTTTTGAATACTCAGTGTCATAATTTGGAGGTATCTCTTGCTTGTCTTTTTGGGGATATTTTATTTATTCATTTATTTTAGAGAGAGGGAGAGAAGAAGAATGGGAGAAGGGACAGAGAGAGAGAATCTCAAGCAGACCAAGAGAAGGATGCTTAACCAACTGAGCCACCCAGGTGGCTTGCATTTCCCATCTCTTGCATTTCTAAACATGATCAAATGCTTTCAGAACAATAGCTCTCAACAGAGGACATTCGTCAATGTGTGGAGATATTTTTGGTTATCACACTAACCAAAATGACCCAAACTAGTTAATTAAAAGAAATGCAATTCCTAACAGCAGTTGTAAGATTCATGCTAAGATTTGGCCTAACACAGATTCAGCGATATAATTTGTATAATGCTCTGTTCATCAACTTTATTATTGGATTTAAAATGATATATCAGTACTTGCTTATATGTGAACCAGAATGAAAGGGTACATGGATCAGTTTAGCAATATGAAGTTTATAACTCTAAGATCATTTTTTGAATCTTAACATTAAAAGCAGAATTATATCTTACCACCGTAATATCAACTAATTTATAAGGCTATGTGTATTTTTATATGTGAAGAAGCAACTTTATCTTTTTTTAAAAAATATTTTATTTATTTATTTGAGATAGAGAGAGCATACAAGCAGGGACAGAGGGAGAGGGAGAAGCAGGTTCCCCACTGAGCAGGGAGCCCAATGTGGGACTCGATCCCAAGACCCTGGGATCATGACTCCAGTCGAAGGCAGATGCCCAATGACTAAGCCACCAGGCACCCTGAAGCAATTTTATCTTGAAATGAGTTTAGAGAATAGGCAGCCAGTTGCCCAAGTAAATCACATCATTTAAAATTCTTACCCTAAGAGTTTCCTAATTTAAAATAGATTCAGTAGAAGTCATTGAAATTCTTATAGAGCTGATTATTTAATAAATATAGGTGATTAGAAAGGGACTTTGTAAGGGAAAGGGCATGTGAAATTGGTAACTGGGTTCTAGGCCCACTGAGGATACAAACTACCTATAGGTTCATCAAATCACTTACATTTCCTGGCTTCAGCTATTTGAACCATAGGTGTGTTGGCTTGCATGACTTGCAGTCTTTCCTAAGCTTTAACATTCTGTGAGTCTAGATTATGGATTGTGTGTGTGTGTGTGTGTGTGTGTGTGTGTGATTAAATTGTTAGTGTCTTTTAGATTATTGCAGTATTATTTTCATGCCTTATGGATAGCCCATGGGGAGACACTGTTATAAAGTAACTCAATTTTTCAATTGTTTGGCTTGTGTTTGGCCTATATGAGTAAATGACACCCTGGGAATAAACCTGATGTTTTGCTGACATTGTCAGAGTAACTGTTTCCACAAGCCTGATCTCCTAATGTCTTCATGAGACACTTTGGGGGTACATTTGGCTTTTCAGATCACTTTGTTCATGTATTCTATGTGGTAGGTCCTTAAAACTTACATTTATTAAAATTTTTTTAAACCAGTGTTTCGTGGTTACAATAGTTTAGGCTACTGCCACAAGCCTTAAGAGATAATGGCTGCAGCAATTCAACTGTATGAATGTTTCTATGTAGAAAGACAAAGCTCATTGATTATTCAACATACTAGCAAATTCTCAATTTTTGTCAAGGCATTTAACCATATAGTAATATACAGAGCCACCTCCTGGTGGTTCAAACATGTAAATGCATCTATGAAGTGTCAAATTTTTGTGCCATTGTTTTGTAATGACTCATGAAGTTACCATTACCTTCCCCCCAGTTTTTGTACCAAAGATACATTTTTGATTAGCTAATTATTATGTATACTCATTTATTAATCAGATTTCTCTGGGTATATAAATTAGTATTTCTCTTTCTCTATGTGTCTGTATTTAAAAAAATCACCAAAAAATTAGGGAGGTTTCACAATAGAGGAAAGTTAGAAGATCTCTGGCTTGATTTATCACCATACTTTGTTTCCTAGATATAACTTTTTTTTCCCCCAAGGATTCTTCCAAAGGGTTTGTAAGTAGAAAATGTATTATGGTGAAAAATCTCTTTGGAAAACTTGGAATAATAAGGAAAAGTAAAAAAAAAAAAAAAAGTATTTGTGTGCTCAGGAGAAATGATAAGAAATTCTATAAGGTTTTCCTGAATGTTTTTAGAGATTAAAAGCTTTCTCACTTAAGGGGACCTTTTTGACAAAGATTCTAAAAATCATGGATTATTTTCAAAAATTTGCATTACACTTCTTTTATATTCCAACTGGCATGATGTAAAGAACTGAATGTTTCTGCTGTATTCTTTCTTTCAGGCTACAGTGATCTACTACATTATAAATTTATAAGGATTTAAATACCTTATAAATTGGCTATGGGTTATTGCTTAATTGAAGTGATTCTACAATAAATAATGTCATTTAATCTCACTTCATTGTACTACACTCACTGAATATTTAAGTTCTCACTCATGTATAGCCTGCTTATAGCTCTTAATATCTAATTTTTACACCGAATTAGAGGCCTGTTTTTGAAGTGATCCAGTTTCGGTAATAAACCACTTTTGTGTAGACTCCAGGTTTGTTCTTTTGGCCACAGTTATCTCCCCAGCTCACAATTCCAATGAGATACCAGGTATCTTTAAGATCTTTTACAACTAGAGGTCCCCCAGAATCACCCTGAAAATAAAAGAAAGAAGTTAGCTAAATATAAAGCTTGTTACTTAAAATATTCTGCTGAGCCACATATTTTATTATTTGATAGCATATGTATTGATTACCAATTATAGAATAATTAATTGAAATGGTTCACATTTCAATGAATGTAGTTATAAATGCCTTAAAGTTTATAAACACCTTAAATTTATATTATAAATGCCTTATATTCGATTTTATTGTCATAAAACACCTTAAAGTTATAAAGGTGTTTTTAACTATAAATGCCTTAAGTTTATACTTAAGTATAAGTTATAAATGCCTTAAATTTCGATTTCCACATTTTAATTTTTTCAGCTTTATAGACATATAATTGACAAATAAAATTGTGTATATTTAAAGTGTACAACATGATATTTAACAGATATATACTTTGTAAAATGATTGCCACAATCAGTTAATTAACGCATTTATCACTCCACATAGTTACTGTGTGTGTGTGTGTGTGTATGTGTTTTAAGAATGACTAAGGTCTATTGGGAAATTTCAAGTACACAACTCGCAAAGTCTAGCTGGTGTTGGTTTTTCTGACTCCAAGCAGGGTGCTTGGACCTCAGTTTTATTGGACAGACTAAACCCCTCACCATGAGCGTCAGTTATAATCACTGTATTCCTGTCTTGGACCTGTCCCTGGGTCACTCTCTCGATATTTTCTCCAATTTTTCTATGGCTAGCGCTTTGTCTTGCACAGTTATGGAGCAACAATCTTATCTCTGCTCCCCGTTTCAGTGAAATCTCTTTATGACCACCTCTTTCCTGAGGTATATCACTAATCTCACCATTTGCCTAGATTCCCATGCACTGTCTGCAAATGGACTCCTGTCACCATCTTCTCCTTGTCCATCATGGCTTGGAACTCTAAGCCAAGCATTCTCTGAATTCTAGCTGCTTCCCTCCACATTCTCAGCAACTGAGGCTGGATATGTACCAGATTCGGCTCTTGCTCAGCCTATAAACTACAAAACTCCCTGCTCCTTTTCTACAGAGGTTTACGTGTGTAATTTGTGGAACTCTCGGCGAGTTCTCTGTCACTAATATCAAAACAATTTTGGTATTTCACCGTATAGTCACCTCCTTGGAATTTTTAAGAATTTCATGTTATAAAGCAAGTGCTTCCAGGAAGAAATACACTTTTTACCTTTGCCAAAAAATATATAGGCATGATAGCTATTGGACAGCAGAGGAAGGCACTGGAAAGGGCACCAGGTAATCCCAACATGGCCTGATCCACCTTCTCACTCAGCATTATGGCCTCTCAGCCTCCTTATACTGATTACTTGGGATCCCCTCAAATATGAATTATAATTTTAGACCTTCATAATTTTTGCTATGCTCTTTCTATATATAGAAAAATAATACTTTTCTGCTATTCTATAATTGGATAAGGGCTGTTTATCCTTCAGGTCTTATATACGTCGGTATGATCTCTCTGTTACTTGCTGCAAAAATATTCCCTTCATGCTAAAAATATTTGTTATCCCTTATACCATTTAAAACATCTCATCATAGTTCATTGCTCATGATTATTTCCTTTCTATGAGAGCCCTTTAAGAAAAGAGACTCTTCTTTATGAACCTTTGGACTTCTGGTATTAAGAAAATATAATTTTGTTGGTTAGTTTGTTTGATAGCATCAAGGAAACTCTATAACATTTTGTTTAATAAAATGTCTAAAAATGTGTTGTAAAATCTGCATTTAGAAATTATTGAACTGACATGATATCCATGTTGATACTAACATAAAGAACATAGAATATTTCTTGAAAGAAATAAAAATGGCTTGAGTTAATGACATTAAAATAATCTCTACCTACCCTGCAGGCATCATACATTCCTTCCAGATATCCAGCACAAAACATTCCAAATTTTATATCATGGCCATATACATGTGGTTGCTTGCACACATCATCACTTATGATTTTCAGTTTGGCTTCTCGAAGATTGTTTTGGGATTTCCCTTCAGGGAAAACAAAGTCATTTTAGTTTTTACAATCAACATCCTTATCTAGAATGAAGTGAATGGACTTTTTTCTAATCTAATCTATTTCATACTTAAAATTGTCAATACAGAATGATGTTAATGTAAACAGTTTCTAGAGAATAAATTTCCCTTTAAAATCTGGCACATTTGGGGCGCCTGGGTGGCTCAGTGGGTAAAGCCTCTGCCTTCAGCTCAGGTCATGATCTCAGGGTCCTGGGATCAAGCCTGGGATAGAGCCCCACATTGGGCTCTCTACTCAGCAGGAAGCCTCCTTCTTCTCCTCTCCCTCTGCCAGCCTCTCTGTCTACTTGTAATCTCTCTCTGTCAAATAAGTAAATAAAAATCTTTAAAAAAAATCTGGCACATTTAAATGATAATTATTATCCTTATCACATTTTATAAATACCTATACTAGAAGAAAAACATTTCCCAGAGTTAAGCAATCTCATGCTGTTGTTATATGTATCTACCTAGACTGGATTTTATGATCCATTGTGTATCTAAATATGCCCCCAAAACATTTAAAAACAAAATCATTTTTATTTATTAGAAGTTTAAGCTAGAATATCAAGTTAAATCATTTTGGAGAGGGTCATGGCATCTTTGTTATCAGAGACTATCTCTACACAGTATTCTTTTTTATTTTTATTTTTTATTAACACATAATGTATTATTTGTTTCAGGGGCATAGGTCTCTGATTCATCAGTCTTACACAATTCACAGCAATCACCATAGCACATACCTTCCCTAATGTCCATCACCCACCTACCCCATCCCTCCCACTCCCCTCCCCTCCAGCAACCCTCAGTTTATTTCCTGAGATTAAGAGTCTTTTATGGTTTGTCTCCCTCTCTGGTTTCATCTTGTTTCATTTTTCCCTCTCTTCCCCTACACAGTATTCTTACTCCTGATCCCTTTTAAATTATCCTCTGTAGTTCTGAAACAGACCTTTCTTCAACTGGACATTGTAGCTAAGCAACAGGAAAACTTAGAAGGTGATTGAGGAAGGTGAAAATGAGTAGTGGAGCAAACTAAGGGGAGGAGGAGAGGAAAAGGGTCGAGGGAGGCTCACAAAGATGCAGCATGGAGGGAGGGGGTCTTGGAGTGAAGGTGAACATGAGGATGACAACACACCTGATCAGTACTTGGCACTGCATCAAAAACAGCACGTAGAAATAGACTCTAGTGTTGCTTAGAGAACATTTCGCTTCTTTTATGTCTTCCTTGAAGCCTGCCCTTTTGAAACTGCCTCTCCCTTATTCCATGTGATTCTGACAGCCTGCCTATCACACACCTGCCTTTCTCGGTATAGGCACAGGAGTGACTGAGTTAGCTAGTTGATCCAAGTACCCCTGGACACAAGAAGGGCCAAAAGAGACCTTTTCAGGGATAAATGTAGATACTGGCAAAGAGGACATGTTCTTTCCTCTGCAGCTAATAGGGGAAGATGATGTAGACCCTTGTGTTGTTGGCCACCTTTGACACTATGTAGAACTAGAATCCCTCCATATGAAGGCAACCTTGGGGAAAACAGAGCCAGAAATGGGAAGATTCAGACATTCAGAATCAAGTGACATCATACATCATACTCCTGAACGCAGCTATGTCTGAAACCAGCTCCTGTCATCTCTCTTGACTTCTAAATTATAAGGGCCATATTTGCCATTTTACTATTATTTTTACTTTAGTAAGAGTTGGGTTTCTGTCACTTACAAAATAAGAGCACTAACTAATCCAACCAAACTGTGTGGAAATGGCTGGCAGGATAATATTGATGGAGGTTAAATCACACCGTCCTAAATTGGACATAGTGCTCTGTGGTTCTTTTTGAGATACTTACCACCATAGAAGAGTGCTCCAAATCCTGTTATATAGACAGTGGAATTTGGCTGGAAGGATGCAGAGGCTTCTGGCAGACAAACCCGGCGGATGTCGTCAGTAAAGGTGACCTTCGGAGAGAATTGCACGACAGCAATATCGTACTCTCTTGCTGGGGAGTGATATCTTTCATGGACAATAATTCTTCTGATATTTCTTTTCATTAATGGAGGGTTGATTGTTGTTCCAAAGCTAACAGTCCATTGACGTGGATTTGCATTCCTGGAAAATGTTAGAAATGAACAGAATATATAAATTGCACTATAATAATTACATGAAGGCTAATAAAAAAAAACTCTTAAAAATATTTGGTTGTAATGATAGTTTCCTTTGACCTTTAAATCTAGTCTATGGCTATTTTGAAAGATAAACTATGTACAAACAGTATCTTAGAGCTGAAATCTGAAAAATAATTATAAATTTTAGAACTGTAAAGCATATAAACAACCATTCATTGATCTCTTCAACAAATATTTATTGAAATTCTATATGATGAGCCTTATTTGAAGTGTTAGGGTTAAAGGGGTGAACGAGACAGAAAAGGTGCCTGCTGGTGGCTGTATTCAATTCCAGTGAAGGAAAAAGAGCAAAAAAAAATTAACAGATGAATAAATACAAGCAGTAATCAAGGTCATGAATAGAATAAAACAGAGCAATTGAATAGAATATGGGTGTGTGTGTAGGTAGATAATTCTTTTTTGAGAATATGATGTTTAGATTGAGACATGGTTGATGAGGAGGCGGCTGTGAGAAGACAAGGAGACAAGTTTCCAGACTAACTTCCCAAGGCCTTACACCAGATGGGCTAGGGGAGACACAAGGGAAGAATGGTGGGGCATGAAGCTGGCGAGGTAGGCAGGAACCAGATTTTAGAGTTTCTTATACGTCATGAATAAAGTGTTTAGATTTCATTCAAGTGATATGGGAATTATGTGGATGATTTTAAACCACGAATAATGTAGTCTTTTGTACATTTAAAAAAATCACATAGGTTCTTTTTGGAGAACAGATTGTTGGAGGGCAAGAATTAACAAGGTAAAAGTTGTCAAAAGTTTTGTGAAAAATGACCAAGTGTGGGTGACTTCTAGCTTGTGGGCGACTTCTAACTTGGAAGCTTGAGCAAACTAGTGGATCATGGTATGGATAGAGATTGGAAAGGTCATCTAGTAATAAAAGATCACTCAGTAAAGTCTTTGTTTTATACTTAAGGTAAATAAAGTCTAGATGGGTTGAACTGTTTGCATACTATCATGTCTGCTTGTCTCTCTCTGCTCTTCTCTTTATTGGACATGGTCTCGCATCAAAATCTGTTTATTAGTAACAAGATTAGTGTTCTTAACTAAGTAATTGAACTAACATCACCCAGGAGGGATAAACAGAGACAGATACTGCCCATTTAGATACTTGTTTCTCAACGTAATTATTTCTTAATAGCTGTTTTAGTCCTAGAAAGAGGCATATAAGCATATATCATGAGGTTTAAGTCTAATTTGACAGCTGTTATTGTGTTGGGATTATTATTTTTTTCTCTAAGGCAACTTAAAATTTAAATTGTGTTTTTATACACAATTTTGATGTACAAAAACACTTTAATGAGAAAAACTAAATAAAAATTGGATTGTGGGGGCACCTGGATAGCTCAGTCATTTAAGTATGGGACTCTTGATTTGGGTTTAGGTCATAATCTCAGGGTTGTTAGATCAAGCCCCATGTTGGGCTCTGCCCTGAGCATGGAGCCTGCTTAAGATTCTTTCTCTCTTTCTCTCTCTGTCCTTTTCTGCTCACGCTCCCTTTCTCTCTTAAAAAAAAAAATTGGTTTGTGAACACTGGTATTCATATAATATAAATATATTGATATTTTTGTTTATAAATCAGTCTTTTGTGAGTTTTATTGATGTAAATTTGCTCCCTCAACTTAATTATGCCTAGATAAACTTAACATAAATAAAGTATTTTGAAGTTGGAAATTCAAAGGATGACCTTGAATACTATTTATTCAAATGGAAGTGATCATTCTATAACTTTCAGACAACGCCCTGATACTATTTAAAATACAGAATGTACTTGTTATATTTTTAGATAATAAACCCAAAAGAAACCCCTGACATGAGAGATACTAAGTGAAGATTATAGATAAACTTTCTAAATTTTTAATCTAGGCCCAAATAAAAAAAGATATAATTTAATGGTGATAAGTATAAACCAATAATTTAGATCCCCATCTAAAATGTAAAAAATTGGGGTGCCTGGGTGGCTCAGTGGGTTGGAGCCTCTGCCTTTGGCTCAGGTCATGATCTCAGGGTCCTGGGACCAAGCCCCACATGGGGCTCTCTGCTCAGCGGGGAGCTTGCTTCTCTCTCTCTGCGTACCTCTCTGCCTACTTGTGATCTCTCTCTCTCTCTGTCAAATAAATAAATAAAATCTTTAAATAAAATAAAATAAAATAAAATAAAATAAAATAAAATGTAAAAAATCAAAGTGTGATTCCTGGTCTGGAAACAATCCCTGTAAAAAGGATCTGGGAATTTTATTGATTATTAGCTTGAAAATCAATCATGTGATAGGAGTTCTTAAAGTGTTAATTTTATATAAGACTGCAATGATATCAAACAGTCTCAGAGTAGGGAAGGCCATAAAAAGTCATTTGATCCTCTCACTGATACAGTGCTTGAAAGATGGGAGTTTGCATGAGGCAGACATATATGCTTATGTTCAGTTCCATCATCCCCTAACAATTGTGACCTTGGGCAAGTTACTTAACTTTTATTTCTTTCCTTTTTTAATTAATTTATTTTAGTGATGGAGAGAAAATGTATGTGAGCAGGGAGAGGGCCACAGGGAGAGAGGGAGAGAGAGAACCTTAAGTGCTGGTCATAGAGCCCAATGCTGGGGCTTGATCTCACAACCCTGAGATCATGACCTGAGCCCAAATCAAGAGTCAGATGCTTAACTGACTGAGACACCCAGGCACCCCAACTTAACTTTTCTTATTTCCCTCAGTGTAAAAGGGCTTATCAAGCAGGGTTTACTTAGTGAGGTAAGTGTGAGAATTATATAAAACAAATCTTAAGCATCTAACTAAAAATTTGTAGCACACGGGAGTTTAATGAATGGTAATAGTTGCTGTTGTAAGAACACACTCTCAAGTAGCAATTGTCTTTGCTTGAATCCTTCTGCAGGTGGGGACCTTCTCCTTTCCTTAGAGTCTCTTTCTTCACCTTGGAATCCCTTGCATGTTTGAGCAGCTCTAACTGTTGACAATTTCTTCCTTGATTCCCTAATTCTCTTCCACAGGAAAGCGTCTCAGACGTAGGCTTTGCATGGCAAGGCTGTATGGTCATACTATCACCTTTCTTTATCATCCAACACTCTATACTCTAAGAGTATTTCATTTCAACAAGTTTTCTTTTAAGTGTGCAGTCCAGGACAGAATTCACTATCCTAGTCAGGATTTGACCAACAAAGAGTCTAATATTACCTTTATTTTGGAATCTGCTGTTCTTTTAGTTCCATTTAAATCACCATGTAGTTTTGTGAACAACTGACTCTTGGTGGGTTATTTTCTGACACAAATTTGTAAGCAATTTTCACATGTTAAAACACAAATTTTTTTGATACTGATATACTTGGATTTTTTTGGACCTATTTAGAGCCTTACATTTATACCTACTAAAATTGATCATTTAGTTCTTGCTTATTACTCTAATATAATTAAAGTCCTTTTTGATATTTCTGTTTTTCTTACCCAAATATTGGTTATCCTTTCCAGCATCTGTCATCAGCTACTTTGTTGATTATAACTTCCACATCATCTGCCAAGTCTAGAAAATACACTGTCTAGGACAGGGTGCAGGATTAAGGTCTTTGGTGGGCCATAAAAACATCCCCAGCATTTTAATAGCGATTGCTAATCATGATCCTTTAGATAGAATTGTTTAGTTACTGAGCTACCTATTACTATTGCATTCAATTTATATTGTTTTATGTTTTCAGAAGACTTCTCATTTTACTTTGTCATTATGACATTGGTCATATTATCTATTTTAAGAAGTGTATTTAGTTCTTGAAAGGATGTTTTAAGGGAGACACTGACAAAATCAAGAACATTTATAGGAGAAGAACCAAGATAGTAGGATATCTGAAGTTGATGCTGTGAAATAAAGCAGTGATATTTATTTTCACATATGGCTTGGAGATACTCACTCATTTTATATTGTTTGGCTTGAAAAAGAGAAAATAAGGAACTATTTCTCTCCATGGTTCTATGGGGAAAGAAATAAATTTGATCCTTGCTGCTCCCGATCAAAGAACAAATATGAACAGTGGAAGTTATTAGGTTGCGGATTTGGCATTCAGTGTTATAAAGATGTTTACAAAAGTAGAACCATCTACCACAAAATTGGCAAACTTTGGAGAGAGTCAGCTCTCCATTCCTTTGAGATATTCAATGCCAAACTAGGCACCTGCATAAGGGATTTCTGTGTGTTCTAACATTTTGGCCTATTGAGCTCTGATGACTTTCAAACTTGAAGAATTTAAGTCTCTATACAGATTTAGACTCAGGTTGGCAGAATTTACTTTGGTATCATAAGTCAGAATTTTATTTGCAAATATCTACTCCCATTTGGTGGGCTGTCTTTTGTTTTATTTTGTTAATGGTTTTCTTCACTATGCAAAAGCTTTTTATTTTGGTATAGTCCCAAAATAGTAGTGTAGTTTTAGTGTAGTTTAATTTTGCTTTTGTTTTCCTTACCCAAGGAGACATGTCTAGAAAAATGTTTCTACAGCTTATGTTAAAGAGATTGCTGCCTGTTTTATTCCAGGAATTTTATAGTTTCAGGTCTCACATTTAGGTCTTTAATCCACGTTGAGTTTATTTTTGTGTGTGGTATAAGATGGTGGTCCAGCTTCATTCTTTTGCATATAGCTGTCCAGTTTTCCCAATACCATTTGTTGAAGAGACTATGTTTTCCCCTTGTATATCTTGCCTCCTTTGTCATAGATTAATTGACCATATAAGGGTGGGTTTATTTCTGGGAACTTTATTTTTCTCTCTTGACTTATGTGTCTATTTTGGTGCCGATATCAAATTGTCTTGATTACAACTTTGTAGTATACCTTGAAATCTGGGATTGTGATTTCTCCAGCCCTATTTTTTTCTCAAGATTGCTTTGGCTATATAGAGTCTTTTGCATAGTGAAGGAAATCAACGAAACAAGCAGGAAACATATCGAGTGAGAGAATATATTTGCAAATGATATATCTGATAATGGGTTATTATTCAAAATATAAAAAAGAATTTATACAACTCAACACCAAAAAAACTTCACAACACCCCAAAAAACAAATGCTCCAACTGAAAATGGGTAAAGGGCCCAAATAGACATTTTCCCAAAGAAAACATACAGATGGTCAACAGATACATGAAAGATGCTCAACATCACTGGTCATCAGAGAAAAATGCAAATCAAAACCAAATGAGACATCACCTTAAACCTATCAGAATGACTAAAATTAAAAAGATAAGAAACAGGTGTTGGCCAGGATGTGGAGAAAAAGGACCCCTTGGGCACTGTTGTGAGAATGTAAATTGGTACAGCACTGTGAAAAACCTTATAGAGTTTCCTCACAAAATTATATATTACTTATCTATAAAAAAGAATGAAACCTTAACCATTTGCAATGACATGGATGGAGCTAGAGTATTATGCTAAGTGAAGTAAATCAGAGGACAAATGACATATGATTTCACTCATATGTGCAATTTAAGAAACAAACCAAAGAGCACAGAGCAACAAGGAGAGGGAGGCAAACAAAGAAACAGACTCTTAACTATAAAGAATAAACTGATGGTTACCAGAGGGGTGGTGCATGGAAGGATGGGTTTAATAGGTGGAGGGGATTAAGGAGTACAATTGTTATGATGAGCGCTGGGTGTCACATGTAAGTGTTGAAGCACTAAATTGTACAGTTGAAACTAATATTACAATAGTACAGTTGAAACTAACTGGAATTAAAAAAAACTAAAAAAAAGAAACTAAAAAGGTTATATGCACCCCTATATTTTATCGCAGCATTATTTACAATAGCCCAGATATAGAAGCTACTTAAGTATCCACTGATAAATGAATAGATAAGGAAGATGTGAGGTATATACACACACATGCGTGCGTACACACACACACATACACACAGGAATATTGCACAGCCATAAGAAAGGATGAGATCATGCTATTTGCAAAAGCATGGATTAACCTAGAAAGTATTATGCTAATAAGAAATAATTCATACTGAGAAAGACAAATACCGTATTATTTTACTCATATGTGGAATCTAAGAATAAAGGAATAAATAAGTAGAATCAGACCTATAAATACAGAAAACAAACTGATGGTTTCCAGAGGGGGATTGAGGGATGGGAAAAATATGGAATGAATAACTCACAGGAATAAAAGGCACAGCATGGGAAATATAGTCAGTGACGTTGTAATAGTGTTGTGTGGAGATGGATGGCAGCTACACTTGTGGTGAGCACAGCGTAACACAAAGAGAAGCTGAATCACTACGTTATATACCTGAAACTAATGTAACATTTGTGTCAACTATACTCCAACACCCTTCCCCAAAACCTGTGAGGCCATGATCAAAGAGTGGTAGGATAATTACTACTACCCCCACTAATTTTGCAAAGAAGTATGCAACTGTAACATATCAGAAAAGAACTAGAAAGAAAAATTTCTCATTTACCTCAGTAATATTTGGGGGTATTGGTTATTACTCAGAACATGATAAAACTCAGTTTTTTAACAATAGTGGGGGCCAACTTACAGTCAATAACTTACTTCGTAAAGCAGTGTGCTGCGGTGACGAGCCACGTATTACTGACCAAGGTAGCCCCACACTGATGTACGTTATCACGCTGAAGGGAAGCTTGCCAAGGCCAGGCAGCTTTGGCTGCGATGTCTCCAGACATTATTCTGTTAACTATTAATGGAACAACTCGTTTACCACAACCTGTAAGAGATAAGATCATTAGGTCATAAGAAATGTATCTATAGTCTTTGGTTCAGAGTACCTAACAGAGAACTCTAATGTAGTATTGACATTTATCATTATATAAACATGTACAATATGAATATCTATCCTCTGTGTTTCCTGATATGTTGATGTTTTGCTCATCCCTGTATTTATAGATGTGGATATATATTGCCTACTAAAGCTATGTTCAACTACAAAGAATTGACATATCACAAAGTATGTGTCCTGAGGTTTATGGTATCCATTGTCTAGATGTCCTGGGAGCTCCTACTAAGACTACTGCTTCCCATTTTCAAATGATCCAGTGTGTTACTTTGACATGAAATCTTCACCAGAAGAACTCCCCAGACAAGTAATTGCCCATTAGTTGGAACTCCTTCTCCCATATATTTTTCTGCATGACTAGTTCCTAAGGTGTGCATAGATTAATGTACAATGACCAGTTTCTCACTTTTCAGGATGGTGAGTTTCCATGTCTCCACATAAACATCCCATTCACTATTGATGGGAATAAATATGTACTGTATTAAGTGTATCAGATCAGAGATTACTTTGCTACTTAGGGTTGCTCAGAATTAAGTCTGTTATGAACATGGTGCTAATAACGAAAATATTATAGATTCAATTCTTATGCCAACTACTTGGGTGTTGAAAAAGAAAACTCATTTTACTGATATTGACTACACAGCATTGTGGCCAGTCATTTTAGAAATCTCCACCACTCTGCCATTACTCTAGTTTAGACTACCATTTTTCTCATCTGGAGTACTGTAA
Organism: Nasua narica; assembly: GCA_028533885.1. Classification (NCBI taxonomy): domain Eukaryota; kingdom Metazoa; phylum Chordata; class Mammalia; order Carnivora; family Procyonidae; genus Nasua; species Nasua narica. The sequence continues at coordinate 48,556,044 of CM052800.1, forward strand.
TACCTTTAGTTCATCACCCTGCTTCTGGTCCAGCTCTTCTAATCTAGTTTCCATACTGAAAATTGAGTGATCTTTCCTATATGTGTAACCCCTTTAGTAACTTCTCATTGCTCTTCAAATAAAGTCAAAATGTTTCAGCATGGCTCTGGTCCTTGATCACTATAATCATACTCATTTCCCATGTTCACCAACCCCTATGCTATGTTCCAGTTACACTGACATTTTTCAGTTACAAGAAATGACCATGTTCTTGCTTTTCTGAAGATATTTTTACATACTACTGCCCCTGTCCAGGACGCTTATTCCACTTGCCACTTGATTCATGGTCTCTCCTCTCTCTCCTGTCTCAGGGATCATTTTCTGACCCTACAAGATCAGGGTAAGCTGACTTTGTTGTTGACAGTCAATCACATTGTGCATTTTCTCTATTGTAGTATTTATCACACTATTTTAACATTTTCTGATTTATTTATGTCTTCCCCTACCTTTGAACTCTTCATTTTAGAGGTAGGATTGTGTCTTATTTATTTTAATTATAGTGGTATTCGCTTTCTGGCACTTGGTAGTTGTGAAAAAGCTACTCATTGTTTGAATGAATGAATGAATGAATAGAAATACATAGTGTGTTTGTAAGACACAGAGGCGAATGTATGAATACCTTTGCTCAAATTCATAACCACTTTGATAAACTCTTTCAAAATTTAGGCCACAGTGATATGAAGTGAGTGCATGGAGCTGCTGTCAACCATAAAAATGAATGTATTAAGCAAATTTTATAGCTCAGTCACAGACAATAGAGTCTGTTTCTTCCCCATTTATTGCTTTCTTGTGATTTTATTTCTTAGCAGAAGGAACATTTCATAGCATTTCTAAAATTAGAAAAGCAAATCCATTTATGCCAAGACAGAAATGCATAATTTCTTTAAATTACCCCCCAATTCCCACCATGTAAAATGTTTTTCTTGAACATGATGAAAAAGTTCAGTTCAAGAGTTAGAAAAACATATTTCCATCTGTTGTCCAGTTGTTACTCTCTTCCAAGGAAAGTGTGTGACATGGATGGGAAATTATGAGCTAATACTTGAGGATATTGTCCTTTCTGATGTGGAAATTGAATTTGTTTTTATAAGCTAACTAGACTTACATGCTTGGACAGTTAGCTTCCCTGTTGATGAGCTCATTGCTGAAAAACAAAATAGAATATAGAATGATAATGTGATATTCTCTTCGTCTTTCAGAGGATATTGACTATTTATGGACTCCAGACAATTAAGCATATAATCAGGAGAATGGCAACCCAATAAAAAGATATGTATACAATTTTTATAGAGATTCATAGGCAACTTCTAATTAGGTGGAAAAATCCTCAAGCAGTAAGTGATTAAGACACAAATAGTGGATGATTAAATCTACAAATAGTTTGTATTAATACAGAACAGTGATTTCCTAATGGTGCAGGATATAGCCTCTTTGGATTTCACTTCAGGAGATAGAGAAAACCGGGGAAAGAGAGAGCAAGCAATTGGGGTCTCCAGGCTCAAACCTGGCCTCAGTCAGAGCAGCTCTGCTTTTATCTCTTCTGTTTAAGAATTCACGTAAGCCTTTCTTTAGTCAAAGGGTTGAGGACTGAAAAAAATCTTTGAAATCACCCACATAAACTATATTTAAAATACTTCTAAAACACAACTACTAAATTATCAAAATGATTTTTCTGAAGAATAAACTATTATGTATTCTTATCCAACATCTGCTGAATATTGGTAAAGACCAATTATTGGATAGAATCTAAAATTAAATTCTCTTAATTTCCAACAGTTAAGAATCTGACAAAGGGCACATGAACATTTCAACTTAAATTGATGGAAGGTTATTTGAAAATTGTGTTGATTTTCAAGATAAAAAGCCTTACTGAGCAGAATGAGGATAAACTGTTTTACTTATTTCAACCAGTGCCATGTTTCTCAGACTCACACTCTCTGTCTCTAACTTTACATTGTGCAAAATAAGAATGTTTCTTTCTACTCACCTTCTAAAAATCCAACTTGGCAAACTAGTGATGATGAATTCTGTGAAGCAGGAATTTTGAAAATATCCAATTCAAGAATACCCTTACATTCACGCCCAAGTCATTATATGGTAAAGAATCAATTGATCAGGACAGATTCTCAGTATTTATTCTATGGAGAACTCAATTTTCTGTCAAATGTAGTTTTAAAGTACGTAAATTACTTGTTTCATTTTTTAAAAAATAATTTAATATGCCCCATATTAGTTAGTAATGGATTAAAATGGAAAATAATATAATGTTAGAATTCTTATTTAAAACTTCTTCTCAGTTTGAGCAAGATGCAAATTTCCCCTTTCCAGGGGGGATACCAGGTAGCTTGAAATGGTTGTGAGTGTAATTGGATTTTGAGGATTCAATTTTTAGGGAGAATGATTACACTTAGAATGAAAATATCTCCATGCAAGTAACTAGCTGTTGATATCTAATTTTTACCAAATAATTTTATTTTTCCTGTATAGGAGTGAAATACACATACCTTAGTCATGAAAATGACCCTCTAACATACTTCTGAGTTGAAAGTAATCGAAATCAGTTTTCAGGGTTCTGCACACTACAAGTAACATGAGGGGGAACTGGAACACACATGAACCAAATGTAGGCAGTGAGGTGCTCTTTCACAGCCATGGTGTTTGCAATGTAAAGAAGCTGATTTTAGCTTTGCTTTGACACATTGCATCCCATGAAGGATCCATACCACACAGTTTTTGTTTTTCAAGAGAAACCCCAGAAAACAACAAAACAAAACAAAACAAAACCAACTCACATATTCTTGACAAATAACAGATAATCTTGGGCTGCAGGGTTATTCTAGACTTGGTCTAGAATTTCAACAGTTTTCCATTCCTTGGGCACCGCCCAGATTGAGTGTTCCTGGAGAGTTGTGATTTTGCTTATTAAGAATTGCCTTGAGGATTCTTCTGAGCTTTTCACTAAGTAGGTTTTCCTAAATGTTCGTAAACACTCCTCTTTTTACATTTGGAAATTTGGAAACTTTGAAGGTTCTAGCTTTTTCTACTACCAATCACTCGCCTTATGCTTTCAGGTTTCGAAAGCACGTGTAGAACTTACTAGCTTTCTAAGTGGTAATGGCCTATATGTTTCACATTTTCTATTTTCATATATATCCTCATGTTATCTCTGTGATTACAGGAAGAATAATTGCAATTTTTATGGATGAGAGAATGTAGGTAAAGTCATGGGCCAATTACCTGAGTGGTTTTGAAGTCATTCCGTGGGGTTAGAATTGGGTAACTTTCAAATGTCAGCACCCTGCCTTTTAAGCTACTAATCATTAAAATAAGCTGTAGAACACAAACCAAGCCTGTAAAAAACAAAAAAGCCAGGCAACTGATAGCTATTTTGTGCTTCATTGCTGGTTTTAGATAGCCCAGGCTTTTAAATTTCTGGCAAATTCACTGGTTATTGGAAATCACACACAACACATCATGTAATTTATCAGAATTGCCACTATTTCACAACCTTGATTCATTTGTTTCCCCACATAACAAGGTGGATTAAGCCCTTGACAGGTTCTTCCCTTCTGGGTTGGGAGAGGTCCTAGCTTTATTCCCGGAGAAGCTGACTCTTCACCAGCAAACTCATGCCCATCCCATTCCCTCAGATTTTCACTTCCTGATCAGGTTTCCTCTTGAGGAGTCAACCAGACCCTTGCAAGGGTAGGGCATCCTGTTTCATCTCTGATATTAATCACTTACTCTGAGACTCTCTTATGTCTGGTATCCATTGGAATTTGTAGGAGAAATCTGCCCTTGTGTGCCAGAAGTAGGTGTTGCAGAAGTAGCTTAATGCGCAAGGGTAAACAGGTTTCTGTCTAGCTAGACGCTGAAGAGCCTTTAATATGCTAAGATAAGAGGTGAATATCATAGGTGGGATTTCTAAGATGTACTTGACCCAGACACTTTTTTATATAGAGCCTCTCAAGAAATTAGAGATCTAGATTTGAATCTTACATCCTTTTATATGTTAGCATCCTTAATTTTTTTGTCTCTCTTTTATATTTTTAAAGGTGAATTTGCCTACTTCCTAAGAATATAGAAATTAGATGCTACAGATGAAGGGTGTAGAAAAGGGCCTTGATAAAGATTGGTTTGGCTTTTTAGAGTAATGATAATGGCATAATGGTTCCAGTGTTTTTTTTCTAGCTCAGTGATCTTGAAAAAATTTTTATTTTATTATTTTGTTATTATTTTTTTCTCACCATAGTATATACCCTCCCCAATGTCCATCATCCAGCAACTTCATCACTGCCCCCAAACCCCAGAAACCATCAGTTTGTTTTCCGTAGATCAGTGATTTTTTAAAACATCACTTTTAAGGTGGCTTTAGTGGCTCCAAAGTTGGTTTATCATTTTCCCAAATGCCCACAGGAGAAAAAGTTGAGAAACTTCATAATTTCACTACATACAGAAACCTCCATATTTTTAAAAGGCAACAAATGAGTTTATGTTTTAGGAAGGTCCCACCCTGAAAAACAGTTGTTGCTAAATGCTTGGTATTTTCACTAGCTTAGTCATGGAGGCAGTGGCTGGGTCAGATTAATTCTCTATTAGTAGTAAGGTTTGCCTTTATTTAAGGATTACTGCCAGTCAATACCTACAGGAAAAAACACTTCACAACTAACTTCAGACTTCCTTTTATTTGAGAAACATAAAACCTTGAAATGTCATTTTTTTAACTTGAAAATTTTTCCCATCTAAATTCTAGCTGTTATTTGGAGTGGAAGTTAATGGTAAGTAAGTTTAAGATAAGACATAAAGTAGCCCTAGTAAAAAACTTCACATCCCATAGAAAGGTGTGCCTACTTACCATTAACTTGAACTGAAGAGACATTTATGGGTAAGGCTCTTGTGTTCCTTATCTTCTGATTTAAGATGCTAAGGATTTTCTCCTTTATTAAGGCCCTTTGCTCAGTAGAGGGGAACTGGAACACCATAATGATATCTGCTCTCACACCATCTTCCTCTGGACTACAACATACAAGAGAAAGATGTTTATTCAAGGAATACATTGGGTCTTACACTCTTTCCTGGATTTGATGCCCCTGAATTATGCCTTAATTGCTTAGAGCGTTGAGAACTAATTTTCTTACATTGACATTCATCTGTATGTCACTGTCTGACCCAAGATCATTTTATATGTTCCCTTTTCAAGTTTCCGTCATGTTTTGAATAAATTTTCCCTATTAATTTGAAGGCTTGTTATAGAAGTTGGGTAAGACTCAGATATCAAAAAAAATTTCATCCAAATTGTAAAGTCTGAGGATTAGAAGAAACTTTAGTGGTTTCTTTGGGTAATTACTCATCTATCTGATATCTACACCACCTCTAAGCACCCATGGCCCTCTAACCCCAGTGCAGTAATTAAAATGATGGGAACTTTACTTCCCTCCAGAGGCTGTTTCCCTTTGGTCAGCTCTGATTTTAAGAGAATTCTTCATTTTGAGTTGAAATGTGTCTCTTTATATCTTCCATTACATTAGGCTTAGGGCTACCAGTTGGGACATATATTTATATAAAACACCAAGTTCCTCTCCACATAAAATATTTGAAGACAGTAATATTCTTGGTTCCTGAGTCTTCTCCAGATTAAATATGTCCAGTTCCTTGAAATTTTTTTCATATAAAAAAGTTCAAGTCTCTCTATCTGTAGTATTCAGTTTTTCCTTTTAAATTAAGAAAACCAAACAGTTAAAAAGTCTTTAAAAAATTAAATCTATGTATTGATCTATGTCTCTTTTTTTACACTTCAAAAGACTCAAGCTCTGAAAAGCACTACAGGCCTAATTCACCTGAATCCTTTGACTTAAAACAGGAAATTGCATATTGATTCTGAGGCACTTTCACATATCGTGGTCCATTTAGGCTCCAGAATGTGAAAATACAAATAATCAGAATTTTATGTCATATTTGCAAATGTAAGACCAAGTAATTTTCCCTCTTTAAACAGAAGGAAAACATTGTTTTATGAGGTAGAATTTCTCTGGATCTACAGAAAAACTTACATAGTTATAATGACTATAAATTCAAAGGAGTTCATAAGACTAATAATGTTTCTAGAATGTTATGGCAAACCAGAATTTGAAAAGAAAGGATATGAAATCCAGAGAATTTCAGCAAATATGTGCTTTTTTTAACCTCTTAAACATTGTAGAATTTATCTAATTTATATTATAAAATTCTTCTGGAGGTCACTGGTTACTTAGTAAAGGTGTAAGGAACTTGGAATAAGTCTTCCAATAGGGCATTAGTCTGTTGGTGAGAAAAATTATTATTTACTTTATATAAATCTGTCTGAATATATTCATTTTTTAAGTGGATGAGTCTTATAGGCCCATAGATTTGCACCTATTGTGTATTTATGTTCTGCTATGTGCTTTCTAAATAACACGGTTGAAACCTCTGAGTAATTTCTGCAGTTGGTATGAGCCTTCCCCCCTACCATAACAAACAGAAAATCTGTTAAAACAGGAACATCTTTTTGTTTGGGCATGTCTCCTGGGACTTCATTACAGGTAAAACTTATGATCCCATTCTGCAGTCAATTTTGCCTTCTTATTTTTTTTTTAAAAGATTCTATTTATTTTATTTTAACAGAGAGAGAACACAAGCAGGCAGAGAGGCAGGCAGAAGCAGAGAGAGGAGCAGGTTCCCTGCGGAGCAAGGAGCCTGATGTGGGACTCAATCCCAGGACGCTGGGACCATGACCTGAGCAGAAGGCAGCTGCTTAACCAACTGAGCCACCCAGGCGTCCCTGCCTTCTTATTTTTGAACTGCTATATCTGTCAAGACAACTTGGTGGGTTTTCCCAAGGCCACAGGTTTTAGTAGTCCTGGGCCTTACAATCAGTTGATAGAGTTTGAATCCTTTTTCTGTCACTTGGGGAATTTTGAATGTATCAGTTATCTTCTCTGCATATTAGTTTTTGCATTTAGAAAATGGTGGTCAGCCCTGTATCTCCAGACTGTATAGAGATACCATTCATGAGAAATCCTAGGCAAGAGCCAAGCTCACAGAGACAACAACATATGAGAATTCCCATCTCCTTTGCCCTATGTCCCTCCAGGCTGGGAGTCCACCTTTGCCCAAACATACATACGTCAGTCTGACTACTTGGTTCTTGATATAATGCTTGTTCAAGGCTGAATCTATAAATATCTCATCCACCTGTTATTATAAGAGAAAAACTCTGTGTTAATAAGATATTTTATAATAAAAATATCCTTCTGATTAAATGCTAATACAATAGAAAAGAGTTTTAACATGAGTAATATTATTTAAACCAATGGTTCTCAGTGAAACAATCACTGGCAGATTTTTTTTCTTTTTATTATAGATACTGGAGCCCCTCAGAGTTTTGGTTATAACTGATTAGGTGGGAACCTAAGCATTCATATTTTTAAAAACCTCTCAGGTAATTCTAATGTGCTGACATAGGTATTTGAAGAATCTTCCTAAAATTCTACAGAAGGTGAAGCCAAAAGGCACAGAGCCAACGTATGGCATGGAGGGAAGCTCTGAGAGAACCTTGGTTGAGTACTGGGTTTGAAGCCTATCCTGCTGCTCATGAACTGGGCAACATTGGAAGTTACTGAACCAATCTGAGCCTCAGTTTTCCAACCTGTAAAAAAAAGATATTGATATGCTACTCATAGGGTATAACGATTAAACACACATGAGATGTTGGGTATATTTTGGTAGTGAACTGCGGGTGGTCCCCAACCCCCCATCCTGGCATAGATTTCTCTGCAGCTCTCAGATTTCCCTGCAGGTCTTTGACTGTAAGTACAGAGAACAGGCATTAGGGCTTTGGGAGAGGGTCAGTGATTTTTAAATTGTTGATTGTGGGCCCTAAGGTAAATCAGAGAGGAAAAAAGAGTAAGATAGCGTTGCAGATTTAGATTAAAGCTGTATTACTCTGTTTATATCACCAAGGAAGAAGAAAATAAGCTACTGCTTTTGGTTCATTTGCACAGAATTTTAATTGTCTGATCCAGCATCATGTGGCTGTGGCTTATCACGCCTGGATTTTGACTTGCAGTATCTCCTAATAACCACTTGGTGGCAACAGTGTCATCTAAACTAAACGTTGAGCATTGCCATTTCACATTTGATGATCTTAGATAAACCAAATGTGCAAAACACATGTCCTAAATCTTTAAGGAAGGGGCAAGAAAACCAGCGCATTTTGAAAAATGCAAAAACATAAAAATAAATGGAAGGCTATGTCAGAGATCAAGGAACAAGTCATGGCTTCCTTAGCACTACCAGGTATTCACAAGAGTTTAATTGGGACACAAAATATTCTTGATCTTCTTTAACCCTTACAATAACTGGTATGGAATAAAAATCTTGATTTGTATTTTATTTGAAGAGGAAACTGACACTTGGAGACATTATATAAAATTTCTCTGGCATCATGGGGATCATAAACTGGGACTTAAATTTAGATGTTCTATTTGCAGGGCCATCTCTTTTCATTAAATGCCCAGCCTCCTTGATAAATGTGATGTATATTTTACTTCAAGTTCTTTCACAGAACACAAAACAATAAATTATAAACAGTTGGCTGACTTAAAGTGTGGAAATTGTCAAGATATAATTGGTCATATATTTGTAAACCTGAAGATCAAAGGCAATATTCAGAAAATTGAAAAATTGCTAGTATCCAAAATACACGCTTATTTGTATTTCTGTAAGAAGAGCTTAAATGGGCTGAGGAGGTGTGGGGTTTATAAGCTAGAAATGAAGGTGTTTTGGAAGGTGTGTTTTTGCAGGAGTGACACTGTTGTAATGATTTCTCTTTTTGTTACATACAGCTATACTTATTACTCAGTTTCTGGGGGAAAATCCAAAAGGAAAGAAAAGGAAAAAGAAGAAAAAAAAAAAAAACCCAAACCCGGGCCAACCCAACAGGAAGAAAAGTGCCAAATATTAAATGGAAGAAAAATAAATAGTAGTTGAGTATTTATAGAAGTTTGTAATTATCCTCTGAAATTCCACCCACAATTGTTCCCTTGGCTGTTTGTAACTTGTTGGTGAAGGTATTAGATTAAGTTTTTGACTTTAGATGACATCATTCTAAAGTCACATGGCTGCTGAGAATACCTACACCCAGCATCAACCCTGTCTTCGGTTCAGTTGTTCAGGAAGATAGAAACTAAAAGAATATCATAAGAAGAATCTAGGCATAAGTGACTTCACTAATCATAGAAATAAAGTTTTCTTCTTTCTAATACAAATTCCAGGACCTTGCCCCTATAAATAGCCTCTTTCATTAGCCTGGGGTGAGGCCCAAGATCTTCAGGTGATCCAGATAGCCTGAGGAAAACTCGGAGAAATGCTGCCACACAGGGACCAGCTAAAAGGGTTTCTACAATAAAGGAATTTTCAACAGGAGGGAATCAGAGAAAACAGGAACCTAAACTCCAATGCTGAATGGATTTTATGTGTGAACTAGCTTTCTAGAGACCCTAAGATTATGATTAATCGTTAATCATGATTAATCTTTCCTAGAAGATGAAGGCTGATACTTTCACATTCTAAATTTGTAGGAGTTTAAAACACTTTTTTTTTTAACTGTGTGCCAGTTTGTCATAAATATATTATTTAGACAAGCTAATAGAGATACTGATTTATAAATCTAGCTCACTTCCCATTCCGGGGCATTTGCGGAGTTTGCTAGTTGTAATTAGTCACTTAACATTAAACATGGACTCCACCCCTTTCAGGGTAGTACCTCTATGGTAATGATTTTGGAATGCTGGAAGTTGCATTGAGATTAAGTTCTAAAAGGGCAATTGAAGGTTAGTTGAGTGTTTAATAAAAGAGTTAGGGAGAGGCTGTTAACTCCAACATAGACACGCCCAACCATTCAAGTTTGTTTACACATGTCCCAAGCCTTTCACTGTCAGAAGCTTCCCAATCTGGCTTCTCTCTCCTCAGTCTTGGTATTTACATAGTAGGTGTTTCAGGGCTGAGACTGCGAACTTCAGATAAATATGCCACCAGAAGATCGGCCAATGATATAAAAACAGTTTCTTTCAATGTCACACCAGATGAGCCCCAAGAATCAAAGGACCCACAAACATGCAATAAAGAAACTTCAGATCCTGTTGCTTTCTCCTAATTATAATAAGAATAGCAAGTAAAGAACAGAATAAGAGATGCTTTAAAAAAAAAACACAACAACGCATTTAGCTTTAAATAAGACTTAATTGAAATTGCCTTGCTACATGGGCTGAACTCAAGGTAAAAATAGGAAATAATTTTGCCTCTGGTCACAGAGTCATATTCAAGGGCATACCTTCTGTTGCCCATCTTCCATCCCGTGCAGTCTTCAACACCACTTGTACCTGTCAGGCTTGACCCTTATTTCCTGTTTACTTGCCCCTTTTAGACTATTCCTTGAATCTGTAGTACCCTCCCCCATTCTGCTGGCTCTGCTTTTCTGAATCACAACTCTCCTTCAAGGTCTATTTCAGATAATACCTTCTTTGTGGTTATTCCTTGAACCTCAGAGTAATCTCTCATCTTTCTGTCTTAATTTTTCTTATCCCTCTTTTACCTTCTACTCCCTCCTTAATATAGTTATTTGTGTAAATTTTTGTCTCCTTTACTATACCACATACCATTTAGGGATACGCATTGATTTTTTCCTGCTCTACAATATGTAGGAATACAACATGTTTTTGTTGAATGAATGAAAGTGAGAATTTATCAGAAAGCCCTGCATTTACCAGGAAAGTTGCAAGAATTTTTCATGAGCTTTTTGTCAGGTTTAGACCAATGCTTCTGGAGAAAAAAGCAAATTGACCATGAATTACTTATGGGAATCCTTTATCCTTTTGGACATTTTCAGGTAATTTGATTGCTTATGGGAAAGCTCCTCCACGGTAAGACTACAGTAGTTATAATAGTAAGAATAGTCTTCATAGTTGTGTATCACCTGTGCACCAAGCACTAACTCCATTGTATTTGTGATCTCATTTGCTTTTCTCATCAACCCTCTGAGGCGAATACTATTATTGTCTGCATTATGTAGATGAGGAAGTGACTTGCCCAAGGTGGTAAAGCATTGAACTAGCTGACCTTGGGATGAGCACACAGGTGGGTTTTTACTAAAAGCTACTACCCACAATGTGTAGTAGGCAGCATGTCAAGAAACTGTTTTGGCCCTCTCCAAAGGCAGTCTGTTTTCTTTGCCCTCTAGAAATGAGAACTATAATCTTGATAGTTCTTATTGTAATTTATAAAGTTGTATCTATTTAAAACTCTAGATTTTTGACAAAACTCAAGAATCAAAAAGTTAGCTATGAATAATTTTCTAAACCCATGTAGAGCACATGGCCAACCTGTCTGGATGATGGATCCACGCTAAAAATGAGATACTGAAGTCCTCTACTGTTATTGTATAGTCTATTCCTCTTTTCAGATCTGTTTGTATTTGCTTGATTTATTTAGGTACTCTAATGTTAGGTACAACATTATGGGACTTCTTTATGGGATTCTGAAGTTTGTTGGCCTTCTGGGTATTGAGTCAATTTGTGTTCACAAAAGTCCTTTAAAAAAAAAAAGAAGCTGTGTCTATTAGAAATGGCAGTTGGATATAGTGTCATGTGGGGTCTGTGGGTGTGTAGGTGGAGTGCCATGGAAGTGTGACTTTCTGATTACCCTAACCAGCAGTAATGATATCAATAAATGGGTTGTGACATTATGTGATATTATTGAATTTATTTCTTTGATTGCCCTAGTCTTCCTCAGTATTTCCTTATAGGATGCCAGAAAGAAACAGATGGACATCTGTAACTGTTTAATCACACATAGCAAGTAGCAATATATTGAATAACCTTCTCTCAAATTGGCTTATATTCCTGAGATTGAGAAGTAAAGTAAACTCAATAAATTAAAATATTTGCAATTTAAGGTGATAAAGGATAAATTTTTAACTTTCAGCATAGCACAAAAGCTTAGATCTCTGAATTACGATTTTAGAAGAGAAAATATATAATTTGTGTCTTTGCAAATTTGTACTAAAGATATTTACACCAGAATGCCTGAGGCAAAGGAAAGTCATTTTTTAGAAGGTTCCCGTGCTCTCCAGGTGTGTTGTCCTTGAAATATCTAAATTATTCAATGAAAAGGAGAAAGAGAGAGAGAGGATATGAATCATTACTCTTAGAATCTTTTATACTTCCTGAATGATGAACAATAATCTAAATAGATTATCCAGTAAAGACTGTGCTATAGTCATAACTTTATCAGGAAGTTTAGAGATGGTTCATATTGCTTCCTTTCTCAAAAAAACTTCTCTCAGAAAACACCCATCCACATTTCTTTTCCAATCATAGATTGTTTATGCTAAACATATACATGCAGATATTTTCATTAACCTCCTTCTTCTATTATAGTTGTTTTTTTTGTTGTCTTCCTCCTCAAAAACTGATACAGACAAGAGACCATAAGGCAAAACTGGTAACAAGAGACAAAGAAAGTCATTATATAATGAAAAAATAGTCAAGTCATCAAGAAGATATAACTGTCATAAATATTGTACCTAACATTAGAGTACCTAAATAAATCAAGCAAATACAAATAGATCTGAAGAGAGAAATAGACTATACAATAACAGTATAGGACTTCAGTATCCCATTTTTTGCATGGATCCATCATCCAGACAGAAAATCAACAAGGAAACATTGGACTTGTCCACCAAATGGATTAACCAGTATAGAACATTCCACCTAACTGCAAGAGAATACACATTCTTCTCAAGTACACACAGAACATTCTTTAGGATAGATCATCATAAGTCACAAAACAAGTCTTAGCAAATATTTAAGACTGAAATCATACTATGTTTTTGACTACAATAGTATGAGACTAGAAGTTAATAACTGCAGGAAAGTGAGAAAATTCACAAACACATGGAAATTAAGCAACACACTTCTGAACAACCAATGGGTCAGAGGAGAAACAAAAAGGAACAAAACAAAACAAAATCTTGAAACAAATGAAAATGGAAACACATATCAAAACTATGGGATGCTGCAAAAACAGTTCTAAGATGGAATTTCATAGTGATAAATGCCTACATTAAGAAAAAGAAAGATCCATTTCTGGGCTCTCTATTCTGTTCCATTGATCTATGTGTCTGTTTTTGTTCCAGAAATGGAACCTCAACTCTATGGTCAACTAATCTTCGACAAAGCAGGAAAGAATATTCAATGGAAAAAAGACAGTCTCTTCAACAAATGGTGTTGG